>CM057821.1:50959648-51134648 GCA_030067965.1 Latrodectus elegans
TATATATATATATATATATATATATATATATATATACATATATATATATATATATATATATATATATATATATATATATATATATATATATATATATATAGTAATATATATATATACATATATATATATATATATAATATAGAAATGTGTTTTATAATGTTTAAATCTTCCCGAAAAAGTTTTATGTATTACTGCGTATAAAAACCTACTCAAGAAAAATAAGCTGCAATTAAAGTTGTTTCTATTCGGTTAGCAAAACAGAATTTTTATGGATAATTACTTTTTTCCCCCGCTTAGCCGCCTTACACAATTTTAAGAAGAAAGTAATTCATCTTGTTGAAAGGCATTTAATGACAGCTTTCTATTTAATATGAGAAAATATAAAGAAAATGGTTGGCATAAAATCTTTAAGAAGCATTTACTGTGGGGCTAAAACTGGGGTAAAAAGAAAAATATCGGATCTTGGCTCTGCACACTTTTTATTCCAACCACAAGCCTATGATTCCCGAAAACTTCTGTCTTCTTCCTCTGGTGAAATCTTTGGATTTTCAAGGACAAGATTTATATGGAAATGAGTCGTTTCTACAAGGTCTTGCGAAGAAAACGTGTAATAAATTTCTCCTGTAATCTTTCTTGGTAGATCGTCTGAAAGAGGATGGTAGACACACCATGCTATTGAAAACATATGCCAACAAAAGCAAGAGAAAAGCATTAGTTAGTCTAAATTAATCTTTTTTCAACGTTTTCCAATGATAATTTGTTTTGGAAAAATATTGTCTTGGTGTCTTTATTAAAAATGCTTTTCGAGCTTTGTTCTGATATCGTCTGTTTGTGTCTTCTGCTTTTATCATAGTGCTTTTGTGGCAATTTTTGTTTTTTAATATGAACAATAATTCTTATGAACAATAATAATTTTTAATATGAACAACAATTCTTAGTAAAATATTCTTAATAATTCTTAGGAACGGGAAATTTCAGAATTTCAGGCTTTTAATGACTATTCATGAGCATCCAAATTTTAATAATTTCATAATTAAAATCTTTTAAATATCTTTCTATTTTTGTATGCACTTTAAGAGTTTAGTAGATTGGACTTTTTTTATTTAGGGATTCATAAAATATCAGATTATATTCATATTATTGAAGTTATTCGTGGTAAAACCTTATGGTATAAACATAAAAGTTGTTTTAGTGGGATAAATCATTTTATCATTGATTTTCCCGCTGTATTTTCAAAAATTATTGAATTTTCATTAAAAAAGTTGACTTCTAATTTTTCTCGAATGAAGTTAATTTATTTAATATTTTATTTATCTCAACGCTCATATATATACAACTAATCTTTCAATTTCAGTCAAAGTAATTTATTCAAAGAACCATCAAAACATTATTTAAAAACAAGTATTTACTTTCATATAGTTAGGATAAATTAAAAAAATTATAACTAAAAAATACTGTTGTAAAATTAAAAAAGAAAAAAGAAAAAAAATTAGTGCTTACTGCAGATTGATTGTTTCTATATTTTGATTAATTTTATTTATGAGAAATATTTTTAGGCAAAATTAACTTCGACATCATGTTTATCAGCTTGCAACAAAAAACAGAAGTAGGAAATATAGAATATGTTATACAGAGTCCTTTAAACAATATAGGTTCATATTTTCGATGATTAATTTAAGCACTATTTCATGAGAAATAAAATGGGGAAAATTTTAGCCTTAGGAGAAGAAAATTTTATTAGAAGTAAAAATATTTAAGTTTGAATACTTTTCTTCATCTGAATGGTCGATGAAGCCCCAAATTTATTTATTAATTTAACTGAGCCTCCATAGCATGGAAGATATTTTTAAATTTTCTTATTGCCTGACCATAAAAAAATTTTAGGAACATGTCTGATTCTATTAAAATTGGTTATTCAGAGAAAAGTATTTTCCTTTACGAAGTTTGTTTTTGATGCTCATTAGCATCTCATTATAATTTTTTAAGAATTTTTCCTATTCTTCGTTGTAATATAGTCTTTGCACCAATAATTATGTTTTTTATAAAAGAAATATCTTATATTCTATACGTCAAATTAACTTACTTAGTTTTTTATTTATTATTATCATCTAGTTGTATTTACGATCTGATATTATGCTTTTAATAATAATGATTTTCAAAAAAAAAAAAAAAAGAAAACAATTGTAAGTTTTGTGTATTAGGAATTACGTCATGCATCATAGTTTTGAATCAAGCATTCTTTGATATAAGTATTTAAGATTTTCCTTAATTTTCTCTCTTACAAAACATGAATACAGACCACTGAATGTTAAAGTCCTTGCCTACTAGTTCGTAATGAAAATCGAAAACCTAGAAACAGCTCCTATGTGTTAAGGGCACATAATCTACATTTTTTGTTAAATTTTATCTTTTATTGTAATTTGATGATTTTTATATTGTACTCTTTTATGGCAAAACTTGAAGATTTTGATTAGTTGCTGCTCAATTGCAGATTAAATATAATAAAATTATAATTTTTAAATAATCTTTTAGATGCAGATGTCCAAAGCAAAATCGTTTAAATGTACAGTTAAAAATATTCTCTCAAGAAATCATCATTAAGCTCAACAATATCTTATGTAACGACTTCTATGTTCTAATCATTCCATCAAACTAGGATGGACTGACCAACTAATCAGAAATGCGTCCTCGAAGACCTTGAACGGCAATAAATCAAAAATGTTTCTCTGGAGATGAGATGCATCATTGCTTCTTCTCTGCTATTCTGTGAAAAGAATAGAGCCTATTATACAGGTGCAGTTATAAAACTTCCATTGAACAAGCGGTAAGATAAACGTAATTGTGACCGATAACATTTGTCTTTGACGAAGTTAGCGGCGAGCCTTTTCATCCTTTGGAAGACGGTGCAACAAGAAAAGGATCTTTGGCCCATTGTTGTTGTTCAGTACCCCTCCCCCCTCCCTTCTTCTTTCACCAGCGTTGAGAAACTGTCTTTTCTTTCTTCAGACCTCCCCCCCCCCTCCTTTCCAATAGCTTTGACAGTGATGGGAAATAATAAAAGGAACTGTCTTCGTGTTGCCTTTTCTGTCAGATGTCTCACCAGCGTTTAAAATTGGCTAAAAATTGCTGGGATTCTCTGAAGCATAGCCTACCACTGTTTAAATTAATTTATAAATGCTTCGCTTGACTTTATGAGGACTCAATAGTAGGTTTTTAAATGATACAATAATGGGGATGTAAAGGATTGCACATATGTATGGACATAAAATTTATATTTTTTCTGAATCTTGCACTTATATTTTTTAACTTTATTGGTACTAATCCTCACAGGTGATTAAAGCTTTCTCAAAATTACCACTAAAATAACTGTAAACCTTTATTAGAAGAACTACGTGGATTTATCTATTGGTAGTTTTTTTTTTTTTTTTTTTTTTTTTTTTTCCGTAAATTAGCTACAGGTTTCTTGTATATTTTTTTCAATAATATGGCAAGAGTTATTGAATCGATCTTAGTTTGATTCAGCTTATTTATTTACAAATATTTTAATCTTATTTTAATGTTAGATTTATTTATTGTTATCTTCGAAAAATCATTACATTCATTTGAGCAATTATTATAAAGAAACTAAGATAATGCAAACAATATAGAACTGAAATTTTCATGCTAATTTTATACATTTTGCCCTTTATTTTCTTAATACAGTAAACATTAGTTCAAAAAATATTTTAACGTATAAGCGTATTGAATTAAAGTCACGAGGAAGAAAAATGAATGTGAAATTATTAAGAATTAATTTAATTAGAAATAATGAAAATATACTTTGAATATACACATAAAAGGAGCATTTACTCTGGAAGTGATTTAAGACAATAAAAAAAAATTTCATTTTTCAAGTTGCCAAGATTTCTAGTGTTATTTAATAAGGGTACAAAATTATATATTGGCTCTTTAAAATGGATACCCTGAGAACTTAAACATGGGATGAAGAACTGTGCATGCATTCATTTCTTTTTTGGGATTTTCGTTTATAGAGGTCAATAGTCATGCATCGAAGGGAGGTAACTCAAAAACCCGTATATACTTACCTCATTGTAACAGGAGAACGGTCTTTGGAGTAAAATGTTCCGGATTCGAATCCACCCACTGTTGAATCATCGGAGATGGGTACAGAATATCTGCTTTCGACATGCAGATCTGTTGAGTGGATGTTTAGGAGTTTTCCATATTTTTTTCTTTTGTAATATGAGAATATGTCCAATATTTATGAAAAGACCTCACCATAGGCTATAATATACGGGGGCTGACCATTAGATAATTTTATCCTTCATCAGAGCAAGGAAGGGAATTAATGGAAACTTATATAGTGGGGTAATCAAAGAATGTACCATTACGGCCCGGAAAGTGGTTGAGTCTTCATAATTTAAATACATAAACCAAAAGAAGACTGCAATATTTAGCCTACTATCTAAGAAGTATCATTTCGTATGGAAGACATTGCGACTACAATATACCTCTCATTCCCCAGCCGCCCTTAGTTAACACGAAGGATATTTTGATTATGGCTGGAATAGAAATCACTACCTTCCAAGAATTCTAACTGTCCTCTTTCCAGTCGAACTCCAGCGACCTCACGATATTTGATAAGAGTTTTGTTAAATATTAATTTCCAACTGAAATTTTAATGATTACTGATATATCAAAGAAACTTATAACTGATAACCATCGAAAATGCAGCACAATATATGCACAGTAGCAATGCAGGAAAGCTGAAATAAGGATAATCCAAATTGTTTGAAATTACATGAATTGTAACAGAACATGCAAAAGATTAGAATTTTAATGCTGTCACAAATCGCGGTCAACTGTGTGATAAACCACTTGAAATTATATATAAATAAAAGAATTGTCAATTTAAAGATTTTTTTTTTTACCTTAGAAAAAAGAAAGTGTTATTCGAAAACATTTCGTATTCACTCGAGAAAAGATTGTTACTTATAGATTGAACTCATAAAGAAACCGTTGTGTCTAAAGTCATCCGCAAGAATCACGTAAATATATGAAATTAGAAGGTGAAACACATTAAGTAACTTTAAGATGGAAAAGGATTGCAGTGGTGGGAGTCAAAGGTATTAAACACTCTACAACATCTGCAACCATATCCCAATGTAGTTGGCAGCACAAAAGTATGATCACACGAATGATTCGATGTCCAGGCACACGATAGTTCATCCTCAAGATCACCATTATTTCAACCATCTTTCTTTCTTTCACAGACGAAGTTTGCATTTACAATCCTGTGATGATGGTCAGAATTGTGTTTCAAAATGAATAAAATCCGTTAAGCTGTTGTCCTATGCTTTGACATAGTGTTGTGCAACAGATATAGTAGCTTGATTTGGAGTTGCATTCTGCTGAATCACTTATTTATTACGCATTAGCGATCCACTGACTAGCCTACTGTATAGATGAAATTTTTTCAACAATTTCGTCGCTTTAAATTTCAATTCTTGTAAATTATCAGACCACAACTGAATAATATACGCCCACGCATTTCACGCCATATAATAGATATCTCCTTTTTGGACTTTCTTGAGTGTAAAGAAGAAACATAGCCTATAGTTTCTTGTTATTATGACCTTTCTGTTTCTTAACAATAGTCAAGATGGAAGATCTACTTATTGAATTCATCTAGTACCTAATAATAGAGCATGTTACGTTGACAAGACATGATGCCTCAATTTGAGTGTGTGTGTGTGTGTGTGCGCGCGCGCGTACGTGTGTGTGTGCGTGCGTGTGGGTGTGATAGGTTATTACCAGTTGTGGGTGTGATAATCATTGTTATTGTCTTTCTCATCCTAGAGAAAATTGTACACTGACTTACTGACTTCCAAAATTTAAAGAGCAAACAGTTTTTCGAAGCTAGCAATAGAAAAATGAGACTAGCATTACACTCTTTATTGTTTATATAAATGATAAAAACGAACTTATGTAAATTCATCTCAAAACACCTATTTTATAGAAAAGAACAGGTACATATGAGTGGTAAAAAATAAGCAAGCATTAAGCTATCGTAATTATGTGTGTTTCATATTTTGTTGATTTTCAATTTTTGTTAGCAGATTCATTATATGTATAGTCAGTGGTATCCAGCAATGTCTGAGAGAACCAATTGCTCGATTTGTTAAAGTGGTAGGTGGTCAGATGGATGGAAATGGCATCATTTAACTAAATCGCAAATTCTATATACACTAGTAAATTGCGCGTGATTTTAAATCTTCTAACAAATTGCAAAATCACCTTTAAATTATTCGGCAAAAGTTATATTTACTTCTATGATACATGGCTGAACATTGTAATATCCTTTTTGAAGCCTCTGGCAAAATAGCTTAAAGCAAAACAAAAACAAAATGTTTTTGATATATGATAACGCAAGTCTGTCTTGTAAATTTTACAATGCAACCAATAGAATCACCAAAATGTTATCCTGATCTAAATTTAATTGAGCAGGTTTTTGAGAAACACTCAAGCAGAGCAATGCTACCAAACCAAGGCTACTTTTCACTGTTTAGGAGTTGATGACATCTCGTCTTCAAGAAAGTAATACTATTCCCATTTTTTTTTATCAATAACCTCATCCTATCGACAAGAAATCAGAATAGAAAAATCTTTGCTGTTTCATCATTGATCATAATAAAAATTTTGCGTCTTATGTATTAAGTTTCTTTGAGATTTTTTAGTTTCTTTATCTGTATTGCATTTTGTATATATATATATATATATATATATATATATATATATATATATATATTTGATTGCGAATTACATATACACACAACAACAACATTTCCTCATTGAGAAATATATTGAATTAAATGTTTAATATAACTTAAGCATAAATACCCCTATTATCAGTACAGTAAGCTACTGAATTTTAGCTACGCAATAAATCTTCTTAAGAAATCACTTTGAATAATGTGTCTGTCCTGTCAAATTAAACACATTGTTAAAATCGAATTGATTATTTGAATCAGAATGTAATATCTGACGATAAATCAACGGAAAATTCTAATTGTTATTGAAAATCAATTTTTATTATTTAATATGAATTCTATTCTTATTCACTTATAATTTTTGTATTTATTTCATATCATTAATCTCCCCATTTGAATGATTCGCGAAGGTATCTCCGCGTATATCAAATGAGTTGCGCTTGTAAAAGCGTCTGTAGACACAATGAGTAATAAAATAACTTAATTCTTTAATCTTCTGATAATACGTCAGAGAAAAGATGTCTGCTGTTATTATACTGACATAAAAACAGAATATAATATGATTTCAAGGCACAAAACAGTTCCGATTTTGAATAATAATTTTAAAAACATGTCATTTGGATACACTCAAAGCTAGAAAAAGCTCTATATTTATATAGAAATTGCAGTTTTCACAAACTCTTATTTTTGTTTTAAAACAATATTATTTCATTTCTGTTGATAGAATACTATTCATCTTTAAAAAAATAATAATATAAAAGCACGAAAATGTTTTTTTTAATATCTTTTCCTACAAACTTAACTTTAATTAACTATTTTCTACGTGTTAGTTTGTGATGATAGTAGAATGATCGGTGGTATGGCTTTTACTAGAATAACGATTCGGTTTTCTTTTCGAGTGGGCATGTTTGCTGCAATTTGTAATTCGCTTCGAAGCAATAATCCTCACGCATTAGCTCTCATATCTAAAGATTGATTATAACATGAGAAATCAAATCAACTTATTGATTGTGAAATGTAGTCATGATTTTTAACATAACACGATATCTTATATGAAAATGTTATAGAAAATCATTTAAGTTTGTTCTGAATGAAACCTTAGATTTATAGTTGAATTGCCTTAAGAACTGAATAAAATTGTTCTTAGTAACAAATGACATTAAAAAAAATTATTAATGCATTTTTCTTGCAAATAAAACTTTAAATATTATTTTAAAATTTCGGTGTCAATATTATGGATTAAATTCATAAGATTTTCCATCTAATTATTTGTAATTCTGTCGATTTATATGCATTATTTATGTTATGCATTTAGCAAATTTTGAAGGCTCCATTTTATGACTTATTATAGCCAAAAAATGACATTTGAATATTTGACTAAACATTTGAGCTGATAATATTATTCTTTTCTTTTAAAAATCATATAATAATATATCCAAAAAATGCGGATGATGGAAAATGCGATGAAATTAATTGCAGATTAATGTTTATTTCTTTTAAACAGGGTTCTAAATGTCAAAATTCTTCAATTTCTTTGTATTGAAAGAAAGAAATGCATAATTTCTTATGTTGTAATTGTTTTAGCATTTAAATTGCGGATAGAATTCAAATTTCTTTGTTGCAGAAGTTAAACTTTTAGACTTTGATATTTTGTCTAATGTAGTAGCAAACCGTTATAATAAGCTTGATATATAATAAAGTGTCATGAAATATTTGCATTGTACTAATGACATTGTTCTGGTAAGATAATAAGAAAAGTAAGGTAATAATTTCTTAGACAAATCTGAAAGTAGAGCAAAAACGTTTCAGCATTCTTTTTTCCATTGGCATTCATAGATTAATTTCTATTCAGAATTTCATGTAAGAGTACCGGTAAAAATATTTGCTGAACTAATTATTTAATAAAAGCGTATAAATATAAGCTAAAATGTATAAAAATAGATAAACTAATTGTGTTAGATACGATTTTATATATGTAATTGTTAATGTGAAATTAATTTTAAGTTAGAAATTTTGAGATCTTCTTAAGTGACATGACCAACATCCAATGGGAATTATCTGTAAACTTTCGTTTATTTATATATATAAAAGACAAATTCTCAAATTATAAATATGCATTAACTTAGTATGCTAGTTTAAAATCATGATAATGTTTATTGCGTGATTAACCTTATCAGAACGATGGCAGAATTTGCGTATGTATCACAGTAGCACAGGATTGGTTTTAACGAATCTAACAATTAACTGAAGTAAAGATGCATAAACTGGGGTCTTTTTTCTCTTCATTCAATCACAAATAACAAGCTCGATTAATTTACTCTTAATAAAATCTTGCATTTTTGTTACAGCATCACGTTTTTCTAATAACTTAAAACAATATAGATTTACTCTTTCATATAGAAAGGATATTAGAAACCATCAAAAGCACCCTCATAAATTACTCTGATGAATATTATTTTTCTAAAATACTGTTACAAATTTATAAATAACTATTGTATATGTCTTAAAATATCTCAGACTGATCGGAAACACTCACCTTTTGGGCGAAAATTGCAGTATTTAGACATGTTGTACGTTAAAAGCGGGTTTTCTATTGATTTGGTGACTTGGCGATGTTTTAACGAGAAAACTTGGCGACAGTTGGCGAGATTTTTGGCGACTTGACGAGATTAGATACTTTTGGAAACATCCATCACCTAAGCTCTAGGACCAATATTTAGCGCGATAGCCTAGAAGCTTCCAGAATCTTGGCGAAATTAGTAGAGTTCCCCGCCAAGTCAGGTATAAATACCGCAGCCTGACATAGTTAGTTTTGTTTTGTGAAGACAGTCAGAGAGTGAAGACGATTAGTCGTGACTGCTAGTCTAGAGAATCTGTTCTCTACCTGAGGTTTTTGGAGACCTGTGATTGGAAGCTGTTACTTATTGTGTTTGACGAATTGTAGCTGTATATTTGTGATTGTTACAGCTGGTATATCTAGTGGAATTTTTACGAATAAAAGTCTTGTGTTTATTGAGTGGTTGCTTTATTCAACTCTTAATCCACACGAACCCCGAAGCTCGGTACAATACTTTGAATATCATTTCTGTGAGAAACACAAGTATCATTTAACATTGAAATATAGATCCGATTAATTAAACAAAAATATCTATAAAAATAACACATATCATTGACAAATCAGGCAGAATTGCCGTAAATGGAAATTAAAGTAATGCAGTATAAAATGATTTCCCGTATTCTTAATTAAACGGCTAAATATTGCTTGAAATAGAACTTTCATTCATGACTTCGTAAAAGGAAGCTTTCTTAATTTATGTATTGCATATGAAAATTGTATTGCATATGATGCAACATGTTAAATTAGTTTTGCCAATTTGTTTTTAAACTAATACATTACATTATTTTTAAAACGTAAAAGAAAATTATTTTAAAATACTAATGAAATGTCTTTACTGAGATTTCTATTCCTGTAAAGTTTTTATATATTTTCGCATATTAAAATAATAATATTAATTTTTTGCTTTAGAAATTATGACAGTCGAACGTCTTCCATAAATTTTGATTGTATGTGTGTGTGTGTGCTTAACTTATTTTGAATTATCTTAGTTTAAATATTATAAAAACCCTCATAAATTAACACTGAAGTATTTTGTGTTAGATATTATTAAACTGTTATCAGTTAATTGATCTTCTTGAAGAAGGTAGTTTGAGTTTAACAAAATCCTTTCATCCATATGAAAAACAAATTTTATCATTTCTCAAATCTTGCAATTGTTACATCGCTGAATTATATTTGTGCCGGGAATTTAACATGCATAATATTTTTATAATCAAATATTTATTATCTTCCGTTATTGCACAAAACACAAGATTTAATTTTCAGGAACGTTTTATAAACGAAAACACACACATAATAACATTCTCAACAGTCTGGTTCTTTTTTTTAGAATCCAACCTTTCTCTCTTTTGTTTTTAAAACTAGTCTTTGCTGCCTCCGCAGTGACATCTTGCGGTCGTCAAAATCATTACACAACTAATAAATTGATTTCCTGGTATACTGCTACGACATCAATTTTCGAAGTGGAAGATCCAAGTTTGACTTTACCATTGGTGACATGGAGGGGAAGATGGTTGTTGTATTTTTGATTTTTGTGTGCAAACATATTTTTAAAATACCTATATGGCCTCTCTTGCAATCAAATTATAAAAATTCCTGCCAAGAGGTAGTAGAAAGTGAACGTTGAAATAATATTTTCGTTCAGATGTTAAACTCTACATTACCATGCACAGGTAAACTGATTAGTGCATCGTATAAAACTGGGATGTTACACGATTTACTAATCTGTTTGCTTGTGCGTGGTAAATTGGTTGAAGAAGAGTCCAATTTGGTAAACATTCGATCTCTCAACTTGTTGAAGACAACTAATTAATGTTAACTGTAAGGATTGATAGTTTTAAAGAATGGAATATATTATAAAAATTTTCTAGAATATAGGTAGAAGCTCCACAGGTATGAACATAATTTTTACATCTTATACCATCTTGGTATAATTCAAAGCTGGGAATAACGTTTCGGATTACCATTTTTGAAAGTTATCTATATTTGATCAACAAAAAAGTGTGAGTGTTCTTTAATTACTGCATTCATAGTAAATAAAAATATTAAGATAAAATTCAAAAACATACAAATATATACAAATGCAAATAAAAGTTTACTTATCATTTTTTCCGTATAATTTGTCATGAATCAATGTTGCTAAATTTATTACTTAATATTTTCTGACTTTTGAAAATTTAATGAAATAAATATTATATTCTTCTTAGTCATTTATAAAAAGATGATTCTCTTTTGCCAGTTTTTTTTATGATTTATGAATATCTTGTGTTGTAATTTTGGAATTAATGATCCAAAAAACATTGATTTTTATTGTTTTTTCTTTTAGTCTTTCCATTGTCTTCTAAATGACTTTTATATTAATATACAAATTATATTTTATATTAATATAATTTTTCCTCTATAGTAAAATTCATTTTTTTATCTATTATATCTTATCTAAATCTTTTTTTCTTCATTTCTAATTTTTTTGTACTAAAAAATGTCTTCCATAAATTTTGATTGTATGTGTGCTTAAAATATTTTCCAGATGATGACAATAATAAAATAATAAATACTATACTATAGTGTCGCCATCTACTGTAAAAATATCGAAAATGGTTTCAAATTCATTGATTTAACATTAAAAATATCCCATATTATAAATAAAAAATTTTATAAAAATCATTGAAGTTTATTCTTCACTCTGCCTATTATTTCAAGATTAATTGTAAATAAATCTTATCACAAAAATTTATACAATGGTAATATATCAACCAAACATAGAAAAAAAGAAACATGATTCTTTAGGGAGTTATAAATAATCCAAATTTCAATCAATTAAAATCAATTTGTGTATTTATAAACTCATGATATTAATTTATTCAAACTCCATTTTATATCTGCACTAATGATAAGTACATTATTTTACCTAATTTGAATTTTTAGTACATAATGAATAACGTGAATTTTTTTTTTTTTTTTTTTTTTTTTTTTTTTTTTTTTTAAGATATTTATTTCAGTGTATGTTTTAAACTTTGCCTACTTCAAATTAAATTGATTTCTGAAATTTCCAATAATTTACATATTATGCCATATATTAATATTTAAAAATATGCATCTCTATAAAACTGGGCTTAATTTTCATTTAACAATATATTATAAAAAGAAAATAACTTATACATTACAAAACGAGTAACCAGAAAAATTGAATATGTATTTTTCTTCTTAAAGAAAATACTAATTTTGTTTTTTTCTTATACGAAACATATAAAAGGTTTTATGAACTTATTCTAAAAGCAATTATAATTTGAAATCATATTTTGTTTTTTATCATTTAACTACTTCAAAAATATTTTTCGATCAAATGTGTAAATTATTTTCACCAAAAATAATTTCATTAATAACAAAATGCAAAGATTTTCAATTAAAATTTTAAAATTATTTTCACCGAAATTTGTTTTATCCTCCTCATCAAATGATGTTTAAAATTAGAAAATTCAAATGATGTTAAAATTTATTTTAAAAACAGCTAATATTTCATCCAATTATATATTTTAATTTTTCTTAGTTCTACATAACATAACATTGCTTATAATTATCATTATTTTACTAATATTAAAATAATACACTATTATTACATATATGTACACATAAATATCGATTTTTCTTCTTAGAATCATTATATTATTTTTTTTTCTTTCCTAATACAATTTTCAACATTGTCATGAAGTTGCTCTGTATTGTACTATATTATTAAAATATGCTTGCTAGTAATGGCTGTTTTTCTGACGATAATATCAATCAGTGTACGATAATATCAATCATAATATTTAATATAATAATCAATGGTAATATTATATAAATATTTCATGGTGCATAAGCTGATAATAATGTGCGTGTTTAATTACTTATAATAAATTAAACATTAAAATCCAATTTGTAAGCTTCTGACTTTAAGAAAAAGTACATCAATGAGGACAGTAACGTGTGTCAGACTAAACTTCGAGATAACAGCTTGTTCTGTCATTTAAAAAGGCTTATAATTGGTGCTATTTAGATGACATTGTAGTAATAATTTATTAATACAATGTGTGTTCTCTCTTTGGTCTTATATACCTATTTAGTCATCCCTATGCAATTTTTACTATATTAATTTTAATTGCTTTCAATTTAGTACGCGTGTCTTATAAATTTTGATTAATTAAAAAAAGATTCCTAGTATAACATAACGTATTGTTTTGTAAGATTATTATCCTTTTTAGCTAAAGTTTGAAATCTCAAGACAACATCTAATTTTTTTGTAAAATTTGGAAATATTGAATGCGTGACATGAAATGTTCTTTTTATGATCTGATATAGTTAAATTGCCATGCCTTGTACATTTTTAAATGCGTGTTAAAAATTGAATAGATTTTGGAGATGAAGTAATTAAAAAATTTCCAAACTGATGCTCTTCAATTAATTCTAACATGGAATAAGATGTTTGGTAGAGCGTCATATATCTGAGTTTTCAAATCGTAAAACTGTAAAAGCTATCATCATATTTTAGTTTATTTGTCAATCCTATATCCACATTTTGAAATCGAGAGCTAATGCAACTAGAATCAACAGCCTAAACTGAATTCCGATACACTGAAAGATGCCACTTTCGAAGTGAGGATTGAACTCATAATGTAGGAAATCGAAAATCCAATGCATTTGTTATTCAGCTACCGATTCGGCTTAATCAGTGTAAAAAATTTAAAAGGGTGACGCTAAAGTATTTTGTAGGATGATATATAATTTTTCCTCAACAACTATTACAGGGATTTAATTGGAGAAGTTTTCTGTATTTTTAGAGGAGTTTATAATTTAACTCTCATTACTGTGTCACGTATTTTAACTTTCTATTAGTTAAAATTTTTTCATATTTCCTTTTTTCAAATTTCATGCTTCATGAATTCTAAGGATTCTTGATTATGTTGATAAATTGGGAATTTCCAGATGAGGCAAGAATAGAGATTCTTATCAAGAATTTTGTTACTTTTATTGATTTGAAGAAAGCAGGAAAATTATACACTTGGAATTGCTATTGGACGATCAGTTTTGAATACCAACTTTGCTTATTTTTAAAATGTTATTGTTTCATTCACAATATTAATATGACAATGAATTCAACGACAAGTGACTCATGAATTCAACAAACAAGTCACTGAGGTAGCTGATAACATTAAAATATTCAGATGTTGCTTTTTTTATTAGTTTCATAATATATCCTCTTAATTAAATTTATTATTTTTGCTTAGAATTTCAATTTCGTTAGTTGAAGATTGAAGCCAGGATGATGAAATTTGAAGTAATTTTTAAATTACCGTGTATATTATCTTGCTATTCTGTGGGTGAGTATTAAAAAGCCTAATAGCCCGAATATCTCGTAAATCAATTTAAATTGCACTCCGTAATTTGCCTTCACTTAAAAAGTAACGTAAATGAATTACAAAATTTACGTGTTGATTGGTTATTTTTGCAAAATGAAATGCATATGACAAAAGTTTTAAGGACAATGATGTTGCCAAATACATTAAAATACAAAGGGTCAGGTGGGCTGGCCATGTTATTCGTATGCCAACTGAACGCACCCCTAAAAAATCTTTCTTGCAACGCCAATGGGAAAGCGTTCCAGAGGTAGGCCCAAAATCAGATGGATTGATTGTCTTGATAGGGACTTTAATGCTATTGGAACATCTAATTGGAAAAGTGCTGCTGAGTACAGGCCAAAATGGAATAAGCTCATTGAGAAGGCCAGGACCCACACAGGGTTGTAGTGCCATTTTTGATTGATTGATTGAAATGCATATGAATCATTGTGCATCAGAAAGCATTATCATCTCCGCTGATAAAATTAATTATTGTTCCTGCAAATTTTTCGCGTCCATGTTTTTCAAATTAAAATTAATTACTTGAATTCATAATATATTTATGACTAAAAGTGATTTATATAGAAATATTTTGTGTTATTCTATTACCATTTTGCTTATCCTCTTAATATTTCAAGTTTTATTATTACTTCATAAAATTTCGCGGAAGATTTAATTGGGGTTATAAGATTCACTTTTATCTTAACAAAATATCAATTTTTATAACTCCTATTTCTTTTTTATAATTCGTTACAAAAATAAGTGATAATTATACTAAATTCTATTAAAATAATTAAATTGATGAGAAAAATAAAAATATTTTTAAAAGATATGTAAAATGTTTTATTAAAAGTAATTTTCACGTTGATTTTGTTCAAATTGTCTCAAGTAGTCCAGTAGAAGCGTTAGTTCTTTGTTCTTCTGCTCAACTGCTCTCGAACCCGATTCTTACATCAAGCATATATTGTCTGCTTTGAAATTTTTTAAATCTGCTACTCCACTTTGAATTATAAACCTACATGTTGGGAAAATGACGATAGGTTAACGAACAAACCAAGCCTAAATTAAATCCCTATTTATGTTTCTTGTTTTATATTTCTCTTTCTCTCTCTCTCTCTCTCTCTCTCTGACCTAATATATTTTATCATCTTAAATATTTAGAATGTTAATTTGAGAAATTGATTTATATAACTTTGAAATAAAAAAGATACTTTAAGTAATTATAAAATAATGAGAATAAACCAACAGTAATTTATATAAATGTTTTAACCAATTTATTAAAAATTTTTCTGAAAAGTTAAGTATTTAAAAATATACTTTATAAGCTCTTAATTCACTTTCTTTTGCAAAATGCGAAATATTTTTGCTTTTGTTATAAGCAATAGATCGTAAATAATATGGATAAAAATTAATATGGCATTTAATAATGAAATCAATTCCTGAAATGTCTGGAAATTAATTTAAAACATCGAGATTAAAGAAAATATGTCCTGTTTTTAAAAGAATAAAAATGCTTACTTTTGTGTAAATCAATGTTAGCTGAAAACGAAGTAAAAAATACTGAATACAATAAATATGGAATTCGAAACACACAATACTTGAATAAACTTGATATTTTATAAAAATATATAAATAAAACTTTGAAATGTTTCATTTTTTTCAACTTAATTTACAAAATATTTATTTGTTTTAAATTTAATTTAACAACTTATCATACCTTCAATTGGTCGTTAAAATTGAGTACCAAGCATGTTTAGGAACTAAACATTCGTGATTTTGCGTTAAACTGACTACCTAATTGCAACACATGATTCGTACCCCTGGGTTTTCTGTCATGAAAATAAATATAAGAGGCTGTGGGCCTTGGTCATTATGTGAATTGTCATGCCACTGATTTTTTTATTTAATTTACCTCAGTGTGAGTTTAAAATTTTTACCATCTCTATCAACTTTCTCTTTAATATTCTTAAAATATACATCTAATTTATCTTCACTATTTATTATATATTTAAATATGTAAGTTTATAAATTTTTGTAATTAACTGTGATTATTTTTCTTTAATTTTTACTTATTTTAAACTTTCCAACTTTTTATACTGATGACCCGCACAAAAAATTATAAAATACATCTGTAATTTTTTTTTTAATTTATTACTTTATTTCGGTGCTAAAATAATGAGGAAAAGTTATTATGTGATTTTTTTTAATTATTGGTTAAAATTTTTTATTCTTATAAATATGGGCTTAAGAATTTTTAAAGATCTTGCATTCTCACTCTGTTTCGTTTTGTATTTTTGTGAATGTGATCTGCGAATAAATAATCTTTCGAGAAGTTCACATTTTTTAATTTACCTGTTGTTGTTTTGTGCCAGCTAGGCTGGCATTATAGGGTGAGCTGCACCACTTTTCCAACTGAACCATATTTTGTTGTGGAGTCCGACTTCCTCAGTACATACATGTAATTTAGATGTCCGTTTATAGTGTAGGCAACCACTCATACAAAGAAAGGACAAAGACATGATGGATAATGAGAGGAAGTACATCCATGCCCGAACTGGGATTCGAACCCAGGACCTCCCTATCCGCAGTCAGGCCCGCTGACCACTAGGCAATTTCCCTGTTAGTGCATTGTAATGTATTGAAAAAATTTCTTTTGGAACTTTAATAAAATTTGTTTTCAAAATAATCCAATTTTCCTTTTTTATTTCTACTTGCATTGCAAGAAATCCTTGGTTTACTTACTAACTGTAACTCCTGCGAAATGGTTGCTCAGTATTAAACTTGCATGAATCTCAATTGTTTATTTTTTTATGTAATTAAATGTATTTTTTATGTAATTAATTGTTTATTTTTTTATGTAATTTATGTAAAAAATTCTTAATTTTTTTATTTTATTTGAATTTATTTTTGATTTTCATTCTGAGTCCTTCAGAAATCTAGTTTTGAATCATGGATAATTATGTTCATCACTATGTGCAACTAAGTTACGATTTATACAAACACAATAACGGTATTTCGTTATTGTGTATGTAAAGAAGTACCATATTATCGAATAATTTTATGAGAATCGTTGCTTATTGCATTTTTCTTATTGTTAAGATTGATTAGGCAAAATATTAATATCTATAGCTACCGTAGAAATAAGTACCATTAAAAGAATTTTAGATTCTTGATACATTTTTTTCGTTATACGATGTTTTTCTTGCATATATTATTAAGTTACTGAGAATTCATTATTTGGTTTTTGTAGGTTTTTTGAGACAGAATTTTAGAAAAAGTGGGGGGCATTTTTTTGGTAAACCATGTTGGAGGAAATGGTTCGTTTTTTTAAATCTTCATTTTTATCAAGTTTTACTCTTATATTTATGCAAGTTAATGAATTTGATGACCTTTGCAATATTGCAGTTTATGCAGCAGTAAAATATTGGAACTAATATGTTTTTAATTAAAATTCAAGTAACTAATACATTTGTTAAATTCCAATCGAACAATCGTTAAAACTGATTATTATTATCGATTGTATGTATTGTGCACACTAGTAAACTAATTTTTTATGCTAAGACTCAGTCAAACGGTTTTCTGTATAGCTTACTGTTAGAGGACAAAGAATAGAGAAAATTATGAGACATCACAAATTCTATGTTAGCATCACTAACTTTGCTAGAATATGGTTATATTTTGAAATTAAGAAAGGTGTCCATTTGGCACATGAATGAATCGTTATATATAAATAAAATTTCTATGTATTTTTTTCATCGAAAGGCAGGGTTTTTCAATTTAGCAGCTGCACAACACACCAATTTTTGAATGACACCTGCCAGTAGAAGAAATTGAACAAACAGAATCTGAAAATATCATTTTTTCTGGACAAGGCGAAAATTAAATACCGCCTTTTAATATATTTTTTGACAGTTCTTGAAACAACAAAGTGTTTTTTATTATTATTATTATTATTGTACCGAGTTTTGTTGTCTATTGAAGAAGTCAATAATTACCAAACACATAAAAATACAAAGATGAAATCTTTTGTATTCATAAAACAATTATCGTTATAATGTTTTTAACTATGCTTTTTGATCTAAATTAAAAATATTCAGATTAACTTGATTATCGCTAGGACTACTGGCAATATTTTAAAAATAATTTAGTTTGAAATTGTATTGTGAAATTATGAAAAAAAAAATAATTGATTCAAAATTTACGATACTGATCGTGTACAACAAAAAAATGTTATACTTGAATCAGAAGGTACAAAACAGCAGTAACTGAATCATATAAAAATATATAAGTTGAAATGATGGCCTTTCTTTTAAACATATAAGCATCACATCAAGAATTTATATTGAAAATTTGGCAATTTATGAGTTTCTTTGGTACAAGTTTTAATCTGCTTTCAGGCTTTGGAATGATTTTAGAAAGTGATAACAATTTAATGTGGATTCTAAACCATTACAAACATCAATGTCTAAGTTGGAAAACAAATCCAAGAACTGATAAACGGAAGACTAGTGGGCTAACTGTTCCATGTTAATGGATTCTTCTAGGGCAAAAATGAATATGGTGCTAATAGCAGATGTTTTGCAAAGAGTTCTCTCTAATGAAGTCGTCTGAAACACTAACATTTCCGGTTCAATTTCCTATAGGCATATAGAAATCACGAGAGAACTTAGAAGGTGTTCCGTTACAGAATTCAGACTCTTTATTTAATGGACAAGTAGCAAGTTTAATTTTGAGCTTTGTGTCTCATGAGCGACCGGTCATCTTTCGATTTATTCAATTTTTTCAAACCGTTTTTATTTTATTGAACCTTCTATAAATCTAAACTTGAAATTTGCCTGTTTCTAATTTTCCTATGTTTCGTTATCAAATTTAATATCCTAAATGTTAGCATTAAACCCATATTTTCACTGTGGAAATTTTTCAAGCAGAAAAAAATTTCGTAATATGAACGAGAGACTGAAATACGAATTTTCGCAGGCCCTTTATGAAGACTTTTTCTTTCAGATCACTACATACACACGGATATGCATATGTATTCAACACAAATGATTTCAGTCTTTGTTTCATGTTTTATTTTTTAATTAAAATCGACATTTTTTAAGGATTTTCAATTTGGTAAGCAAAGTTATTTTATTTCAGTACAATATAATTTCCAGACTTCTAGTAGTCAAAATTAATTATTTCAATCTTAGTAAAATATATGCACTTATAATACTTTATTTGCGGATAATATGCGAGTCTTTTTAGGTTCTAAAATCTATAATGTCTTATAAATTTTTATATAACTACGTACTGATAATGGATACTTTAAACTTCTTAAGTCTTTTTAATTTCTTAAATATGTATATATATATATATATATATATATATATATATATATATATATATATATATATATATATATATATATATATATATATATATATAAGCTAAATTAACTCTCTAGATTAAATACTTCAATGTTAACCTTATGATAATTCTGAAATTTTAATAAATATATAACTCTTTTGTGTGTACAAAAACAGTTACTGCTTATATTGTACTTATTTATATTTTTCCAATATTTGATGTATAAAGTATGAGTAATTGAAGTTTAACGTCACATTTATTTGGGATACACATCAATGCCCATTTTTTTATATGATGACATATGAATTTTCTGCTATAATCTATTTCTCAATAGAATACTTATTGTTTATAAAATGAGTACATTCATTTCCAAAACTTATGCTCTGAGTAAGAAAATGAAAATCATGGAAACATTTTTGTGTGTGTGCTTATATTTTCCGAAATATGACTGGAAAGTAACAAATTCGCTTACTCGTCATTTCAAGAATCAAATAATATTTCTTTTTCTTAATTTATAAGATAGTGTCTTGTTGAAGTTAAAAGTATTAAAAACTAGGTAAAATAAATGAGTATCATCTTTTTGTTTTAAACGAAAGTATGACCAGTTGGCTACTATAGGATTTAATTTTACAATAGGACTTAGAACTTTATTACAATTTCGCACAGCTATCATGCAGTCAGTACGATACACCACAACGAAAACTCTGCCTAGAATACGAAAATTTTATCGCTAAATGCATAATATTTGAGCAGCTGTCATCAAGTTGCAGAGAAAATCTTAATTTTTCAATGAAAATAAATTGCCATACAACTCACAAAAATTACAGCAGCAGTTTAATCATTTTTGGCCGACTGATGGCTGAGTGGTTAGAGTTCCTGGCTCCTGAGCTGTGGGTGACAGGTTTAAATCCCGGTTTGGGTATGGATGTTATTTTCTCTCGGTGTTTCTCTGCCCTTTCTTCTATGATGATGTATGAATATGGTCCACTCTATAAAACGGGTTTATGGTGATATAACGTGGGTAAAGCTACTCACCTTGGTGACTGGATTCACAGGTGCCCGTTGGGTAACGACAAATAAGTAGCAGTGTCCGACCTTGTTGTAGCCAAGGGTTAGTCACCCGAATGCCTGCGTTATTTAAAAAAATAACTATGCCTCTTAAGATTGCACATACTAAGACACGCAAAGAAATAGTATCTAAATGCCTAATATATCATTGTGTTTCTTTTTACCTTAAATAGTTCAGTGTAACTATCTTGCTAATCTCCATACATATAGAGTCTGCGCTTCGATTCATTCGACTAAAACAGCAACACACTGATTTTCTGTCAGACTGACAGACTAAACAAATGGACTCATGTTTTAAGATAAATGTTTAAGTAGAGTTGGAATTATTTCCATTACCGTGAAATGGCGGTAAAGTAAATCCTGAAATATCAAGCGACATAATCAATTATCCTGTTTAAATGTGCTTAACAGCATGTCAACTCTCAAAATCTTTCATATGCCTTCTGGATACTGTATAAATATAATTGTCTTTGAGAACAAATGATACCAAAGTTCTGAACGACTTTTATTTTCTTGTACAGGCAACTCATGTACAAAATTGGCTTCTTTTATATCTGTTTTTTATACATTTCTCCAGTATAAACCTTAATTCTCTGTTATGTACTATATTTGCAATTTTCCATTTACTTCTTCCGTGAATTGCAATTCTTCTAATTCAGATTAGCTTTATAATATTTCCCTCAACATATGTGACTTTTGGTATCATGAATGATGGAATGATAAAGGAGTAATTAATTGTTCTGTTCCAATGCGTTCAACAACATGGGCACATCTAAAATCTTCCGTATATCTTTTGGAAACCATAAAAACACGTTTGCTCAAAAACAAATCGTATGTGATGACTCCAAATGTCTTTAATTTGCATTTATGACCAACTCTTATTACTCTATACAATGGTGTATTTTATATGATTTTTAAACGAATTTCTCAAATAGAAAGCGTAATTGGCTGTAAAATATTTTTAATCTTCCATCTGTCTATATTCAGAATTATACCCTACTTCAAATTAACTTCCTAAAATTAATTTTTTTTTTTTTTGCTACTTTTTATTTATAATTTTGGGCTTCATTTTACTGAGTGGTTAATTTTTTTATAATGAAAAGCATAAAATACGATGACTCCAAATGTGGTTACAACTTATTTTATGAAGTAAAAACACATAGCACTATTTTACCACTCTTAAAGGACAGAAGGTAAATCTTTCATATGTGCTTTTTATATGCATGTCTGCAAAAATATATAAACATATACTTGCCAATCTTCTTAATTTTATTTCTGCAAACAATGGGATCTAAAGATATCCTTTGAGAAGTTTTTTTTTTCTGTTTGTAACTTCAAAGGACTAGTATTATCCTTTTACTTTCAAGGTAATTCCTAAAATAAAAATCGCTGTATTTTTACTTGTAGAAATTTTGGAAATTCAATCTTCAATAACATTTGAGGTTGCATTATATGAACTTATAACTTAAATTTTCATGAAGTGTCAAAAGCAAAGAAAGCGATAATTAATACAGACATTTGCATTGTTTTGTTTGATTTTATATTTTAAAATCAAAGCATTCTATGCTAAAATTTGATAAAGTAACTTCATTTTTGTGAATTTAAATAATGTTAACGTAATCAACAAAAATTTTTGTAAATATTTATTACTTTTTATAATCACTTTATGTATCACTTTATAGTATTAGGTAAAAAAAAAAAAAATTGTAAACAAACATGAAAAAAACTAAGTAGTCATATTTAAAACTTAGAGAAGTTAAAATTATTCAAATAATATATTCAAAATGTAATGAATTAGAGCACGAATCTGAAACAGAAAAGTGTAATTCCAAGCCGCAATCACTTCTTTCGTGAAATATATTTAGGCCCTGAAACACCCTATTGTTTCAATGTCTAGTACGGCAGTCACGTGGTTCGGCAAGGTCTTACAACGGCCCCCACACTGTCTGTATGTTATAGAAAATTATTGCTAAGTGAAACAAGCAATTTCATAAAATTTGCCAGCTGCCCCCTCTGGTTAACGGCGACCGCAATCCCAAAACGGTCCAGACGATTTTTATTACCACCACCTCGCCACCGCACCTTCCAATGGAACGCCCCGCTGAGTTTGGGACCTTGAGTAAGACTTTGTTTTATTTGCCATTTTTGCAAAAATAAACATTCCCCGTTCGCTTTGCTTGAATAATGAAGCCGAGGAAAAGTTCGTAAATTTCTGCTGAGTGGCACCGCCGCCGGAGACGATCTTTTGCCACCCTTCTTTCTCGAGGAAATCCGAAACATTGTATCCACCTGTTTCTTCTTCTTGTGCGTTTTCTATTCCTTTGCCTGGCCGACTGGCTTTTCCAGGAAGTTATCGCGATTCATTTCTTACAATTGTTACAATATAAAACAAAAAGAAACATCGTCGACCATAAACGAATATAATCTCTAATTACGGACGGATGAATTCAGTCGAAGGGATAATAATAATATGAAAAAAAAAAATGTTTCACGTACGTTTCCAACACCTGTTGATTAATTTTAATTGTGTTTCCTCTCTTAATTCAATAGAATTTATTAACTTCATCAAAAATTATTTGCTCATGAAAAAATGGCGTGTTTGAGTATGTAAAGTAAAATTAGAAAACTTAAGATTAAGAAAGAATCTGTATAGTGTGTAAAATATAACCTATAGTTATTAGAAGTGAGCGCTAGTGAATATTTGATGACAGATTACTAGAAATCTACAATTTTTTAAATAGTCATATTAATTTAAAATGCAATGATATTGTCCAATTTAATAATAATATGAAATTATATATATACATATATATAATAAATTTTGAAGATATTAATAATCTCCACACACACGCGCGCTATATATTATCAAAAAGAGCTATTAACTTTTTAATTCTTTATGTATGTTAAGTATTTACACATTTATAATACTGAATACTTCAAACTGTCTCTTATTTATTTGGAGAAATGAGGATGATGAAGTCTTAAATTTCTAGATGCGTCTTGTCTTTACAGTCCTTCTTATATATAGGTAAGTTCATATCCGAGAAAAACTAAATTTTATGATAAAATAATTTAGAAATCCATGATTTTCAACTCTTCCCACATAACATGAGTAGAAATATCAAATAGTATATGCCAGTTTTTCAACCACTCAGGGCTACTAATATAGCTATTTACATTTCATCTTGAAACTAAATTTCCTAGTACAACAATATGGGGATTTTCAATTCCGCTAACATAATCATGAGCAGAAGTACCAAATAATATATGCCTGAATCAGATGAATTTCATATTCTTCAATGAGTTAGGACTACTGATAATGATGTTTACATTTCCTCAAAATGTAGATGCTAAAATAAATGCAATTCATGTATTTTTGCTCTAAAAAAATAATTATTTTTAAAACCATCAAAAAGTAGCCATCATGCGAAAATTATCAGAAACTCTCCACTTACATACTCAACTCACTAAGCAAAACCTTTTTTTTTTTTTTTTTTTTTAGGTTTTTCCATTCCTTAATATTATGATACTATATAAAAATACAGCTTAGAACGGTCGAATTTCCTTTCAACCGCAATTATAAAAGACTCTGATGCTAACCACAAATAGTAAAGTAATTACTTTTACGATCAAATGACCATTTCCGTCAATATTTCTACGTACTGTAATTTACCTTTAATAACCACATGGTGGGAAATTTCCTGTACGTTTTTCTTGCTTTAGGCCCTGTTACTCTTCCTCTTCCTCTTTGTTTTACCTGAAGATTTTTAGTTTATGAACTTAGAAAGTTTCAGAGATACAATACAGAATTGTGAAGAAATTTATCCCTAGATGTTTTCAAATTAAAAACTTGGGCTTGCGCATACATGTAACACATTATTTCTCAACATTTGCTAGGTTGTTTTTTTTTTTTTTTTTTTTTTTTTTTTTAAATCAATAATTGTGATTAAACTGTCCTATAAAGAAAAGATAATATAATCATAAAAATAATTGGCTTTCTTTGCATAGTTAGCAGATTAAAGCTTAAATTACAAAAAAAGAAATTGTACGATTTTATTCCTCACAATGGTTTTCCTTGCGTGCTTTGTAATTTTTCTTCACTGGACAATTCACATTAGTGACCACTGAAAGCTGTCATAAATCATTTTAACACCCAACACTTATGAGAGTTCCAGGAGGACATTTCATAGGTAGTAAGTAGTATAAAATTGCAGCATGGGAAAATATGTGGATTGAGAAAGTGCGGAAGCTTCCCACGCACCAATCCCAACATACGTGCTTGCAGAAGACTAAAGACCAACATTTATCTATCATTGTTACAACAGTAGCTGAGAATGAACTTGGGTCCTTTCGCCATAAAGAATATTGTCTCACCGTTATGCGTGGGCATAGTGCCCAGCCTAAGATTGTTGTAAGGAATTTCAATCTCAACAGCACACATTGCCTTCAGGGAGAGCTTTTTTATAGATAATGTGCTGTTTCTTCTTGTATTGCAAGGGCAGATTCTCAGAAAACAAAGCAGCGCTTGTATCGTTAAAAGTGCAGGCAAACGTCAGGAGTGTAGCACCCATTTTCCGTTGTTCGTCAGTGACATGAACCAAAATATATATGAGAGCATTCTTGAGAAGATAGTATCCCTTCTTAAGAATGCTTTCTTACCAAGATACTGTGAAATCCTTATAATTTGGTTGGTCATTCTACGATAATTGTTTGCATCTGAAGCCTAACTTGTTCGAGACATACAGTTTAAAGTACAGATTCGAATCACAAATCTTCATATCTAAGGAAAATATCGAAACTACGAAATAATGAATTGAAAGTCGTCGGGCTGACTATTCAGTTGCCGCTTTAACGCATTCTTCATGAAAAGTATCCTGTAACTGTAATACAATATTATGATTATGGTAAAATTTATAATTAAAGAACTATTAATAACTTACCTATAGAAACTATGTAATAACGTATCTAAATGTTGACTTACAGTTTAAATGAATTCCAAACCACTACACGCATCCAAATCCAAAAGGTAATTCTCGACCCTAGTTTGTTAAAGCAAATGCCAAAGCGCCACGGTGCCTCCTTTGCTATGATGATTTCATGTTATATATTTGAAATATAGTAATAGCTCCAACACATAAAAGTAGTCATAAAAAATGAAGAATTATTAAGTGTATGCGAAACCTTCTCAAGGACCACAACAAGTAATCGAAATCGTTTTTTAGGTATTCAAAGACTCTGCTCACTTATCTTCTTTAAAATATTTGCATATGTACTCTCTAGATGACTGTATGTAAGCAAATAAGCTATTTCACTAATATGTTTTGATTTACATCTGTTTCTGTGCAGAAAAGATGGTAGGATAAATGTCGATATTTTCTGTAGCATAACAAAATGACGATTAAGTCATTTTCTCTGATGAGATAAAATACAATATATGATAAAGGAAAAGCAAACAAGCAAATGTTCAATGTATTTTTATCGGATTACCTTTTTTTATATGATAATAATCTGATGAATTTATTTTCGTTTTGTTTCCTTTGGTATGTTATAAGATTTTTGCCCTTTTAATTAAATTATAAAAAGATGCATTCTAAACTCAATTTGATAGGTTTTCTCGGGGGAGAATCGCTAATAATTGATAAAATCTATTACAAAATCTAGTTTTTAATTCAAGTCACATTTACGACTCTGTAAAACTTGTTTCCTGCCTTTGAGAAATCATCTTTTTATAAACAACGATCAATTTTTATTTACTTTTTCAAATATTGTGGTCAGTTTACAACCTATTACAATGAACTGTGATTTGAGACCACGTAATGCATAAAATAGAGCTGAAAATTATTATAATGCATTTCACCTATTTTATGTATACTGTAATGTGTCTTATTCATGTGTAAAAGATACCTGAAGATATGCGAATCACTCATTCTGAAGTTGTAAATAAAATTACAACTTTAGAGTCGATGTTAATATGTGTACAAATCAGAAATGTTAGAAAAAAATGAAAGGTTTTCATGAAAATATAAATTATTTTATCCTAGTATCTATTTTACTGGAAATTTCATGTAGCTGATAATAAAATGTCATTTGGATAGAAGGAAAAATAAATATAGCTCGAAAAAATTATCGTTCTGTAATTTCCCGTGATTTTAAAGAGGAATTAAAACAAGAATAAAACGTTCACAAACCCTTAATTAACATTTGAATAAGAAAGTCCAATTCCTGATATTGTTTTAAAATGTCTTACAAAATTTCAGAGAGGTCTAACTTTCCTTTCGACTGAAGAATTCTCAGGAATTCCTTTGTTATCTGTAATCTCGAATAATTTATTCCATATGTAATCAATAATAAATAAATGCAAGAGAAGGTGTATTCTTCATAACGCATAACAAAATTCTTGAAGAATTACGTGCGAAAAAATAGTTTAATATTGCGTTTTCACATAATTTTATTAAGTATCAAAAATAATAGAATGTCAGAATCAGTCAAGAAGCCATTAAATAATGAACTTATATGTAAGTGATTTTCATTTCGAAGGTGATATTAGCCGGTATATCCATTTTGTTCATCATTTCTTGTAAATGCACGGGTTGAATCTTTTAATCTTGTGAAAAACTTGCCAACAAAAGTGCATCGATTTTGGGAAAAAAAAAAAAAAAAAAACTACTTTGAACATTTCTAAAATTTTATAAATATAATTTTACAAATCCAATATCTCAAAAATTTTCAAGGTAATTTTCTCATAATTAGACGTATGAAATTATTTATTATGAATAATTTTATCTTTGGATAGATTATCAAACAATCTTTTTCGTGAAAACATTTAATCATCTAATTGGACAAGATTCCAATTTCCAAATTTCAAAAATTCCACATATCCGAGTAACTGTGAATTCTATAAATATTTATTTCTAATATTTCATAAAAAAAAATTCTAAAAAAATAAATACATCAAACACTACAATGTAGAATATATGACGCAACCATGAATTTTGTAGTGTATTAAATAAGAAAGTGATTCAACTTATTGATACTTTAAATTAACTTTTAAAATTCAACTCTGAATATTATCTTTTGCTCTCATAAACTACATAAAATTACGACTGCCGTAATTATCTTTTTGGTCCTACCTTAATGTAATTTCACTAAAACTATATGGCACATTGTAAAACATTTATACATATTGGTGATCTTATTTCAAACTATTTAATGAATTTACGTGATTCTTTTGAAAATTTGTCCTTATTATTAACATTTTTATATGACAATTTTTTTTAAAAAAATAATTAAATTCAAAATTATTAAATATTATTAATCTTAAAATAGATATTAATCAAATTTAATAAATTATGCTGTTTAACTTTTAAGAATTCCAGTTCAAATTCAGAAAATTACAAATCCCCCCTCCCTGCCTTTGTATATATAGTTCTAGAACCACCGTCTACTCACATTTATATTGATGTAGACCAGTGCGTAAAAGTAGACATTGTGATCATTCCATCCTTTTAAATAATTATCCCGCCGGGACTGTATCTAAGCAAACAGAGCTAAAAGGCATTAAAAAGTATCTGGATGAAATTAATTTGGAAAGGAAGCAATCATCTCTCCTGTCTGAGAGGCGATAGGTGGGAAAGATGGGGCGTTTAAATACTGGATGTCCTTGATTGTCTGACGTTTTCTTCACTAGAGCTGTTCAACAAAGAACAGGTGAGTCATTCAGAAATCTTCGTAAATATCTATTCTTTTTCTCCCTGCATCACCCCTGACTTATGTACTATACTTGGCAAGACGAGGAAAGAAGAGTTGCTTGAAACTAATATTTTAGCGCAAATTTCACGACTTATTCTAAGACTCTCTCTTTAAGATAAGGTTTAAAATATGATATGTTCTTATGACTTCAGAAAACAGTTACCTGCTAAAGTTTAGTTAAAAATAGGAAGCTAAGTAAATTTAAATATTTCTTTTAAAGTTGTTAACGCTTTACTTGTATGGTCATTTTTTGCACTCGAGTGGTAGTATTTTCTAAACCAAGAATACTATTCATTTTATTGCTAATCATTCATACTTGATTTTGAGATAAAAAAGAATATAGATCTTTTGCACTCGATAATTTTAGTACCTATGAAGAAATATTTAATAGGTATCAATATATGATAAATCTACGACAAATATATTTTAAAGGGTAAAATATCAGTATTATGTAACGCTACGATCGTCTTTCAAAGCAATGATGTTTAGAATGCTTCTTGTAAAACCCATTGCTTATAATATTCCACAAAATTTTACCCATTCCTTAAGCATTTCGGAGCATTTCACTTATTGCTTATAATATTCTCGAAGCTGGGGATCGCATTCCTTTTTGTTTACATTGTTTTCATCATTCTTCATGCTATTAAAATTGTTTCATATTTAAAAGAAATTAATTATCTATTTTAATATGCAGTTCTTTGCTTATTATCTATTTATAGGAGTCCCAACAATGGAGAAGACATTAACAAAAACAACTCTAAATTTGCTGAAGAATTACGTGCACGATTATCAAATGGTTTCTGTTCGGTATCTGGGGAAAATCTAATGAAATATGTAACTTTTTGCTCACATTTCTGGTCTTATATATACTATAAATAAAGCACTCTTATATCTCAAACTATTTAAGGGCTATTGTTGCTACTTATGACATTTCGACAAGTCAAGCTCACTATGCCGTTGACTCTGTGAATATAAGTCAGAAGGGTGCTATTTTGTTTAACCAGAGCAGCACAAAGCTAAAAGTACGACTTTGCTCTAAACTCCTCCGATAGATGGCACCACCAGAGTATCCATTCTATCTAATAGAAAATGCAGATAAATAGAATGCAATATCAGGTAATGTATTTATTAAATGTTTGCAAAAATAAACATCTAATCTCTTTTCATTAAGTATTAATTCCCAGATGATAATTGAACATGAAAGCGCTTTTAACTGAAGCTTGAAATTTTAACTTCCATTTAACAAGTGAATGTTGGGGGGGAGGGGGGAGGGAAAATCATTTTAAGCCGTAAATTCCTCGCACAAACTATCTTCTGAAAAGTATGTCTAGAAAAAGAAGTGATGCTAAAACAACAAAGGGTTTAAATAAACAGAAAGATAATCATCACCATATGAAGTTTATATAGTGGTACAAAATTTCATTTCCAATATGTTTAAAAATTCCTGCATAGCTCTTATTTTTAATAATGAAGTAAAAATAGTTTAAATAATAATGTTTCTATCAATGTTATAAGTGGCGTGCTATTGTTGTACTTATGCATTAGTGATTTACAGAAACTTCAAATTTTAAGAAGTTGTATATCACACAGATGTCATTATATAGCATGTAATATTAATAACTATTATAACTATGAATATTTTGAAAATATGCTGACAATACAAAATAATTAAAAGTAGAAATTATGGGAAAAACGAATCTAATTAATGTATAAATTTCAAAATTATTGATAATGCGTTGCGCGACTCTGATTTTTTCATATTATAAATTTCTTATAGTTTTACATAAATAAGTTCAGATTATTATTCCGTTAATAATATTTAAGTAATCAATAATAATAGTGCAATCATAATAATTCCCTTATATTCACCAACATATATCGGAAATATATGTTATTTCATAATGAGAGTAATAACCACTTTGGCGAAACGTCAACTCATCTGCAACACATCAATTTTGAATTTTTTTTAACCTGTGTTTAATTTAAACTTCAACTGCATCACTTCCTTGTTGACTTCTTACGTAAGTGCCAGGTATTTTTTTCTTTTTGTCGGTGAACCATAAAAGCCACGTCTTTTGGTTTCACTATAACGGATTACCAACATCCTCCAAAATGAACTATTTACCATAATAATGAAAACAAGCGCGACGTCTGGAAAGTGGATGCGGTTGCAGTGATGCCGAGCCATGATGGATGAGGGGTATCCACGAGGTGGTGCCCACACTCTCCAAGGTCAGTTCATCCCAGGTACCCTCGGCAGCTGTGGTGTGGAAGAAGAGGGTAGAGAATGTGAGAAGATTGTTTTGCAGTGGTTCGTCTCTCCTGAGACGGCGCGACCATTAAAATACTTTTCACTCTCTCTTCTAACTTTCGTTCTTCTTTCTTGTTTACAACCGGAAGTATTATTGTTGACGAAGAAACCTTCTGTGGGAAACATGCTCTGATCTCCATGGAGAGTTAGCATTTTTTTTTTCCTCTTCAAATTGTTGCTTTTATTTATTTTCTTCCTTTTTCACCTCCTGTTGCATCGGGACGGTCTTGTGGTTGGCAATTTTCGAGAGAAAAAAAAAAGTGCTTTGTTCGTTTATTTATTTTAGTATTTTTCAAATGAAAAATTAAGGATGAAAATAACTTCATCTGGAAAGTTGTTTTATGTTATAATCTTACACATTTACAGGTGTTAAACATTTTAAATTTAATATTGCAGTACATTATTATTTTATTTATTTTCTTCCTTTTTCACCTTCTGTTGCATCGGGACGGTCTTGTTGTTGGCAATTTTCGAGAGAAAAAAAAAAGTGCTTTGTTCATTTATTTATTTTAGTATTTTTCAAGCAAAAAATTAAGGACGAAAATAACTTCATCTGGAAAGTTAATATTTATTTTTTATGCTATAATCTTATACATTTACAGGTGTTAAACATTTTAAATCTAATATTGCAGTACATAATGTATGTTTGTATTTTATATAAAATAATTAAATTTTCATTTTTATAAAATATGAATTTATAATAAAAGTATTTTTTTCCCAAAATATTGTCAACCGCATTTTAATTACTTAAAAGCTTTGCATTTAAGACACGATTTGTACTTTATATATATATATATATATATATATATATATATATATATATATATATATATATATATATATATATATATATATATATATATATATATATATATATATATATATATATGTATATATATATATATATTTTATATTACTTATATTACTTTTAACTCATCACTACTTGGTAAAAGTAAACCTAACTGTGCATTAAACTTTTTTTAAAACCGTTAAATTAAAAAAAATTATTCGTTGAATTTTTTTAATACCTTAAATTTAGACAAATAACTTTTTATGAAAATTACTAGATTTATGTGAAGATTTACAGCATTTCTTTCTCACAAATAACTGACCATGAGTGATTTGTCAAACGGCCGATATAGGATGTTGTAATTCATTAATTTTAATTTGTCGTTTGATGGCATATATACCTTGCTTTGTCGTAGGATGACATATATCCTTTGAATTCACATCAAATCTAATTTTATCATTTGGATTGTTTGAATCATTATTGCACATTTTAATTATTGAAATATCATGGCTCTTGTCGATTACTCATGTTTTGACAAGCCATCGTTAGAATTCCGAAATAAATATTATTAATTAAATTTCAACTAATATTTTTATTAATCTATATAAAATTTTAATCAAGAACTTTTCCCCATGGACTAGTTTAATTTTAAGAGTGTTTACACATTGTTACTATATATTTCACTTTTTATATAACTGAATTCAACAATTTTCAAAATAATATGTAACTGGAACTTATATATATTTCAAGTGAACTTAAAATAATATATAAATTTTTAACCATGAATTCGATTATGATTAATTTCGAATTCGATTACGATTAATTGTTTTTCAGTTAAACGTAAAGTAATTAAAAATCAATTCGTATATTTAGGCGATCAAAATTATCCTTAAAGAAATACCTTTTTTCTGCATGAGAAGAATTGATTGAATTTTTAAATTTGAAAGCAGTAAAAATCGAAAATTTATCATTTAATAATTATATAAATTTTACTAACCTATAAATAAAATAAAAGCAATCAAGTCGATATTGAATTTAAAACATTAATCCAGTAATATACTAAACTTGAATATAATATATTAAACAATGATGATTATTTATGAATTAGGTTAATTCATATTCACCATTTTTTTAAATGATCGTTTGTTATTTTGTAATTTTATTACGTTTTTTTGCATTAGCAAATGTAATTTTATATCAATAGCTCCATATTTTTAATTACTTAGATTATCAACTAAAAATTTTTATTGTTCCTCAATTATTTAACTAATTTTTCAACTGTATAAATTTCAGAATATGATTTCATTCCACTGTGCTAAATAATTTTCATGTAGATATTAATAAAGTTATAAATACTTATATTGCATATGTAAATTTTCGCCTCAAATTCATTATGAAATCAAAAATTTTAAATAAAAATTTATGAATTAATCTCTTTTGTTTAACAATTGATTAGAATTTAATTTTAATAAACATATACTTTTTCTTGATATATATTTTATTCATACACACACAAAAACATATTCATACAAATAAAACTGTTAACTTTTTATTTTATTTTATGAATAACAATATATTACATTAAATAAATTCACACAAATATTTGCCTTTAGTATCACTCAAATTATTTATGCAGTGAAATATATTTACAATACAAGTTAGTTAAGTTTAATATTTGCTGTGAATGTGTATATATTATATTCTAAGATAAATTTTGCAGTTGTAAGGCATTCAGGTAAATATCGTTGTCTGCAGAAATGTTTAATCTATGTACTGAATTATTTGAAACGTTAGTCCCCATTTTAGCGCCATGAATAACTAAGAATTGTCATTATTTTCTTATGACAATTCTTAGTTATTCATGGTCTACACAATTTAATGTAAACAGAAAACTTATAGTTAATATTTGTGTCTTTAAGATATTTACTGTATAATTTAATATGTCTTTTACTCAAGTATTTATATCACCCACTATTCTTTCCAATAATTTATAAATTCGTTTTTTGATATATTTTTTTATGTCCTTAATTCTACTATGAGGGATGAATAAAATTTTTTAAATATCAGTTATTAAATAATATATATAATGTTATTAAATAATATATATATAATGTTATTAAATAATATAATAATTATATGTAGCAGACGTTAAAATATGAGACTCTTAAAATCAATGAATAAATGCATATGATACAAATACAAATGAAATTGTCTTTGAATTTTGATTTGAAATGAAAACATGCACAGATAAGATACATTTGCATAGTTATATAATCTGTTTGAGATAAACAAATCATAAGAAGGCAAATTTATCTTAGTTTTGGTTTCAAAATCATATTTTCATATTAAAATTTTGTTTTACTGTCATTCAATGAACCAAGTTTTGTTATTTTGTGTTACATATTCGAATTTAATGATATATGCATGAAAAAACTTATTATATGATAAGAGTTAAGATTTATTTTTTCTTATTTTTTGTCAAGAATATTATCAAATTATTCTTCATCGCAAGTCCTTAGAATGCTCAAGTTTGCATGAAAACAGAGACCAGAGTTATTTGAAGCAATTAGATAAAAAAGTGAAAAATGTTTTGTTTATATAAAGTTTTAGCGCTCTTTTAATTCAGCATTTAGTACAATTACTTATCGCTATTACAAATGTTTACTAATTTTGTGATTAATCATGAAAAAAACTTTTTTGGAAAATCTTCCGTGATCAGAGTATTAAATTATCAAAAATCTGATTTATTACAAATTTTTAAAGCAAAACTCCCTTCTTTTTATAAGATTGCTATGCATTTTTAAAGGGAACAATGGAATCTTAGTAAATTTTAATTTATTTTCAGTTAATTTTTTAACATTTTGGGAGATATTCTTTGTGGTTTCCTGGTTAACAAAGAGTGTAACACCGTGCAGCATTTTCTACTATTGCTTATCGCTATCACAAATGTTAATTAATTTTGCGATAAATCACGAAAAAATCTTTTTTGGAAAATTTTATATATAATCAGAATATTAAATTATCGAAAATCTGGTTTAATACAGAATTTTCAAAGCAAAACTCATTATTTTTAATTAGATAATATTGCAATGCATTTTGAAAATAAACAGTAAAACCTTAGTAAATTTAAATTTATTTTCACTCTAATTTTTTTTAACATTTTGGGAGATATTCTTTGTTGTTTCCGGGTTAACAAGGCGTATAACACTGTAAAAGTAAGTGACTTCTGTATTGCGTGTTGGTGACTCTTTAAGCAATCATTACATTCTCCATTGTGTTCTTCATTGCTTCCTAAAGGGATAAAAATATTTTTTATTACCTCCTCACTCTACGGGAATTCCCTTTTATTTATTGCGCAAGCTTCTTATACCTCCGCCACAATGTAAGGAGAGATCCACTGGAACGATCTGCTAGTCAAAAGAAAACAAAATTTCACGATGGCCATAACTTGTCAGTTTTGCATCAAGAAAAATTAATAAATAAAGCCTGGAGAAATGGGGAGAAATCGGCTACATCTGTTGTTGACTTCAGAGAAGAGGAAATACTTGTTGTTTCGTTTGAAACAAACAATTTTCCTCGGTGGGAAGATGATTTTTCTTTTGCTTCTGTAGCGGAATAAATTGTCTAAACATAAGTTTCTTGATATCTTTTTAATCTATTTATTGTTTCCATATGCTTGTTATGTTCTTAAAAGCAAGAAAATTAGATAAGTGAAAGTCTGCTTGTCGGGGGAAGTTACCGTTTCAGGAGAATGCAGTTTCTCAATTAAATAAATAAGCAAAGTAATTTGTTTTATTTAATTAAAAGTAACTGTGTGTGGTGCCAGAAAAAGGCAATAATGTAAAAATTAAAAGAAATTATTCATGATTATCGTACGAAATGTTATTTTGTAAAAATTGCTGAGGTTATAAATCCGAAATAATTAAAGTATTTTGAAATTCTTCTCGTTTATCGTGGTGATAAACTGGAAATTCTTCCGGAATAAAAGAGTTTTTTCCACTAGCACGAGAGGATATTTTGTTCCGATATATCTTTATATAGAGCACATTTTGGCAAATTATTATTATTTTTCCAATGGAGTTAAATTTGAAGCATTATGAATTTATTTTATTAAATATTATATAATTATTGTTTACATATGTATAACATAAAATATTTTATTAAGATAACTAAATTTTGTCACGTTAGACATTATAATTAACACAAAATTTTTGACACACTATAAAGATGTAATTTATTATAGGAATTATAATTTATTTTTTAAGTATGCAATGTGTCAAGGATTAATAAATTATAATTTATTTTTAAGTATAAGTAATAAAGATCTTAGTTAATTTACTATGCATATGTAAGCAATATTAGGCAAGATAACTAAAAATGTATTAATATAAAATAGATTTTAATTTGAATAAACTTTTTATATACATTTTTTGAAAAACACAAAGTGTTTGTCTATCATCTAAATATTGGTCATTATGAAAGTTTTGTTGCTGATAAAATTTAAGAACAGCATTAAAAGGCGGTTTTTAAGAAAAGCTTTAATAGCTTTTAATAATTATTAATATATATATGTATATATATATATATATATATATATATATATATATATATATATATATATATATATATATATATATACGTATGTAAGTAAATAGGTAGGTAGGAATAAATTGCTGTCAAACTTTCTAGTTACCTGTGTGTAGAATACTTGATTAATCTTTTAGGTACTATTATACAGTTTTATTTGCAATTTGAAAATCTGTAATATGTCGTGTTATATTCCATAATTTTCCTACAGTGTAGCATAAGGAAGTTGTAAAGCTTCTTACAAGAAAACTAAATATATTTTCTGAGAAAAATATTTTCATCATTCTAAAAACAGTACAGTCTAATCGCACTCTAGAATCTGCACGAGAGAAAATCTCAAGTTCCAAAATATTCTCATGTAACAGCTCATAAATAATCTCTCTCATTTCCATGTATATCAGAAAGCGAATAAATTTTTAGTTGATCGATCTATGGTAAAGCAGGATAGTTTTAACCATTCAGTTATTAATGGAAACATTATATTAATAACTTGACTCAATGTTTTACACCTCGTTCAACAATCTAAAGTTGAACAGAATGATATTTTGGTGTAAGCTACTATTGTTAACAGAATGATCTTATGGTATAAGCTACTATTGTTAACAGAATGATTTTATGGTATAAGCTACTATTGCTAACAGAATGATCTTATGGTATAAGCTACTATTGTTAACAGAATCATGTTATGGTATACGCTAATATTGCTAGCAGAATGATATTATAGTATAAGAGCTATGCTAGTGTTAACAGAATGATATTATGATATAATCTACTATTGTTAACAGAATGATGTTATGGTATAAGAGCTACTAATGTTAAAAGAATGATGTTATGGTATAAGCTACTATTGCTAACAGAATGATCTTATGGTATAAGCTACTATTGTTAACAGAATCATGTTATGGTATACGCTAATATTGCTAGCAGAATGATATTATGGTATAAGAGCTATGCTAGTGTTAACAGAATGATATTATGATATAAGCTACTATTGTTAACAGAATGATGTTATGGTATAAGAGCTACTAATGTTAAAAGAATGATGTTATGGTATAAGCTACTATTGCTAACAGAATGATCTTATGGCATAAGCTACTATTGTTAACAGAATCATATTATGGTATAAGCTAATATTGTTAGCAGAATGATATTATGGTATAAGAGCTATGCTAGTGTTAACAGAATGATATTATGATATAAGCTATTATTGTTAACAGAATGATGTTATGGTATAAGAGCTACTAATGTTAACAGAATGATGTTATGGTATAAGCTACTATTGCTAACATAATGATCTTATGGTATAAGCTACTATTGTTAACAGAATCATGTTATGGTATACGCTAATATTGTTAGCAGAATGATATTATGGTATAAGAGCTATGCTAGTGTTAACAGAATGATATTATGATATGAGCTACTATTGTTAACAGAATGATGTTATGGTATAAGAGCTACTAATGTTAACAGAATGATGTTATGGTATAAGCTACTATTGTTAACAGAATGATGTTATGGTATAAGCTACTATTGTTAACAGAATCATATTATGGTATAAGCTAATATTGTTAGCAGAATGATATTATGGTATAAGAGCTATGCTAGTGTTAACAGAATGATATTATGATATAAGCTATTATTGTTAACAGAATGATGTTATGGTATAAGAGCTACTAATGTTAAAAGAATGATGTTATGGTATAAGAGCTACTAATGTTAACAGAATGATGTTATGGTATAAGCTACTATTGTTAACAGAGTGATGTTATGGCATAAGCTACTATTGTTAACAGAATAATGTTATGATATAAACTAACCTAGTTGAAATTTAACAAGCTTAATTTATAGCATAAAATCATTCTATTATTAAACCATTTTTAATACTTTGAGATTAAAGTGCAATTATTTCAGTTTAAGCTATTCAAATGTATAGTTTTATTAAAAAAACTTGTTTCAAATCCTAAAAATATTTAGTAAAAATATGATGTTTGTCTATGAATTACAAATCAAAAAAAGTGAAAAAAATTATTTATTATAATTAAATTAAACCTAAATACTTAAAAAAAGAAGTTTGCAATTTACTATTTCAGTTGACATGTTATTAAAACGATGCCAACTGCTGTGTTATGATTTATGTTTAAATTACAACAAAGAATGAAAAATGATGAATATTCTTAGTATACCATTCACTGAAGACAATTTGAGAGCAGCTGCATTTCGAAATCGATTCTCTAATACGACTAACACAATTCTGCAGAAAAATTCTTTGAGGGAAAGAGGGCTTAAGTTGAAAGAATGCCCAATGGAGTGTGTGTGTCACAATTCCAGTTCATGATTAGATAGAAGAGGCACGTGAGGTGGCCCCCACACGTAGCCCCTCACTTTCCTTGCATTTTCCCGATAATTACAGATAACCCACAGGAGTCTTGAAATCGAAAGTGGCATCTCAACCTTGAAAGAGAATCTGAGGCCCTTTCTCGAGAGGGTAAGAAGCAGGTGAAGACAATCGAACATGACCACCAACCGCCATTTTCTGCAATAGCCAAAGTTAGATGTCCTCTTTATGGAAGTTTGGTAAGAGGGGGACAATCGCACGCGTTACGTAACGAAGCTTCACTTTATTATATTAAAAAGAAATTTCTTTTAAAGAAAGGTTCATTTTTGTAAAGTAGTATTGAACCGCATGCTGTTTTATAATCGAAAGATAACATCCATTTTTTTCAAATGGACCAAAAAAAGCCTTAAGAACAATAGGTCTGTTTCTTTTTTCAGAAAGAGTAGGTGGGTGTAGCTTTTGCCGAATTTTCTAAAAGTATGTCATGTTTAGTCAAGTGAATGATATACTGACTGTGATTTTGGGAGATATTTTATTTGCATCGTTCAGGTAACTACAGTTCCCTTTTGTGGGTTATTATCTGCACTTATAACAAAAGAAAAAAAATTAGATAATGGGCCATAGAATTACACAATAGTGTTAAGTGAATGGTTGTTTGCTCTTAACTCTAATTCAAGAATGGGAATTGTAAGTGGTGTTTGTTATAGGAAAAATTGTTTTAAAGATGATCTCTAAAGAAATTATTTGGCAGAATGTATATGTTATTTACATGCTTCTTCTTTCAATATGATATTTTAAAGTGGAATTTAAATGCATTTTTTTCCCTGTAATTTTAATGTTTTGTTTTACAAAACCATAAGTTACAGAAACATTTTCAATCAATAGTCATTCAATATTTTTAGTATATATATATTGAATTTTCCCTCACATATTTTCCATGAATACAAAATCATTTAACTTATATAATCATGATTAATCCATCATATTTATATTTATTCTGTGTTAAGCTATTAAGCTATAGAGATTTATATTGCGATTCTGTTAAATTGATATGTATCTCTTTACTTATATGTTTGGGAATTTTTGTGCTTTTTTTTTTTCGTAACATGTGAATACGATCTAAAAAGTGTGTGTTTGTGTTCTGACAATACAATTTTGTTAAATTTTATGTGGAGTGTAATTATTCTGAGCTGTATTGTTATATTTTTCTATTAAAAATAATGTTTGTTATTCAAATATTTTGGAGTTTTGAACATTTCATTTGAACATTAAAGCAAGCATATGAGAATTATTTTAGTAAAAACATTAGCAAAATAGAAAGTCATAATTTATCTATATATATATATATATATATATATATATATATATATATATATATATATATATATATATATATATATATATATATATATATATATATATATATATATATATATTGAATAATTGTGAGAGGATTCCTTTACAAGCAAATAAATGTTAAAGAAGTTTTGAAAATTCATATTTGCAATTTTACAAATTAAATAAAAATTTTTATGCATAAAAACAGAATTATCACTATAAGTATAATAGAATATATATTTGAGAGTAAAGTCATTATATATTATTTATAATATTTAATATATATATATATATATATATATATATATATATATATATATATATATATATATATATATATATATGTGTGTGTGTGGTGTGTTATTGTGTGTGTGTGTGTGTGTGGAGTGTAAGTGTGTGTGTGTGTGGAGTGTAAGTGTGTGTGTGTGTGTGTGTGTGGAGTGTAAGTGTGTGTGTGTGTGTGTGTGTGTGTGTGTGTGTGTGGAGTGTAAGTGTGTGTGTGTGTGTGTGTGTGTGTGTGTGTGTGTGGAGTGTAAGTGTGTGTGTGTGTGGAGTGTAAGTGTGTGTGTGTGTGTATATATATATTTAAAAATATTTTCATTATTCTACTTAGTAGAGTATAGCTTCTATATACTATTAAGAATACTTGCTTTAGTGTCTAATAAGCGCGCAAATCTTTTCAAAAAAATGAATAAGTGCCATTAAAGTTTCTTGAGTAATTCAACAACTTACTGAATTCTTGTGCAGTTTTGTACCTAATATTATAACTTACCATTTCCTGGCTTATTACTTGATTTACTCTAAAAATAAAAATAGCAACTTCTGGAAGATATTTAATTTTAGAAAGCACGGTAATGTTGCATTTTCCACGCAACTTCTATCTGTTTACTGATTTCATCTGTTTACTTAAACAGTTTTCTTCTCAGAAGACTCTTGAGAAAGAGTTTGAAGGTGGAATTTGAAGGATTCACGGTCGTTTATTTTCAAAAGCTCACTGATTTCGAAGAAATTTTATCGATGACTGAGAAGAAACGATTAAAAATATTTACTTTGATACACAAGTTTGTACGTGATTACCAAACTCTTGTTTCTCAGTGTTATCTTATTATATTGTTTCCGACACCTATTAAAACATGAAAAATGTAGTCCATGGAAACATTTTCTCTAATTAATTTTTAGTTAAAATTATTTTTATCTAAACAAAGTATAAATTTTAATCATAATTTGTGAAAAAATGTTTTTCATTAAAATATTATCATGAGTAATTTAAAGTGTAATGTTAACTAACGCATTATTATAATGTGATTTTTAATGTAGATATCAGTTTGTGTAAACTTTGTAGCGGATCTTTATATTTTACTACATTCATTATAAGCATTAAGATAAATTTTTATGAAATATATTTCTTAACAATGTCACAAATAAGTTTTAATTAAGATGTCATTGAAAAATATAATGAAAAAGTCATATATATTTTAAATATGACTACCCTTATATTTCAACATTATTTTAATAAAGTGAAATATAGATTTGAAATATTTTTAAAACTTGTAAAACATTGCCTCCAAGTAAAATCTAAAAAAATCAAATAAATGAGTAGGATTGAAAGTTGTTCATCATAGTAGCGTTGACTTATGAAAGATATGAAGAATTCATTTGCATAATTTGTTTGAAACTTTAACGCTTGGAGTGATTAATAAGATACACAAACATTGAAAATAGATAATCTTAGTAAATTCTTACTCATCAAAGGCTAAAGTCAGTGACAGGAAGACTTTGGTAATTTTATACAAATTTTTTATGTATTTAGATAAAAAAAGTTTTTGTTTGTTTCATGAATATTCCACGCATAATTTGAAAATTTGAATTAAATGGCTGTGTTTCGTAAAATAATGAATGTATTGATTATGGTAAATAACGTAATAAATGGTAACACATATTCCAAAATATGATATTCTGACTCATTGATATTATTTGTCATTCATATATTGGTAAAATAGTGTTATTAAAAAATCAAATGATGAAATAGTAAATTCTATATAGGTGCAGTTGAAGGGCTTGCCTCTCAACATTTTTTTTTTAACACAGGGGTTAAATGTGCTGAAACATACAATTTAAAATAGATTCCGTTACTTACAAGTGTTCATACCTCATACATTTATGAAACCCATGATTTTTTTTAACCAAAAACCGGGCTAGCTAATCACTCGGTTGCCAGTCTTCAAAATAATTTTTAAAAATGTCTGGTATAGTTTAAAATATTTTAAGTATTTTTCACAACTACACTCACAATTGCTTAGCTGTATGACTGCGGTTTTCAAAGTGAAAGGTCCCGATCTCGATCCCAGCCACTGTTAAAGAGAAAAGATCGGTATTTCGTTTCTGCTTTCTGCAGGTGTTTTTGTTGGGGTCTGCGAGCTTTGGATTTATTCGGTTTTCTCTCTCGTGACATGCGAACACGATTCATATTTATGAAAAGTCCTCGGTCGTTAGATTGTCCTCTACAGGGCTTTCGATTTACTACAGAATGGGCTCTTTGTGACCTGGTGGTAGGACAGCAATCTTTGAAACATATGACCTCAGGTTCGATCCTATCCACTATTATCTTTGAAAAGTTCTCCCAAAAGGTAATTTATGCCGTGGATATTAAAATAGTTTACAATGGTCTTCGCTCATTAAATTGTCCACTACGTGATCGAAACAGAAAAATAAGCCAGGCTCTCGATTAAATTGAAAATTTGTCATTATTTGAAATAGAATTCAATATCTCTACATTTCCAGTTTTGATATTCCAATTAAATAATTATCATTTTTATATTCTTATGATAAATTAATCTTTTCATATTGAACAATAGCAAGGCGATACACACGCTACTATAGCATGTACTACAAGATTTTTCAATATCTCATTCAAATAATTATCACACACAAATATTTCTATATCAAATAATTATCACAAATATTGCCATTTAAAGAAATTGAAAATTATACTGCATTTTCTGCAAAATAATATACTTATTCTTATCTGGAAAATTAAAAATTGCACTTTGGATTATAAAAACTAACTACTTGTAAAAGGTATATGTTAATTTTGAATTCATATATGTGCTTAAAAAAGATTCTGGTCTTGAGTACGAAAGTATCACCTGTTTGTTGAATTTGTCAATTATAACCTTGATCTAAAAGTACAATGGAAAAGCTATGCATTATCATTTATTTAAGAAAGTATCGTGACTGTTCAAAAGCTTCTCACGGTAGACAATTCTTAGCTTGGGCAATGGCCGGATTCGTTTCGAAACGCCGTGGAAACACCTGAAGGTATAACCCTACAACCTACCTCAACCTGTTAGGCTGAGGCCCACATAGGTTGCACCTTTTAAATTCCAGTTTTTTCTAATGATCATCTGTATCCCTGAAGTCCCTCTTCCCTTTTCTTTTTTCTTCCTCTTTTGAAAGTTATTTCGAAATGAGTTTCTATGTTCTTATCTTCAAAGGAAAGATGGGCCCACACGATTTTTTTTTTTTTTGCTCCACCTTGCTGTAGCTTATATTCCTAACTTGGTTTCTAAACATACAGGCATAGATTAAACTTTCTATATCGCATGTTACTTTCCCTCTTAAGACACATCCAAGGGCTATGGGTCATTGTTCTAAGAAGAGGCATATGATTGGATATCTGGCGTGGTACTTTTCTTTCGTCAGAGGTTAGAAAGTGAATGAGTGAATTGAATTTCAAACAAGGCATTTTTTTTTATTACTTCTCTTTGAAAAGCTCTATAGAAGAGAGATTTCTTAAGTGTAGAGGAAAAAAAAAAATTCGTTTTTTTTTTATTGCGTTGCTAATTGCTGATTTGAAAGCACTTTTTTCTTTGCCCTGCTCAAATTGATCGCTCACGGAAATGGATTTTTTTTTTCGATGTTGAAATTTAAGTTTTGAATGTAACATTCTATCTCAGCAGAACTTATTTTAACTTTTTGGCAATTTTATAAAAAGTTAAAATAATCTTGTTTAAATGCATTGTAGCGTTTTAAGAAGTTAAATTATATTTCCGCTTAAATAAATAAAAATATAGTCTGAAATGAAATAATTTTCATAGTAATTACCCACATTAAACTTTATATTGAATGCATTGTAAATATCCATTGATAACATCTGATGATTTATTACATTTCACACATATATATTACTATTTTCTTCTTAATTTCAATAAAAGTGAGAGAAATAAGCTTCACTTGTAATCATAAAAGGTGTCGAAATATATAGTAAAAGCCTTAAAAAGGTATTGAAATATGGTGTAGATCTAAGATCTAAAAATGCTTTTTCTAAGTAAATATTATAATTATGAATTTGAAATAGGGCCAAATCGAAGAAAGTCGTGTTAATTAATGGCGGAGTCGTGGTCACATAATCCCTTAAGGGAAATACTATTTTTGAGGGTAATTTGCCAAATCAAGGGGCTTATGTTTGGATCCAGTTTCTAAATTTTGAGAACTCACTTACGAAATGATAATAGTACACTGAATGTGCATGTGTAAGTATATTTATTGTAAGTCAATAGTCCCCAATCATACGTATTATGGATCTGAAAATTTGAAGTGTATTAAAAATAACCCACATTAGGAACCATGTAAATTATAAATAGTGAATTTAAATCATTTTTTCTTCATCATGTATATAATTTATATTGAAGGTATTACAATTTCTTATACACACATATTTATGTATAAAATGAATATATGTATGTTAAACATTAAATGCCATGTTTTTGTGAAAAACACTTATTTTTTTATGTATTTTCAGGATCTACTTTTCGTTATTGAAGATTTTGTGCTTCATTCTGTAAAGATCTGAAAAAATATTCTATGTAACAAAAAGGTAACTATTTTAAGTTTTAAAAAAATTTTTCAGAATTATGTAATATTTTTTTATTTATTAAATATTTATTTAAAAAAATTTTATATAAATTGTAAAAATATAATATATTTATAATAAATTAATTATGCTTTCAGTTTAGTTGAAATTCACTAGTCTAATTGTTAAAATCCTTGAAAGGTTTTGTACATCTATTTAGTTTGCTTTTAGGGAGTCTTTTTCATAAATAATGTGATTGTTTTCCAATATGCAAGGGAAAGGAGAGCCAGGAAAACTTTCAAGCATTCGTCACACCATATGTGTATACTGAAAGCGTATCCATCTCTTATTATTTTACAGTACATCAAACCCAGAATGTTCCATTTCATAACGTACGATCTAGATAATAGAACATGATGCTTACCTAAATTTTCAACAATATTAACCAATTAATTTTATATACATCACGTTTATATAACCGCTGCAAGGGTATTTTAAAAATAATATGCATTGAAATACCTTAAAAGAGAAAATTTGTAAATCTAGTATGCTGAAAAATAAATAAAAATCTACCATCTATCTCAAATTACCCAACAAGTCAAGCTATTCAATTAATATAAACTGGAGAGAAGTGTTCGGTATGTGGTACAGTATATTTGTAAATTTAATCAAAAAAAAATTGTAAAAATTGCCATTCAAATTCAAATTGGAGTACCTACTTCTATAAGATACTCCAATTTGTACTTGGTTTTTGTTGCTTAATTGCCGTAGTCTGGAGCTAATTAGGCCAAGATGTACAGTTTAAAGTGGATTCCCAACCCTTACAAACATCATAGATTGGATTTGCTATTTTCAAGTGCTTCATCGAAAACCATAAAGCTAACAGTTTGGCTGTAAGAAGCAAAATGAACTAACTTGCTATTAGAATGCATCGCATTTGAGTTTTATTTATCTAATCGAATATTTTTATGTTAAGAAGATCTAATCACACATTAAATTATTAAGCTAATGTTTCCCAAGCGGTGTAATGTGGAGTGAAGATTGCAAGCTCAAGTGTTACGCTTGCCATTTAATGGTCGTTTTAAAATGAAGAGATATCTCATTTCAATTTAACTTAACTGTTAAGCATGAGATGCAACCTGATATCTCTTTACATCGTGTATTCACGTCATTTCATACTAAATTTCTGTTAGTAATGTGTTACACACTTCTCTTTCAGTGTTAATACCCAACTTACATACTCCTATTTCATCTTCTGCCCAATAAAAGCGATCTCGAAAGTGAAAGTTATAAGGAGCTTAACTACAGCTCTTAGGTTGGTTTTCTTCGGTTAGCGTGGTTAGAAGATGAGATAAAGAAATATTCATACAGTTGTCGTCTGAATTATTTAACCATGATTTAGCGTTTCAAAACATTGTTTGAAGATGTGCTTTTTACAGTCATCAATGACGTTTTTTATAGCATTGCATGAATTTAGGTAATATGTCAGTATTACACTCATGGTGAAAATTTTTATATTAATAAATTTGATTCAAGGATTTTAGAAAAATTAGATATGTTGTTGAGAGTTGTAATGTGGTATATTTCATAAAAACATTAGTTGCATTTAAAGTGTTAAAATTATTCAAGTAAATATTTTTATGAAACAGTAATTATCAATCTATAAAAACATTTAGTTAATTCAACATTGATAAAATACTTAACAGAACAATATATTTTCTTAGTTCGTTTGAATTTTACTTAAAGAGGTTCAAGTTTATTTACATTATTAAACTTGCATCCCAAATCAGTTAGTTTCCTTGGGAAGCTGGCTAATCCACACTAATGACTCATTTAAAAAGCGGCAAGGTGCGAGGGATATTATCTTCAGAATTACGTAGAATTGTTTATTTTCTTCCTCAGTCTTGTCAACCTTGAGAAATCGGTCTTAATAGGCCCTGTAATTTTTTTCTCTCTATCTCTCTTCCTATGTCAGAGCAGTTCAGCGTAACCCACACAATCATTCTATCACGGGATAGAACAAAGTCATTTTCCAGAGAAAATAAATCCAGTAAGCTAGAAATTTAAAGAAAATAGAAAGCAAAACACGACATCTTTTTTTGGGCGGCATCACGCTATAAATGTCTCGGCATCGGAGAAATAGTGTTTCTATTGGCCTTGAATGCTTGCCAATATATTCAGTCTACAGCATAAATGTAATTATTAAGCGAATATTATTATGCTAATAGTAGAGGGATGAAGCGATAAAGACCGTTATTTTCCCGCCGCCCTAATAAAGACAATTACGAAATATAAAAATAATACACTGCATACAATAATAGCTGGTTGTTTGAATGCTTTAAAATGCATAATACCATGCATTATTTGTTTATTTTCAATCTTCATCAGAAAATTGATAAAACTATCAAGTATTAATTCCTGTCTCGTCTTAAATGACAGTTTTTTGATAGATTATATTAAATTTAATGTAGGAGGTAAATTACTATCAAAATCCATTAATCAAAATTTGTTTCAAAAACCTTGAAGAGCATTCTTAGAATTGGAGTAAAATGCATATTTGTAAATAATAATCAATCCAGGGCGTATAATTTATGATATTAAACGGCTCACAAAATATGCATAAATATGCACAATTGACGTATAAATTTATTAATCCTCTAATTATAGCATGATTATTTGCTGCATCACACATACACACACAAAACATACATCAAGTTGACTAAAATAAAACTATCATTGCAAAGATTTCCTATAGTCTCATGATAGCGTTATCAATGCATCAATTGAAGCAAACTGAGAAAAAGCATATCAGAAGGTATGAATCATTGTTCAGTCTACGGCGATAGTAATTAAAACTCGCTTGCCAAGATTTATTGATCCCTTTATTGATAATTCTTATCAGTGATACAAGTTTAAAGATCACATGGACTTAGATTATCTAAAAATATAAAAAAAATACAACAGATTTCTGGAAGCATTATTGTTGATAGTTGCAATGAGATGAACTCCTTACATTTGTCTTAGACTTGGTAAATCCTTCTCACTATGGCATCGATTTTAATGGAGAAAATTTCAAGCAAATTATAAGGAGAAATTGCTTGCTTATTAACAAAAGTAAATTTGAAAAAAAGATTCCTTTCTAGTTTTATTTTATTAACGCTGTATTATCTGATGGAGGTACACATAATTTTTTATTTTTCAAAAGATAAAATATTTTTATTAAAGTCATTATTTTATCGTGATTACGAGAATGTTCATACAACTTTAACATACATTTATCACACTTTAAACATAAAATGTAGGTACAGAATTTTTGCCACGCTTCGCTAATTCTTACAATATCAATATAGATGACACGTATTAAGGTAACAAATTTAATTCATGCATGTTAATGAATAAAAAAATAGACAATTTCACATAAATGCATATTAAAAGCAAATACATTTTTTTAAATGTTCAATCAATTTTATTTCTTCTGAAAATTTCATTAAGACTTTATTTTTAATTATATTCATTAATCTCCAAAAAAAACTAAGAAAATGCAAAAGTAACGACTGCTTAAAAAATTACAAATAGAATTTATGCAATTGAGACATATTATTCAATATATTCTAAATTATATATATATATATATATATATATATATATATATATATATATATATATATATATATATATATATATATATATATATATATATATATATATATATATATATATATATATATATATGTATGTATGTATATATATATAATAACATTTAAAAATAAGCATACACTTATAATGTCTTAAGAATTAGCGGATTATAAATTTAAAAAGAAAAAATGTTTTCACTGTTTCTTATGAAAATAACTCAATATAGGTATGCATCATGTGACCACTCCTGTTAACGTTGTATCTCATCGATTTGTGATACTGACAGCGTTATGATTTATTTTACCTTGATAGGGTGTGTGTGAAGCATTACTCTTGAAAAATAGCTCTCAGTATGCCGAGAATCAAACAAGTAGGATTTTGAAAAGAGATGCATGTCTTCTTGAAGATCTTCAATTATGATCAAATGGTTTCAAGTTTGATGATTAATTGGTAAATATGTGCTGATTGAGTCTGTTAGGTTGTAGCTTCACAGTCATTTTTTGTAAAGGATTTGTTTGTCTGGGTTATATTCTTTAAATTAGATTTCATATTGTTACAAAGATTCATATCAGAATAAGAAATTCAACTTTTGAAATGAAAACGGGAGTTCTAACTATTTGATTGCTAGTTTTCACTTTAATGGTGAAGATACGAATACGTTATGTCAGTTATGTATCCTTGTTCACGATACCTATACGTTATGTCAGTTATGTATCCTTGTTCACGATACCTATATGTTATGTCAGTTATGTGCCCTTGTTCACGATACCTATACGTTATGTCAGTTATGTACCCTTGTTCACGATACCTATACGTTATGTCAGTTATGTACCCTTGTTCACGATACCTATACGTTATGTCAGTTATGTATCCTTGTTCACGATACCTATACGTTATGTCAGTTATGTATCCTTGTTCACGATACCTATACGTTATGTCAGTTATGTATCCTTGTTCACGATACGTATACGCTATGTCAGTTATATATTCTTGTTCACGATACGTATACATTATGTCAGTTATGTATCCTTGTTCACGATACAAATACATTATGTCACCTTGTTCATGATGCGAATACTGAACTTCATTTATTGGCGAAATTTTAAGAGCATTTTCTATACAATAGTAAATAATTTAGAACATGCAAATGCAATTGTAGCAAAACGCGAGCATCTTTCATAAGTTGGCTTTATAATAACTAATGTCACCTTCTTCACGATATGAATACGTTATGTCACCTTGTTTACGATACGAATACGTAATGCCACTTTGTTCACGATACGAAGAGGTTATGTTACCCTATATTAAAAAATTAATTTCTGGAACAACTATTAAAGTGTATGAGTATTTCAGAAATGTCCTGTCCTTAGATATAAACATCAAAATCTTATGCTTGAAAATACAAACATTTAATTTGTGCGTTGATGAAATTGTAATGATACAGATGCTTCTTCTTACCAGTAACCTTATTTTATAAATCTTTTAATATGAGGTTACCATATTTATTCTACATCAAATAATGCTTTTTACAATTTAAATTAAAATTATTCGCTCGAATACAAGAAATATATATATATATTTCTTTATTTATCACCTTCCCGGAAGAAATGTTGGAGCGTTTAACTCAAGCATTTTACCGTTTAATATTAGAGAAATAACTTGTGCATAGCTGGTTACTTAAGTTGCGCAAGTTGTTGCTACCAAAGAAGATCAAAGTTGACTTGAAATAGCATTTCATTTTGTTATTTGACATTAATTTTCATAAATCATGTTATCAACTTCGAGGTATTGTTATAGATTTGATCCACACTTATCGAAAACTGATTTTATTTTTTCTTTTGATATTAAATTTATAGTTTTTTTTTAGAAATATTATTTGGAAACTAGAAAAAATTATGATGACTTTCTCCAGTTTTTATTAGCTTATTTTTAGAAGCCCAAATATTTTTATTCTCAATGTTGTTACAATTAATGAAAGCAATAGTTTTGTTTAACTATATATATTATTCGAAATTAATTCTTTAGTTTTGAATAAAGGTTTTGGTAAATAATTTCTGTACTGAACAATTTCTCGTTCAAGAAACAATCTGTATTAGGGAAGAAACTCACTTAAGCGTCATCTGACTACACAATGAAATTCAAGCTAGAGTTTTGAAATAATAAAATTGAGCAAATGAGATATTGCTCAAATTGATCTCTTCACTTTTTTCAGAAGAAAAAAAATATATTATAAAAAATATAATTGTAACATTCTTTTTTTTATATAACATATGAATTGAAAAACATCATTTTACGTCATTGTAAATTGTAAAAATGTTAAAATAAAGACGCTTAAAGTTTTTTTATTTATCTCATTTTATTCTGTCTCAATATAGTAATAAAATTCTTGAAAATACTAATGTTTGGATCACAACTGATAATTTTAAAATCTAAGCTTCTGAACGAGGTGTTTGAAAGAGCCATTTATGAGATTTTTATTTATCTTTTAAACGATAAACTTAAAAATTAAAGACGATTTTCTAAACTGAACCCCAAATCCATTTTTCTGTTTGGTTAATTTAATTTCTAAGTAACGAAATTTTCTAGATCTTATTTTTGTGCTTTTCATTGCGAAGAATAAACAGCAAGTACCAATAACTTTTTTTTAAAAAAAATTAGACTTGTTTTTAAAAGTATGAAACTTTCTATTTGATGTGTAAATATTGTCAACACACGTTTGACATACAAAGAATCCTTACTTGTTTGTCTCCAAATGTTCCTATTTAGGAGACATTAATTCGATTAGTTATCAAATACAGTTTGTCTTTTTCTTTTATAGTTTGTAATGGATCACACAAATCTTACAGAAGTATATCAGTTGTGATTATTAAATCTGGGTTTCCTGCTTTAAACATTCATGTAAATGGATGACAGTAATTTTGAAAAAAGTTTTCTTATATAAATAAATATATTGTCTTAAAAATTCAGATATGATATTCACCAGAAATAAGAGAAAAAGAACTATTTTTTTACTTTTATGAACAAGTTTTACATTTTTATGAACAGCATATTTTTGATAATCTGATTGCATTTCAGAGTTATCTATCCAATATGAAATTATCATCGAAACTTCTATTCTTTTTTCATCAATAGTTACTTGTCGAAACGAATTAAAAATGTAATTTAATTAAGATATATATTAACTATATATTCACTTATGAAGCAGAGCGAAAATGGATGTCATGTTTATTATAATCTTTGGCGTTATTTAAGAAAAAATTTTTGCGGAAGAGTTTAAAACGAAATATGTTTTTCAAATGTTTTCATCAGAAGAATATGCATTTTTGTATAAATGATATTCCAGGGCGAATAGTTCAATTGAAGTGTGTTCCACGATAATCTGCGTGAATGGTAAAAGGAGAGAGCGTTACATAATAAAAAGGGTTGTTTCCATTGTTATTAAGAGAAGTAACATAGAAGACTCCTATATAGCCACTTATGCAGATACATATATGCGTGAAGTAGAGACGTAAAATTATTCCTCTTTGCACTGCAGTGGCAGGAATCGAATGTAGAAGTTTCTCCTTACATGCCCTAGGATCACTCAGTTAATTTAAAAGTATGTAATAAATGCTATAAAAATACATTCTGTTGTTTTCTGTGGTGCAATAAAATATTTTAACATAATTCTTCACTATTAAATCCAATCTCAGAGTAATTAAAAAATGCCGAAAATAAGTCATACATTTTTTCATAAAATTAGAATTGAATTTTCTTATAACGTTTTTCTTACTGTTTGAATAGGTTTGTCACAAGAAATAAAATAAAAAAAACACTTTTTTATGATATATTACTTGTGTAGTATATTAAGAAAACACTTTTCCCGCGCAATATTCTCCATCAGAAAACCGTTTGTCGTTCATCAACAAAATTACAATAATTCCGATTGCATTTATTTTATAAATTACATGAGTAATAATTACACAATGAGGAATTGATATACTGAAATTTTAAATTGATGATTATATTAGGAATTCAATTTTTATCTCTGTTTTAAGAAAACTAATGTTACTCGGCATCCGCATTTGAAATTAGTTTCTCAATTAAAAAAAAAATAAGTAAAACATTTCCAAACATTTGTTATAATAAAATATAAATCTAAAATGATTTTTACAAATATTACATATGCGTATATTTATTCGAACGCACATATTGATAAAAAAAAAATTGTAGAGTTTATTTTAAATGGAAGTCTATAACGTAGCTTGATGTTCTATATCTAATAAGACGTATATTGTTGTTTTTGTTGTTTCTAATCCCAGATGATGTAGCTAAGCTAAACCATATCCATGATACCAAAAATTATTAAAAAGTCTAAAAATACAATCGGATTTTTCAAAACCTCGTTCCCAGTAAAATTCAGATATTCAAGAGTATATCCCGAGGAGGCCTGATCAGCTTTGCACCAGTCACACTCCAGAAAGACTTTCTGGCCCTGTTGAAAAGAAAGGGACCTCATGTGGCCACTCAAAAAACGTGAAAGAGCAGTCTGCTGTATCCTAGGGATACTGAGCTGCAGCCACCAACGAGATGCATAGTTGAAAAATATTAAATTCATATATGTGACTTTAACATGCAGAATTTGATTTCTTAAGTTCTTAACCTAAGAAATTTAATTCTGTACCATAATTAACTTATTATTTTGGCAGAAGAACATATGGATGTACTTTTTCCATTTAAAAGAAAATCACTTATATATGTATATACATGCCTATACATATATATATTATTCAGGCTGTCCACTAAAGTCCCTTGCCACACTCTTAACTTCAGAACGGCTGCTGCTATGTTCATAAAAGTGGTGTCTAGGTATAGTACAGTAGCCGCATGGCTACTGTACTATACCTAGACACCAATCTTCAAGCGAGGATCCAAATGTGCATTGCAGCTGACGGTGAGAAGTTTGAACATTTAAAATAAAGCATATCGTTAAATTATTTCCTTTTTTTCTTTCTTAGATCGTTTTGTGACGTCACAGCACGAAACAACAAATGCGCGTTTTAACCGTTGTATTCTTCATATACATACCTACAAGGTATCGTTTCGTACTAAATCGAAGATGCTCTACAACTTTGTACATCACTTTTTCTCTCTATCTCGTTCCGTTTTCGAGATAGGAATGCTACTGTTTTCCACCAGGTGGCGCTGTAGTCTTTTATTGGGTAGTACATGGCTGCTTTACTATACCTAGACACCACTTTTATGAATATAGCAGCAGCCATTCTGAAGCTAAGAGTGTGGCAAGGGACTTTAGTGGACACCCTGTATATATGTATATATATATATATATATATATATATATATATATATATATATATATATATATATATATATATATATATATATATATATATATATATATATATATGTATGTATGTATGTATGTATGTATGTATGTATGTATGTATGTATCAAATGATTTATTTTGGATATTTATAACAAAAATCATAGTTTTAATATGTAACGTTTTCGCATTTATTATTCGTCTTTTATGTATATAAAAATAAATAGCATTCTAGAATAAGAAAATCGATATTTAATATTTCTTCCTTGACAGCAGAGCTGTTTTTAAACCTAAAAATTACATATTATCTAAAAAGCATTCACTGTTACAATCAATTCCGTAAATGGCGACTTTCTTTTTTATTCCCTCCTTTTGGCGGTAAAATCGTATTTCACTTTATTTTATTGAAAGACAACAAAAAAAAGCAGTTGGGTTTCAGAGAAACCGCTTCTAAAAATAAAATAATCGGAAAAAAATAAAGGAAATCATGTCCCTCACTACCTTATCGTTTATTTATAGTCCACAAACTTACCTACACAGTGTAAAAAGAAATAAAATAAAAGTATTTATAAACAAACAATTCCTACCTTCTGTTCTGTCGGTTTCTGTTGTTCATACCCTGAACTTGACCGAGCTTGAATTTAAGGTCGGAAACCTCCCCAGATGAAAAAAAAAAAAAAAATCTATTGCATACAAAAAAAAAAGTTCCCTCCTTAGTAGTATCAGCGTCTTTCCCCTCGTGTTAAGATTGAAATCCCGACCCCTTAAGCTTCCGTTTCTCAAATTTAAATAGCCTTTATAAAAAATAATAACAGAAACCTAACATTACCGGAAGCTTAGCGGCGCCTATCTTTGACTTCCGGGTCGTGACCTTCTTACCTACTGATCAAGCGTTTTGTGTTTTTTTTTTTTTTTTTTTTTTTTTTTTTCCCTCCGAATAGTTAAATTTTTTTTAGCAATATAACTTAAATAAATCAAACTGCCATATGACTATAAAATTGCTAAGCTCTCCTCCAACTTTTATGGGGATTACCATTCTTGGTTTACGTGTAACTTTTAACAGTTTCACTTTGTGTCCTAAATATTTTATTTGCATAAAGAATGATGTAAAAGAGAAAGCATTATTTTACTATGTAAGTGAATTAAATATAGTTATTTAATTCATTTATATTTCTAGCGTTTATAAAATTTTATCATAAGCGTTACATTTATTGAATTTACTAATATATTTGCTCTTCAATAATATATCAAATCATATTTTTAATTTCATTTTTAACATGCGTTTAATGTACGAATAATTATTCAAGTATTTCGTTATTAAGGTTTTTATCGAAAACGTATCAGTACTTCTGTCAATATGTATACATAAGTATAAAATTATTATATGTATAAGTATAAAATAACTACCAAATTTTTGTCAGATGTTAGTTTTAACAGTGAAATAATTATTACTTACATTAAAATTGAAAGTTATCTGTAATTTAATATTTATCAAACAAATGAACGTATTGATGCATATTCTTGTTTACGTTGTAATAACGAAATAGATTTATTGATAAAATAGAGATATCTGAGAAAGTAAAATTCTTGCATTTAAAAGTAGAGTGTTCAACAGCTTAACAGTTCATTAACAAACTGCTTAGCAGTTAATGTAAGGTATTTTAATATATCAAAAATAAATTTACTTTATGATTAAAATTTGTGTCTTAATTTTTTAATAAACTAGAAAAATTTCAATAGTTCTTCAAAGCAGAAAGGAATTATCATTTATACACCTCATATTCGAAATGAAAATAACTTAAAAGCAATAATTTTTTGTCTTTAGCAATAGTTTCCATTTAAAGGAAATAAATATAATCAGTTAATTAATATCGTGCATTCATTTATATATTTGATAATTAGTTTCATTTGATTTTTTTTACATAAAAAAGTGTATTATTCTTAAATATATTATATTGGTACATTCTTATGTTTATCAGTTCCAAATCATTTCTTTTAAACTACTACTTTTAACTGCATTTATCCTTCACTTTCAAGAATTTATACTGACTACTTTTTCTAGAATAACATTAACCGCTTTTATAGAGGGGTAATACTAAATATTTTTATATTACGTTAATTTGATACCGTTTACCTTTTTATTATTTCTTTAAAATAGAGTATTAAGAGCATTTTTGGACTAAAATTACGTCAAATAATATTTTCTGTAATAAAATTTTACCATTTGTCAAGTCAAGACCAACACAGAACTTTTATTTTGGTCGAATTTGTACTAGAATATTCTTTCAAATGAGAACACCAAAATAAATATTTTAGAACAATAGATGAAATAAATACAAAGTATAAATTAAGTATCCGATTAAAACTAAAAAAAATTATACAAATAGATTTAGACGAAAGAGCAGTACACCCGAATGTAATAAAACTAATTCATATTTGACTACTAAATTAATTTGCAAACTTAAGTAGACATAATGTAAAATTGGCAAAAAATTTATAAGATAGAAGTAGAGACTTATAACTCTGCACAACTAAAAAGAAGTATATCGTCTCATTTATTTCATAAAATGAATAAATGCGGTAAAAATCTTACAGAAATAAGTTTCAATGAATCTCCTATAACAATTTAAGTTTCGTTCAAACTCAACAATGAAAAAATAATTGTTGTGAAAATACTGTGAAAAATTGTTTTGGAATAAATTATCCTTGAAAATTTTTCATGCTTCTAGTAAAATTAGTTTTATTTGTGAAAACTGTTTTATAATTGAAATTTGTATGAGGAAAATAACTTGCAAAATACAGATTGTAGCATAAATTGTTGTGAAAACTAATAAGAAATAAACTGAATGAAAAATATAAATTTAGTTCTTAAATAATAATTTTTGTTTTTATTTACTCTGAATTAAAATTTTGATTTCAAAATAGAAATTTAGAATACTTATAGTTCCCTGCTCATTTTTTTTTTTTTTTTTTTTTTTTTTTTAAAAATAACCAAATAAATTAAAGTGAAAGGATTGTTACAATGTTTTGAATCATAATAAATTAATGTTTCAGAAATTCACCCGAGATTTTTTAAGTATGAATTAAAAATTTTCAGAAACTATAGCTCGTATATTAATTTCTTTTATTTGCTCTTTTAATTCATTTAAAAATTCACAAATAAAATAAATTCTTGAGTTTTAAGGTAATCATCGTAATAAATAAAAATTTTATAGATATTTTTATATATTAATGCATACAAATATGACTTGCTTATTTTTTTTCTATTTAATTTGTAAAAAAAAAAATGAAGTAAAATTCATTTTAAACTGCATAATTCTCACAGAATGTTAACCTAAACTTGATCCTTTTATTTTCAAGTAAATCTATAGTCACGAAATCATTTTCCTAACAACTCTATTGATTTGACTTACAAATTTTGGATTTTTTAAAATTAAACTCTTGAATGCATTTATTTCTCATAGCAATTTAAAGTCCTTTCTGAATTTTCTCAACTTGTAAAGAAAATCTTTCATTTCAAAAATAGTCAACAATTTTATTTTGCTTTCATTTTACTCATTTGTTAGAAAAGTACAAAACTGAACGAACGCTTCATAAACAGAATAATAAAAATAAATGGAATTAAGTTTCAGAAATTTTCTTTTTCTAATGCGAAGAATTCGTAAGTTAGTAAAAAATAAGTAAAAGAAACAAATAAATAGATGATGGAATTTCGCAATATATTCTAACTTTCAAGTAATCATGATGTAAATTCCTGTGAGAATATAAAAAGTATTAGCATCCTTTTACATCCCTTTCAAGGAGTTTTTTTTTCTCATGATATTTAATATTTAATTTAGATGGGATATTCACTATATGACCTTTACTAAAAATTTTAATGTTTTTTATAAAAGGAATGGCTTTTAGATTTAAAAAGAAATCGAGATTACTGTTGGAATTTCTTGTAATTATATCTAAAATGAATTAGGCTTAGCATGTTATGTGAAAGTTTTGGATAAATATTTTTCAAAAACGAAGATAATTTAATGTCAATAAGCAAGTTCCAGCAATTTCTTTTTGCAATAAAGAATTTTTGAAATCGTTTTATTTTTGTTAATTTGTCTCGTAGATTTCATTTTATAGAAATAGTGGCATGTATGCTGTACAATCCAGGATTCCAAATTCTGAATTTTTGGCAGTGATGAAATGTTGCCAAGATGACGTATTGTGATGTGCACAATGACGTAAATACTAGGGTTGTCACAGTAAAATTTTCTACAAAATGTTTATTGGTTTCTATACCTATGACGTAATAAAAACCAGATTGCCAGATGCATAAGAAAATCCGGCAAAAAGATCACCAAACTCAGAATTTGGCATCCTGGATTATGCGGCATCTGTACCGAAATGGGGATTCATATTATATTTATTTGAGAGAAATTTATTACGATATGAATCTCATTATAAGCAATTAATAATGATTTTAATGCCAAAATTATTATCATCAAAGTTATTTTTCCTAAATACTTAATTTAAAACACTATTCCAGTTCCCAAATATCGTGATAATTAATAAAGATTCAAAAAGCTCTACTCAAAGACTAACGTTAGGAATTTTTATAATTGCAATTATTTTTATGATTTATTTTCCTTTCTCAGTGTAAAAGTATCTTTTGCTTGACTTTATATTAATTTTATATGGTAGGAATTTGATATTATTTGATTGGGAATAATAATAGCTTACTTAAAAAATTTGTTTCATTTATAAATACTATTTAAAAATGCAATTAAAAAAATGTTAATTTTAGTAATTGCTAATTGTTCAATGTCAATGATTAATTGAATAACACAAAACTAAAATCAATTATACCAATGCAATGAATTTTTAAGTTTAAAGCTCGTAAATGTCAATGTAAAGTTGCCTTCACTAGCTTTTAGATTTGATAAAAATAAATATTGTTATAGATCTAATAATTAATAATCAATAATTAAAAAACATGCTGTGTTATATATTAAACAAATTCTAACAAAACGCAACTATTTACAGTTTAAAAAATAATATTATGATTGTAAATTACAGTATTTTTCGTCTTTATTCTCTTCTCTCTGAATAATAACATTCTTTACTAGAAAAGATCTAAGTAAATGCATTAATATTATCCTGTATTTCTTTGGTGATGAATGCTTTACTGTCAGCTACAGTGTGGTTAATATATTCTAACAGTTAGACCCCATAGAATATTGCAGAATACCTCCTAAAAAAGGTTTCCCTATTTTTAAATGTATATTATCATATTTCAAGTTTTTGTGCTAAAGTGAATTGAATTTAGAATATTCTTTTTCGTCCAGTTTTGTAGTCTCTTATATTTTCAATAATTTGGTTGGATGTAAACAAATTAAATTTATTTAAACCGAATCTTTTTTTATTTTATTTTATGTAATTGGTCTTTTTCGATAAAAATTTTAATGCCACCTAGGCTATTCTCAAAATTTCTAAAGATTATATATATATATATATATATATGTGATGTGTGTGTATCGATGGCTGAGTGGTTAGCGTTCTTGACGTCTTATCTGTGGGTCACAGGTTCGAATCCCGATTCAGGCATGGGTGTTTCTTCTGTGTTTTTTTTTTCTGTGATGATATATGAATGTGGCCAACCCTAGAAAGGGGTTTGTAGAGGTATGGCGCGGGCAACGCCACTCACCTCCGTGACTTGGTTCACAAATACCCGCCAGGTAATGATAAATGAGTGGCAGTTTCTGGCCTTTTGTGGCATAGAGTTTGTATCCAAATGTCCGCCGTTGGAGAATATATATATATATATATATATATATATATTATATATATATAGATTATATATATATAATCAATATATATATATATATATATATATATATATATATATTGATTAGGCCAATTGGACTTGAAGTTTAGCACTTAATTGGAATCATTTAGTTTAAATGTTAGCTGAGCTCTAATTAACATAACAAAGTTTTTATATATTTAATATAAGTTACTGAGATCGAGAATATATTGCCTTTGTTCTACAGATTTAAAGAGGTCTTATGTTTCAGCAGTTTTATAAAGTTATATTTTAAATTTTCATGTTTGAGTAAGAAATATTGAGATGATTTTATATTTACAATGCGAAATTTTCATTTTAAATAATGTTTATAACCGTAATTTTAAATCGAATAATATTTGCTTTAAATGCATTTTAATATTGGTTCATTGTTTGGCATATCATTCTAGAGAGTATCATCTCACCCCTATAATCATTATTTAATTAAAGAATAAATACCACAAATGTTATTTAAATTCATGGCGCGTGTTGAATAATTTTAAAAGAATGCTCTTCTATTAGGATTCCTTAATACATGTGCAAAAATGTATTGCGCACAGTTTCGTGTGTACTCGATGACCCCATTTTTAGAATTGAGGTTTCCGGGTAAATAAAAGTGAAAAAAATCTCATTTTGCATAAAATTAAAAAAAGTAAACCCAAATTTACAAAAGCTTCAACTCTTTCCTATTGGAATTTATGGAAGTTTTTAATCATAATATCTCTTCTTTGACACTTATTGAAAATTATCTATTTTTTTCATTCTTATTTATCCGACACGTCAAATTGAGGTTGCCTACAAAACCCTACCCTTGTCCTACATAGACACCCCCTAGTTGGCCTAGTTGAAAATTTCTTCTTCCACCTTACTTCTTCCTCAGGAAATTTACCCTAGAATATACTGCCCCACCCACCCTTTAGTACAAGCATGACATAAAGAAGCTTTGGTATTTTTTTTTTGTTTCCTTGTAAGCCCATTTGTTTAGTATACATAACTCTGAAGGTAGCAGAACAGAAGAAAGTTCAAGAACACCCCCTACTTTAAGGTACTTGCCCTCTCGTTCCTTGACACCAGCTCTTACAAACGCTTTTAGCCTGATGTAGGCTAAGACTGACTTTCACTGGAAACAATACTTGTATGCTCGAAATGGGCAGAAAGCAATCAATCACTTTTTTCTCAACCATACCATAAGGCTTATGCAATTTCTATAGGTTGCAATTTGAAAAGCTTTCAATTATTTTTAGATGCATTTTGATATCAATGAGAATGCAAACTAAAATTATATCATGAAGTAAAATTGTTTAATGAAGTATTCAGCTATAAATTTTCTAAATAAAAAAATCAGCTCTTCTTATAATAATCATTGATAGGCAGTATAAGTGAAAAAAAATTTTAAATAAATATTATAATTATAAAACAGAAAAATTTATTTGGATACCTTTTTTATGTAAACTTTATATTTAATTATTAGTGAATGTACCATTATAAACTGTTTATATTAATCAGGAAATTATGAATATGTTAACTTTCAAACTTGTAAAGCATTTTGTGTTTTAAATCTCAAACTTTTTTTAATTTTATATTAATTCACATAAATTACATATTTTCAAATTAAAATTTTTTTTAAAAAAAAGTCTATAATTTATATATTTTATACTTGGTATAGCTTGTTTGTTGCTCAACGGTCAATTTTTACACACGAGAGCTAATTAGACCACAACTTATAGTTTAAAGTGAATTCCGAACCATAAGCAACGCCTAAGGTGGGGTTCGAATCCACTAACTGTTGAAAAGAAGGCAAGAGCCCTCACTCGGCAGCCGTATGGTGCTTCTATTATTCTTGGAGTAAATGGATTTTAGGACATGATATGATTAGGAATTAATTTTTGAAAATATATCGTAAAAATACATATATAAGTACTTTTTATGGATAATTTTATATCACTAATAATTAAAATGTATTTAAGATGAGGGAAAAAGCTATAATTAAAAACTATATTTTACATGATTTAAATATTATTTTTAGTTCAATAAATTAACTCTAATTAATCGGTTAGTTGACTGATTTTTGTGCATTCCCAAAAATTTCAAATGGTAATTAGTTACTTTTCAATTTGTTATAAAAAAATTTTCTAATGTATTAAAAACCTATTCACTTTTATAAATTTGCGTACTCAAAATCTAAAACACAATTAAAATTTATAGAAATTCTTGTACATGACTCAGTTTAGAATGTTGGTAATTATATTATAAGATTACATTCAATGTTTAATATCCTTTCGTTTATTTCATTGAATTCTTTCACCATTCATATATTAATATTCATTATTCGCGTAACTTCATTCATTTGTTTCACGAGTATTTTCTTTTTAATTAACATTTTTCTAGGAAACTAGAAATCTGTTTTCCCATTCAGTCAGCCATCAAATACTCTTGAAACAGAATAGATATATCCTTCATTATTTCCATCTTTAAATAATTATTCCTTACCGATTCCTTCATTCACAGGAATAGAAATCAACTCATTTAAAAATCAATTTCTTTGTTACAAAGTGAACCGTGCTTGTAAGAAAGTATATGTCTAGCTCAATCTGATGTCGGAAAAAAAAAGTGTCCCTAAATTCAGCGCCTCCTTTCGCCTGGGTATCATTTAATAAAGTGTGTCACACGCTTTATCAACTTCGTGACAATGAAATATGGTTTAGTCCAGGTGGCAACGTACACCCCCATCAACTGCTGCTTTGCTGGAGTCAATCTGTTTTTGTTAAAATGCCAGTTGAATTTTCTTGGTGAAGTACTCTGTGAAAAACTATGTTGTTCACGTGTTATAAATTATACTGCACTTATGAATTTTTGATGAAGGAATGCGTTAGGGATTGGGTGTTATTCTGTACTTCATATTTATATAAAAAATGATTAAAATACTAACTGTTACTGTAATGTTTCCAGAAGTTGGTATTAAGCTTAATTCATTTCTTTTCTCATCGGAAATATTAATTGTGTATCATTAAATGTTTTAATAACTGAATATCACAAAGTGAAATTCTATTAAAATTCCCTATTGGTTGGTATTATAATATCCACAATTCATCGGTTTATGAAGACAATATTTTGTTACTTGCAACTAATGTAAAAATATATATATTTTGAAATTCGATCACTTACGAAATTCTACTGCTTAAATATGATGGGAGAGTGAATGAATTTAAATAAGTTACTAAAAATGTGACTTTCATTTTTTCTGTGAAAACTAGTTTTGACGAATATTTTACTCACGCAGACCAATTTGAATGCTTTATCGATTTATTCATTTCAAAAAGTATATACTTTCTAACAATAATACAAGAAGAAACATAATAAGAATTATTATATTATTCAATCTCAAATAAATTTACAAATAAAAATTAATAACAGCAAAATCTATTATATCACTGTGTGAATACTGAAATATGAATAGCCAGAAGTGGCCAACTTGTGGCTCACGTGGCTCTTTGAAGGATCATTTGTGACTTTCGATAGATGAATTCGAGAGCAGATAAGGCTTATACAATTACAATATATGTAGAGGCGGATTACTGAATTTCGGAAATTTGTACCAAAATCGAAGTATAGTGAATTTTTTTTTTTAAAAAAAAAGGCCGTTTTTCGAGCTATTTCAATATTTGGAACAACGTACTTATGTGAATCATTCTATTCTTCTTTAAAATTCGTGAAATACAAACATTGCTCAGTAGTAGCTAACCAACATCTCAAAGAATTACTAATTGAATAGCCAATTAGTAGCCAAGAACTGACACCAATTTGTCGCCAAATTTTAAATAATTTCAAGCGAAGTAAAAGAACTATGTTTATAGTTTTTAATATTTAGATTCAATGCATATATTTTGCACTTTTACTTATATAATTTCAATAAATATAATATCTATAAAAAAAATTTTAACATCTTTTTCTTACCCTTTAAATACGCAACTGCGTCACTCGAAAAATTTCAAATTTTAAAAAATGGCCCGGCTTACCAAGCAGCTTGCCCCCCCCCTCTGGTGAATAGCTATGATATAAAAATAATTTTTTTACGACTCATATCCTAATTTATCGATTTGTTGATTGCAATTGCTTTTTTTGACTCAATTTTACTAAAAAAAATTATAACAAAAAGAAAAAAAATTAAAATCTAAAACTAAAAAAGGAAGCAACTCTTTTGGAAAAAAATTTACATTTCATGCTTTAAATATTATAAAATTATTTTGTAAAAAATATTACGCCTGATTATTGTCGCATATTTTCAACTGCGTATAACATTTCTCTGTAGAATTTTACAATAAGGAAAAAATGCAACTCATAACGTTTTGAAATATTGGATAAATTATAAAAAGAAAACTGAAAATAAAATATTTTCTTTTTAAGCAAAAATTGATCACTTTACTGTGCATTTATTCTATTTGTAAGGATTAGCGAAATAAATTCTTATATTAATAAACAATTTTTTTTTCTCTCTCAATCGTCATTTTTCTTTTTTCTTTTCCTTCTCTCAATTTTTAGCTTAAATTTAATATTATTTGACTGTTAACTGAAAATGTTTTGCAAGCGATGCAAAGATCAGTGCAGTATATATCCTTATATGCGAGGAATAGCGAAATATATCCTTACATTTTAAAACAAATATTTTGATTCGTCCTCTTCAAACTTTGAATTCCTACCTCAAACATGAAATTATGACTGACATTCATAATTTCATGTAATAAAAGCTACAATTCTGATTTCATTTATTTTTATAAAATTCAAAAGCATCTGAGATGGAACAGTTACATCCAGTCCCCGAAATTCGTATCCAATTCCTTGAAGACGAGAAGAAAACAAACCACCAGATGCTCCTGAGCATGCGCCCCTCGCATTCCCCTTAGTAAAACCATTTCCCTACCTTTGTACCTTCTTCCGCACTGTGGCAAGGGACCATCAGGAAATCAAGCTTTACGAGCGTTGCCCCTGAATTGATATTAATAACTTTGGACTAGATTTCCTCCTCTACCCCACTCGACAATAGCGCGCAAGCAAATTTACGGGCGTCATCGTAAAGCGAGCGGGGGTGAGGGGTTTAAGAAAAAGTAAAAATAGGGCAGATTTTTTTAAGGGTGCAAGACGCGAGCTGGTCGCGTGTGTTAGATGCAGACCTCTCTCTCTCTCTTTTTTTTAACCATACGTTGTCTTTCTTTCTTAAACCCTACTCCTTCGGAACTTTTTTTTAAAAAATAAAAAAGTGTCTTAGAAAAGGAAAAAAAAAAAAAAAAACGCAGGCAAGAGTTGTTGAACTTCAAAATAGTAAAAAGCCTTGATCTTCAAAAGAGAATTTTTTTCATCCTGTGTGGGGTTTTGGAAAATTTTTTTTTCGCGTTTCGTCGCGTGGCAAGTTGAAAGGGTGATCTAAAAAAGATCACTGCTTTAATTCTACTGCTGACAAATTATTCGTTGTTTTCTTATTTAGCTATAGGATATTATTATATTATAACTTTGATAATCCACTGATATACGTAATAAGAAGTATAATCTGTAATATATATATTTCTTCAGCTAATTTATATATATAGTGTCATAACTAACCATTGTTAACATAGCAAATTAGTTAAAATATTGTAATTTTAAACGAATTCTAGTTTTATTTAGTTATCTCTACTTTTTACTACTTCAATTATATTGATAACTTGCAAAAAATTATTTTATTGATGATTATTATTATTTAGCTTCAATCTAAATATTTCACTTTGTTCATTTATTTTTAATATGAAATAAATAAATTATTTTAAAATTCATTAAGTTTGCAAATGTTCTAATGCATTTTCTCAAAAACTTTGGATAGCATGTATATTAGACAGTTTTTATATTAACAGTTTTTTATATTATTAACAAATAACTTCTATTGAAGCTAATAACTCATTTACCTAAATAAGATTCACAATTCTCTAATAGTGAGTACAAATTATAAATTAAATATTAAGACTAAAAACTTTATATTATTTTGATATTTGAAATTTAATAATGATTCTATGCTCACAGTATAATGCATTCTTGAAGCATTTCTAATTGAAATGGCTCTTTTCAAATGTTTTTATTTTCAACGTTTAATTTAGCATACAATATTTAATGTATAAACTATAATACATATTTAAAGTATAATATTCACTATCTAATTAAGCCTTAAATCGTTTCTTTCCAGCAAAAAATAAAAGTGTTCGTTATTTTGATACCACATGAACTTGAATGTTTGAAGCTCTTTTTTTTTAATTATTATTTGTTCCAACTGAGTTACATCCTTCTATTAAATAAAAGAAAGAATTGATACAACTTAGATATCTAACTGTCCAATAACTAATGAGACAAAAATTATCAAGCAAAGCTTTATCTGTTTTAAGTTCTTAGCCATCCACACTGTATTGCAGTAACAGTACTGTGAGTCAATTATCGTATATGCGTCAGTGGAAGTAAAGTTGCGTTGCTCAAATTTCACAAACAGACGAAATTTCATTCGAATACTTTACGTAAACCATGACAACAGTTTACCAATTTATCGATAGTGTGCATCACAGAATTGTTTACAACTGTACTTGTTCTTTATCATTTACAAACTTAATATGTGCTGCAATAGGGTTAATCACGCACTTTTATTTAGAAATAACGATCTGTCAAAAGTAATATTGTCTTTTAAACATTTAAATATAATTAATTAAAAAAATGAAACTGTACTTATCATACGTGGAATAACAAAAATTTTAAAAGTAATTTACGTAAAAATTGCAAATGTGTCAACGCAAAATGTGTAATTTTTATAAATATTTTAGTTAATTAATTTATCTTTATGTTAATATCTTAAAATATTTGTTGAACATTTATTTATTTTATTGCTTAAAATATTTGTAGAACATTATTAAACATAGCGTTAAGATATTTTTTAAAACATTTATATTAAAGTATTTTTAAATTATTAATTATGTTCTTTCAGAAATGTAAAGAGAGAAAATGATATATACCTAATTTAAACCTAAGAAAGTAATAGTTAAATTTAAATCGTGAAAGCAACGAAAATTTAAGTTCATATAAAGTTTAATAATTTTTAATGCTATGTTTTCACTAGGAATTTATTTAAAATAATTATTTTTTCGAATTTTTAAAAAAAATATTGTGATAGAAACAATTAATTAATAATCTATTTCTTGGGTACATTTGTATTGTAACTTGTCCTCTCTTGGACTTTGCGCCACAAAATGCATACAACCAACTAGCTCATGTGCATTTGTATAATATAAGCTTTATAAATATTTTTATTATTATTTTATTTTCTGCAATATTTTTATTATTATTTTATTTTGTTTTATTGTACTAACCAAAGAATCTTCCTATTTAAACCAGCAAAAGATGCGTGAACAAATATAAAGTTCTTCAAATAAAATTATTACCTAAAAATTTATACATTGTAAATATTTGTAATTCCGCGTTGCCATTACTTACAAAAATCTTCTTCAAATGTTATCGTTATTGTTAAAATATGCGAAACCAATCGTGTTTCCTATTCAATGAACTTATATTCAGTGGTTCGGAAAGGTATTTGCAGGAAGGTAATCATCTTAAATAAATTCCACGCGGATGATTCCGATTTCATACTGCATCGTGCATACATGATTTGAGCAGCATGCTACATGGTATGCGTTTTTATCAGAATTTTTCTCGCAACAATACGCATCTCTAACAATTTTCTATTTCCTTAAACCTGAGTAAATTATGATTTGTATTTTAAAAACTCTAATTTTCGGGATTTTATAAAAACAGTGAAAAAGTCATATTGATTTCTTATAAATATGCCAATAAAGTAAATTGCATTCATTAAATCTGAACTGTTTCTATATTTGAGATTAGTTTTCTTAATATTAATTAGTGTTTGATTTCGAAAACACTAAAATTATAATTCTGATTAATTACTTTTAGCTTCAAATATTGAATTGAACCCCAAAAACTTAGAAGATTTTTGTGTCTGGTAAAGCTTTTAAAACTTAAGGAATCATTTACATAATATTTATATGTAAATTGTCTTATGCAGGCAATATTCGCCCCTAAAACATAAATTTTTAAATTAATGTAAACTTTTAAAGTATTGTTTTTATTCAATCATTAATGAATTTAATTTTTAAAATATATGTTTATTCAAAAATGAAAAGAATAAATAATAATTATTTGATTAATAAAATTAATTTAGAATATAAACAAATATTAAATTAATGATTAATTTCAAATATTCTTTTTTACTGTATTAATTTCCGCTGGAATACTTCTACCGTTGAAAGAAAATTTAAACGGCAAGTTTCAAACTTTTGAACAATGATATTGGATATTTGTGGGTTGACATTTTTTTACCGAACTTCGATTACAACGGAAGACTTTTATTATTTATTTATTTATTTATTTATTTTTTGTGTGTGTAATTTAACTCTTTCTAATAATAGTGTTTGCGTTATCAGGCATCAAAAGCAGTTGATTTTGCTTGAAAGGGGCTCTTCTAGATAATTGATCATGAACCTGGAATATACTATTTATCTGTTGAAAGACTATATTAAATAAAAAAAAAATTCTTATTTCCTTTCCACTGCAACTAATTCTAAACATACACTAATTTTATACTTTATTCATTTATTTATTAATAATGGACAAACTAGAAAGTTCAAGAATTAAAAAAAACCATACAAATTTTTTAAATAAGTATATTACCAATAAATTTTGCCGCCTTCAATATGTAAAACTACAACACGTTTGTTTTCGATCATTCATTTTTATCAACGAAAACTCAGTTAAAATGCAGGTTTAAAGTTGCATTTAAGAAATCTTATATTCACTTAAGGTATCACATCTTACATTAATTAATGAAAATTTACCTCAAATTATTTCTAGAAATAGTCCATTAACGATATCTTAATGTAAAATAAAAAAATTTTAAAGTAAGGAAAGCACCAAAAATCTTTTTTTTTTTTTTTTTTTTTTTTTAAGAAGAATTTTGGATTTTTTAAAAAAATCCTTCTAAAAAGGATTTTTGGCATTCTTCAAAAATTATCTGAAGCTTATAAAATAGAAAATAAATTTTAGATTTTAAAAACTAATTTTATTTTTACCAAACTTTTCTATGCTATTGGGAAAGAAAACTATTTAGTTTGTTCTATAAAAGATACACATGCAACATAAAATGATTTCTTAAAGCAATTCTTACTTTCGATTTATTGATAAAAAAAAAAATCGAACAACTTAATTTTATTTTTTCTTATGCGAAATTGCATTTCTTTCTTAAAGAAACATTTTCCCAATCTTTCAATGTAGGAAAGCAATTTTTAATTGTTTTTCGAAAAAAAAGAACCCAATTCTGTTAGCCCTTTATCACTTTACTACGTAAAAGTTCGTGGCACTATATCCTTATAATCATGTCTGATATTTGAATTTTTTTTCTTCATTTCTATTAAATTCCTAATTATTTAATCATCTAATTATCTTCACAAACACATTACATTAGATCAGACGTACAAATTTACGTCTGATCTGACATTCAAAAAGATCTGGAATGAAATTTCGGGTAACACTGGGTTTCTTTGTTAAAGTTCATAGAGGAAAGACTTATCTTTCCGCTAGTTGTCACATATATGATTTTAGTTTTCTTTAGTTTGGTTTTTTCAATAAAGTTCACAAAATGATTGTTATATCGTCTTTCTGCAACATCATTCAAAGCATAAATTGATAAGCACATCGTGCTTAGAATATCAATTACATAGGATGATTTAAAGTCATTATCACTCTTTACAAAAACGTCTTAAAGAATGTGAAGTTAAAATTTTTCATTGTATGCTGATCCACGTGCTGTAATCAGGAGTTAAATTTAGAGATAAATTGTGCACAAATTGCTTAAAAAAATCTTTGAATTCAATATGAGAAAGTCTAACTAGCTTCCACAATTTACTGGTCCCCACTAAAAATGCTGATCCAATCTCTCGAGTATAGTAATAGGGAGAAAAAAACCCAAGTGATACAAATTAATGTAAATAAAATATACATGGAACGGAATTCGCAAAAAACATTTTCCAAATTTGAATTTCTAAATGAAAATTAGAATTATCATTGTGATTTTGGAACTATATTACGAATCAGACACTTGTTCGTAAAATCGTGAGTTTTCGTGAATTATAGGTTCATAAAAATGAGCATTTTTTATATATAAAACAAAACAGTTAAATTATAAGTTTATTTATTTAACCTTAATTTTATATTACCTTTGTGTAATATTAAAATCTTGAACACTCAGAAATCTCAAGGAACAATCTTGAATTAAAACCTTGACCCATGGAATAAGAAATTAAATGGTAGCTGCTGTTAAAATATAAAATGAGAGAAATAAATTATATGTATTGTAATAATGCATTCAAACATAAAGATTTTCATTTGAAAGTTCATTCAGAGTTCACAAAATGATATAAACATTAGTGACCTTATATGTCCAAATAGTTGACGTGTATACTATTTTGAGTCCATACGAAAAGTTAAATTATTATAAATTTCTTCCCATAAATCATGCCAATCAAACTTCATTTAACCATGAAGTCTGATTGGTATGATTTATTGAAAGAAATTTATAATTTTAACCATTATTAATTATCACTGTATATCTACTGATGTTCTTTCTCATCCGTTGAATTCGAGGTCGAATCCTTAGTTAAACTATAGACATTGATTCATGTATTATTTTTACGCAGGATTTAATAATTTTGGGAATAACAACACAAGATTGTATACTATATTACAAATAATATTTAGAACTTAACATTAAGAAATAGTTTTTCTTTTAGAGTAGAAAAACAGAAATTTATTGTTCCTCTGGAGTCATCAAATATGTGTTAGAAGCGCATTCTTCAGGGATATTGGAACCTGTTTCGCTTTCTCATCCAAACACTGTTAGAGAAAACATCATCATACTTCGCTCCAGGTTCCACCCTCTTTTTAAAAACACATCCATCACTCGACATTCCCTTTCCAAGTGTGCCCCTTTCCCTCCGAACACCTCCCACTTTTTCCCGAATCCCTCACCGCTCCACCTGAGTCGAAAGAAATAAAAAAACGGAGCAACACACGCTCCCCCAGGTGGAGCTGTCATCCCTCTTCTCTCTCTCCCTCACTTGTCCTCAGTTTCCATCCCGGTTGTCACTTCTCCTCCGCTTCTCCGACGGATTGGTCCCAGAGAGAATCATCTTCGCCTTCCCGAGAAAGCATCGCTTCGCCAAGAACTGCGCCTCCTGACCAGTTGATACAGAAGCTTCGTGGTCAAGAGATCCCTTCGCTTTCTTCCGCATCACCTTAGAGAGTCGTCGCGCTGAATATTTTTTGGTGAAAATGTGTGGGTCAGTAGGTGAGTGTGGACTTACATTTTTTTTTTTTTTTGGAAAAGACTTAAATTCTAACTATTTATTTAATTTAAATTAAAATTTTGTAAAATATAAAACGAAACCTCAGATAAAAATCTACATTTTTCATTTCAAAATCATTATAAAAAGAAAAAAATTTAATAATTCAATCAAGTATATTAGGGAAATAAATATGTGTGAATTTATGTTTAGTAAAATTATCTTTTTTGTTCATGCGATGATAGTTTTTTAAAAAATTGCAATATATATATATATATATTATAAAAAACCTATATATATTATAAAAATCCTACATAGTATTAATTTATAATTACAATCAAATCAAAATAAAAGTTTTTTTTTTATTAAATTGGCTTTATAATAAATTCCGAATTTTTATTTTTTTGAATATTTGATAATGATATATGGAATGCCAATTTGCTTTTTAGATTACTCAAAAGTATTTATGAATATATTTTTCTCATTTGTTTTTATAAAAGGTTATTCAAAATAACTAAGTATTTTCCATGTTTAATGTCATTATCTATGTTTAATCAACTGTTTCCTAAAGGAGATATATTTTAAACTGCTCCATCACATTACAAACGTATTATTATTCATATTCCACGGGCTTAACTTTTATTTAAAATTTAATTTATATATATATATATATATATATATATATATATATGTTTATAAAAAAGAATTTTTTTACTTAAAACATTATTTTATATTCTACAATTACTGTATTTAAAATATTAGATTCAATAAAAAAAATACACAGTCGTATATAAATAATTTTGACAAAAATATAATTCATCATGAAAATTGTTTTCAACAGGTAGTATATATTTATTTTAAAATAGTTTACATTTTCATTTTAGTAACACTTCGAGGAATTGTATTCTAGACAATATGTGTGAATTATTTAAATGTTTTTTGCTTTCAATTTTAACTAAAATTAAAACATGAAGAAATATGGCATGTTTTGGCCAAATTTGAAAAATACTACCGATTTTAAAACTACATTATCGATTTTTTTTTTGTTTTTTTTTTTTTTTGTTTTATAAAGTTTTTTAATTTTCGAAACTTTTTCAAATTTTTGCAATTATCACAATGTTTTAATCATAAAAACATTTTTATTTAAAAAATAGTTACTATTTTTTTAAATCACATTCTTGTCATAAAATTCATTAAACTACGTTATTTTATATAGACTATTTGTAGACATTCCGATTTCTTGCAGTATTTTATCGGACAACTTAAACTGTCATATATATTTAATTATTTTCACAGTATGAGCATAGTATTTTTCTTGTGTATCATATATTAATAATGTTAAAGAAGACAGAAATTTTAGCTAAGAAAAATAAACTTATTTAAGCAATAAAAATGTCTTTTGGAATATGTAACATTGTCTATAAGAGCTGAAAACAAAATTTTATCATTGAAAAATTTCTATTAAACATAACCATATGTAATGTATAAAATTATCTATAATATTATGAAGCTTTTTAATATGTAATTCTAATAATTAACAATAGCAGAAATATTGAAATCACGAAAAATTTTAAACTGTTATTTTGTCTCAGATTTATTTAATTTTTCGCTTATAGAATTTAAGCTTCAATATCGCTGTTTGTATGAAAGGTTCTCCTTCCGTTAAACGTTTAAATTTTATATTATTTTTAAAATAATCTTTTAATATTTTGGTTCTTTTGTATAATTTTCAAACGCAATTTATAATATAGCATGAACAAGACTTGGTATAGCCCATATAATTTATTAACATTTGCAAGGTTTCTTACTGCATAGTTAAACTCTTTAGTTTTTATAAAAAAAATTATTTAATGGACGCAATTAAAAGCAAAAAAAGTGAAAGTTTCGTTAAAAAACAATGATTTCTAGCAAGATCTAGAGGAAATATTTGGTGAAGTAAATAAAGAAATGTGTGCTGTAAAACGGTACTTTCCGGATGGGAATCGAACTCATGAACTATCAAACAAAAAGACAGTTCATTCAGTAATCATTTCAGTTGCTGCGTCTGAAGAAAACTGCAAGTTTCGTAGACTTGTGGTAAAAAAAATGATAACAATTCAATGCTCAAATGTTAAAATTGAATGCTGAAATAAATTGTAAGTTTATTATAATCTTTTGTACATTTAATAAAAATTATTTAATATTTAAACGTTTCACATTTGATATCTATCAGTAATAAAACTTTCCCTATTTATAATGATATTATTTAAATAGAGCCTTATATTCTCCATTTATTATGTACATATTAATACCCGGACGCGTAGTACATTAAGAATTCAATATCACCTACTTCTCCAAAATGCAGATCATATAACTTTTTAGAAGAAGGGGCGAAAAAACATATACATACTTTTTGAATGAAAAATAAAGTTATCATATTTATCGTAAAGTGCAATGGTAGCCTATTTATTAAAGTGCTTATGCCTTATAAGCTAACGAACTTATACAGTATAAATAGGTAAGTTTCATATGCATGTACTCCAACTTAAATACTGAAATTAAAAACTTATATAAAAATTTTTTTTACAAGATATTTAGCCAAACTGTATGTTTGAAAGAATAGATGTGAATAATTTATAAAGTAAACTCATTGTTTTAAAGAGATATTAAATATTAGTTTGAGGAGATCATAATGTAATTTTAGAATACGTCATTCTTGTCTATCTATCTATCTATCTATCTATCTATCTATCTATATATATATATATATATATATATATATATATATATATATATATATATATATATCTATATATATATATATATATATGGAATATAGTTATTTTATTCACATAAAACATTGCGTCTGAAAACCATTGGGTCCCGCCGTAATCAACGAATTATAAAACTATATTTTCAGGATGTAAGTTCCATTTTTTATTCATGCAACTTTTAAAAGTTGTTATTTAAATGTATTGGCGACGGAATTTTCAGAACTGTGAGTTTCTTTTCTTGTGATACGTGAATACGAGCCGTTAATAGTCTAGTCTTCAAGAAGGGTAATACGCGCGGAGAGTCGTGAAATGTTTTTCAACAGTCTTCATTTAATAGACTACCTGCTACAAAGTCTTATTAGCTTAGTTTTCTCAATATTCTTCACCATAGTGTTTACTATTGCTTATGACAGGAACGTGCCCTTTAGAGCGAAAAGTCGCTGGTTTGAGCCAAGCTATTGATGGATAACGGAAAAAGGATGTAGCGTTTTTATCTTCTACTTTACCAATGAAGTAGGTGCCAGAAAGGATTTTCTAGCTTCGGCATTTGCGAAAGCGTTATCTATGAAAAGTTTTCACGTAAAGTGATTATGGCAATTGACTTTAGAATACCTTGCAATAACTTTATGCCATTAGGATGCCTACAGTATGAAGGGGTCACATATTCCTTTTCATAATCTTCTATAAGACAAATTTAGAAAATTTCCTCCTCCTCAAATGAAAATCAAAATTGAGGGAGTGGATCATCTGGTGGTGCCATTTATCGGAGGAGTCTTAGAGCAAAAACGCACTTTCACCTTCGTTTTGCTCTAATTAAAAACGAAAGACGCACTCTTATGCCTTCATTTCGCATAGCGGTTGGCTAGCGAGCTTCGCTTGTACAAGTGTCATAAGTAACAACAACAAGACAAATTCAAAAGAATGATATAAAGTCTTGTCATAAGCATATGAAGTCCTGCTGGACACAAAGAGCATGGTCGCTTCATTATCTTCATTAGCACTTTATTTCTAATAACATGGTCCTTTCACCATAGGTTTATTAGTTATATTTTCTAAAAATCTATGTATAGTTTTTATTTATTATGTTAGCACATTTCATTCCTTTATTTATTTTAAGTAAAAAATATAGTTACCATACGCTTGCAGATTGAGAAATTTTATAATAAACGCTTCTGACATAGCAAAATCAGTGTTCGTATACCTGAATCTAACATCGAAGAGTTTTCGTATTTTTCTTTCTCTTGAAAATATTACTGTGTATAGCAATATATTACAGGCACAGAATTGGGCCTTATGTTAACGAATTTATATTACATTTTAACGAAAAGAAAACTATAACATATTTTATTGTTGTCTCTAATTTTCGTAAAATCATTTCTACGTCTAATTCTAATTCATACAGTTGACAGATTATTTCAGAGTAATTTCTTAAACGTGTTATCAAAGTAAAAGATCTATGATACTTATAGAATGCTTAGTATTCGTACCCCCAACAATTGACATTAGTATATGACTTTCATTTGATGAATTACTTATCATTTGTAACAAGATGCGCGTCATTATAAATAAAAACAAATTTTATTATTTACTAACGTTTTGCATGGAAAAAAAAACTGTTATTTAAAAAATACATCACTACACTACTTCTAAATAGCTTTATCATGCGTTTTAATGATTAAAGAGCTTGTTTATAAAACTTGTTTTCACTTACTGACTTTAAAGTAAGTAATTCGTAAAACTGTTATTACATCGTTAAATTGGTTTTGGAGGTGAATGTGGTAAATTTCAATTAAAACATGCAACAAATCAAATTATTTGAGAATGTCAAAAACTTTATTAGTCTGCACAAATCCTAATACATATTAAAGATAAATGCGTATTTTTAAGTACTAAGCAATACTTTGATTTCGCCTTGTATAGCAAATAATAAACGCGTGTCTATTTAAAATAACTTCAGAGTCGTTTGATAGGAAATTTCATGTGAAATCGGAAATAATTGTAATTGGTATAACCAAATTTATTAATATACAGAAATTTTTAGTAACCACATAAAAATTAAAGAAATTTCTAATGTATGTGTGTTGTGTTAGCTCATAATATTAGACAAAATGGAATTTTGATAATCATAATATTTAATTGGTCTACATTTTGGTAAATCGTGTACTTATAAATTGCTTCAGAGGTGACTACTTTGTTTTATTTTGTATTTGTCGTAAAATATTTTTTTTGTTTTCTTTGTTACAAATATAGCAGCCTGATAGAATTTTAGATTTTAGGGGTTTTATTTTATATTATATATTCCATTTATATATCTTTACATCGTAAAAGTACATATTTTTTATTATGAATGAGAAATTTAAAACGTGTTTCTCCTTAAATTATTCTTCGTTATTAAAATAAATTAAATATTTTTGTGTCCTATGTTGCTGTATAGTACAGAAATTTGAGGGAAAATACATAATAATTAAAAGTGTGAAATAAATTTGTAAATTTCCTTATATACTTTTCTTGGTAAAAAAAGTATATAAGTATATAAAAATGAATTTATATTCATTTTTTTAATTAATATAAATTCTTTTTTCGAGGCCGCAAAACCATCGTGGGAAATAGTGTCACTACCTTCACTAAAAAATAAATAATTCAATACTGGATTCAACCTCAGCTGAAAACCACTATGTAAAGTAGACTTCATTTCATTAAAAAATTCCTTTGGCTTAAATGTTATTTCCTTGGTGTTGCGTGAAGAGGAAGATACCAGCTCAGACGTCGATTTATCTTTTAATTGTGGTGAGAAATTTCTAATTATTGGTTGTTGCTAGACATATATCACCTGTTTGTTCCTCAGTCGGTAAAATTTTGCAATAAGCGGATATAAATTGTTCCTATAAGCAACGCATACGTAAAAATGGATTTGCATCACCAGATTAATCTTGATGGTAATATATCTCAGTCTGATGTTCGTCTCTACTGAGATATATTATCATCAAAGGATACAACTTTGTTGTGAATCAATTAAACTTTTTAAATCCAGTATTCCTTAGACTGTCAATTATTTTATCAATATAAAGAATAATTATTTCTAAAATCATCCATCTAATCAAATTCAGTTTAGTGCATATACGTAGAACTTTCCACCTACGCGCCTAGTAAGAAGAAAATATGTTGCTTCTTTTTTCTAAATAAAATACCTCCCCGTATTATTATCGATTCATAGATAAGATATTATGTATGATTCCTTTGTTTTTGCTAGTGAACATAACCAGGATATATGAAATTTCCGGAGGATGCAATAAAAGTTTTATGTTTGTTGTGTGCTTACTTTGATATATAAATAAGAAGTCGCGTTTAATATATAAGTGGTTTACCAATCAGGCCACATTATTAAGTTTAATATATAAATAATGTCAATGTGGCCTGATTGGTAAGGGCATTCATTCTCATTACTGGAAAGTAGTGAATTGGAATTCCGACCCTAACGAAGATACTTTGCGTTCACTAATGGTGATTGGGATGTTAAATATGTCGTGGTCACAATGTCCTCGCTGTGAAATGATACTTCTGGTGGTATCAGGCGAGGTCTGGAAGTCTTCTGCTTGAAACCTGTTTCTAAATTACGAGGACCTACTTACTTTTAGGGCTACATTACCACAGCATTGGTATTTAAGTGACTATCACTTCTACCCCTGTAGAACTGAAAGAATTAATCGTAAAAAGAACCGAAAATTGAGGAAAGAAAAAAGTAAACAAATAGTTAACATTAATATCGTTTATTAATAACGTCTTCTTTTATCAATTAAATAGAATTCTTAAAGTTTGATGTAATTAATTTAGTTATAATAATTTAGGTAACTAAATTTTTTATTAAACTAGGTTTTTAAATAAACTGCGCTGATTGTGTAGTAACGCCATCAATTGAAAATCTTTCCTAGTTAAATGTACTTTGGTTTTGATTTGATTCATTAATTACTCGCTTTCTTCAGCGTATTCAAGTGTTGCATTTTTGGCTTTGCTCTGTTTAAAGTGTCACTATGATAAATGGCAAAATATTTTGCTGGATTAATTTACCTTCCTCGTATAATTTATCAACGTCACTAATCCAAATTTTAAATTAGTTTATCCACAAGAATTACTCATCTATATTTAATGTAACACTGGGGGAATTAATATATATTTCATTCGCATTTAAAATCTTTCAGTGGTGTTATGACCATTTATATCCGATTTAAAATGAAATTCGAGATCTTAACTTCCTTCACATTGTTTTTTGATTCTGTCAGTGATATTAAAGTTATAAACTTATACATAGATAGACTATATAAGAAATATATAAATGCAAAGTATAACTTTTTCTAAAAAAAACTAACATACCTTAAATAATTGAGTGTCATTAGAACGATCAGTACATTTGTATCTATTTTTCTATACAGATTTAAATGAGGTTATTATATTTAGGATTACGAAAACAAATTGTTGGTATCAAAATTGCAAATAAATAAATATATATATAAAAAATAAAAAAACAACATTCCATTTCCAGTACGTTGAAATTTACAATGATTTTATATAATCTTTTTGAAAATATTAGTAACTTCAGTACTAGCAGCAAATATATGCTGCCAAGAAGAAACATTATCAGTTTGTTGCTGTCAAGTACTCTGCCAATGGAAACTCATGCATTGTAACAAAAGCGATGGATTTTTTTTTTACCATATAGGGATACAAAGAATAAAAATTATGATAAAAAAGTTGTGAGTTACGCATTTTGTTTTGCAAATTAATGAGATAGTATCTTAGTTCAAAAATAAGCCATGATGTCGATAATATACCTACACAGCTGGTTAGCTTAGGACAAGGGATTCCTCAAGCCATCCAATCATCGCCATTGATCAGCAATCAAAAGATCTTTCGCAATGTTTCATCCGCGGGGCGCCGAACCCTTTCTCACGGATTCGCTTCCTAGAGTTGCGCAATGAGAGTCTTTGTCATGTCCAGGTATGAGAAACTTGAATTTTGTTTTTAGCGGTGCTTGAAGTTTTTTGGGTCAAAATGCCGACCTTCATCTCTGAGCGAACCAGTTACCTCTCTTCAAAGATATGAACTAGGTCTCAAGGGGATATCAATCGCTTTTTCCTTTTTTACCTTTTTTTTATTATATAGATATGAGCTTGCTGTATTTATGGACCAAGTTTACCCGATTGCTCTACATATTTTGTGGTCAATCGTAAAAAAAAAAAATCTCTTTGTTTACGGGAAGTTGGTCGTTGAATTCGCATTTTATTACATCCGCCTTTTGGATGGAAACCAACTGAAACAACAAAAGCGAATCCATTTTATGTTTAAGCAACCGAATGTTATCTAAGCTTTGTGATATATATATTAATACTTAAATTGTAAACTTTTGTTTTTCTTATTTAGACGTTAAATCTTTGTGAATGCCTTAAAATTATGAATTTTGTTGACTATTAAATAGCTTAGTTTAGTGTTTTTAAAATTTAGAATAAAGGTATGAAGTAAATTGCTACACATTTTAATATTATTATCCTCCCAAGCAAGATAAAATGTTGATTTTGAAATAAATTTATATTTTAGTCAATAAGAGTCTCATTTTTTTATCAATAATTTTCGAATTATAATTTCTTGAATTCTTATGCATACTTATTTTGTGTTTGATAAATAATGAAAAGTATTATAAGCATTTTGTAATCATGCCCAAAAAATATATTAATTAATTTCTTTTTTACAAACCAAAACAATTTTTCAGATAAACAATGGATCAATAAATTGAATTTACTTCACCAAATTTTTGACATAACCTGGGGCTTGCCTATATTGTGGTTTTAGCAAAAACATTTTAGCAAAAATATCTCCATAGTATATATGGAGATATTTTTGCTAAAATGTTTTTGTTCTCTTCATTTTAGAAAAATATACCCAGTATAAAGATTGAAATTTATCCGTGGATTAGTTTTTATTTATTTCGAATATATTATAAAAATTTTGAATTCTTTTTTTCTGAGAAATATTTAATTTTAGCTGTAGTAATTCAAAAAATTCAATTAAGTTATTAACTAAACTATTTTTCCTTCTTTTAAATCCTTTATTTATTTTTATATCTACGCGTTATCATGCTGCTCATTATAATCGGTTTTAATTTTGTTCAAAAAATCTTCTTGGTAAAAATAATGAAATGCTTCTTTTATTCATATGAATGCAATTATTGTCATCAACTTTAAAATTACATTTAAAATAATATTAATATGTTACAATACTGTTAATAGTGCAATGTACAGATTTATTAACAACGGATTTTTTAATTTTAACTTCATTTTATTTTTGGATATCCCTTATTATTTCAAGAATAATTTTTTTTTTTTTTTTTTTTTTTTTTTACAAAATTTTAAATTTAAATCTGGCTTTACCAACAATTTTCCCTAAAATAAAACAGAAAATTTTTTTCAAAACAAAATATATTTGTATATATTAATGTCTCTCATAAGTAAAAAACACATTTCGAGAATGAAATACACTTTAAAAATTTCATTTTTGAATTGTAATGCTTTCAACGTGCAGATGAAAAATCAATTTAATAAAATCATTTTTTTAATTGTACGTTGATAATTTGATTTAAATTATAAGTTACTTTAAAAAAAATGAGAAAGATAATTACCAAAATAAAAACTGCATTTTACTACCATGCAATCAAGAGATATAATTTTAAAAACTTGTTGAATTATTTACAAATATAAGCCAAGAGTAACCAAGTGAAGTTTACTTATACCCCGAAAATTAATATATTTATTAATACATATTAAATTAGATACCTCTGAATATTTTCTTAATATCACTATTAAGATGCATAAAAAAGCAACAAATAACATCGTTCACGTAAAATTAGTAATTTAAAAATTCGTCTTGGGTTCGATTCCTATCTTAATCATAGATATTTATAAGAATACGATATACATTAGAATGAATCTCTGCATAAATTTAATTGTTTAACAACAAATCTAATTAAAGTCATTAAATTATACCTAATTAAAATTATTAACCTTAAATGAAATTATTAAACATTGATTATTAAATTAACGAAGGTATGATGATTAAAAAATTTAAATATATAAATAAATCATTTTTACTTTTTGTGTTAGCTTTGGTAAATTTAAATTAATTCAATGTTGTTTTGAAGAAGTTAACTATATTATCATATATATGCGCAATTATATATTTTTATCACGTTATTTGATTAATCTTTTCAGTCAAATTCCATGGAAATAATTTACTTCACATCTAGAGTGAAATGTGAATTCAAAATAAAAATTAAATTGTGTTATTCTAAAAAAAAAAATTTCTTTCAAACCTCAATAAAAATATTTTGAACTTCAAATAATAGTGAAAACAGGGGCCGACGATTTTTTTTTTAATTTAATATTGTTTTCGTCTATCTATCCATTTTTATCTGCTCAACATTTATAACCTACTAGAATGAAACTAGATTTTGAGGTAAGAAAGTATTTTTCCTTGTTTTGATTTTTTCTTATTGTTACAAAAATATCACGAAATATTTTTAGATTTTATTTATAACTCTTGAAAATAAAATGTCGTCAGTTCCTATAACAGATTTTATGTTCCTTTCAGTTTAAAAGGCTGTTAAATAAATCTTAAACATTTTGTAGAAAAAAAAAAAAACATTTAAAAACTATTATAAAAATATCTTGCAATAAATTGAAGATTTTATTGCTTTATATCAAAGATATTATTTCCGAGATAATTTTTATGATGCAATTTTGATTAGAAAAATTCATTAGAAAATAACTGTTTAATAAATTTAAAATATGTAGTATTTGGAACATATTTTATAAGCTTGATATTTAAATTCTACTTTATAAGTTAAATATCATAAAATTTTTTAAATAATTTATATGTTGCATTCACTAATCATTATATATTATTTCTATAATTATAATTTTATCAAATATGTGTGATTTATTCTATTATAAGAGCAATATATTTAAATATACGTTTCCATTTAATAATGTGTCATTTAAGGAAGAACTTATAATACTCAAGAAAAATTTTTATATATATAATACTTACAGCCAAGTAAAATAAAAATTGGTATATTAAATGAAATCTTTGTCAATAAAAATAATTTTTAATACAATCTCTGGTCGAAATATTAACAGTAACTATTTTACATTACCAAGTTTTTTGTCTCTTATAAAAAATATAAGCTCTGAATTATTCAACAAAATTTATTTCATTAATTTAATACTATATAGTAAGGAAATATTAAGAAAGTGAATCAATTCCACTTTCCCACACCATGGCTTTTAGATACAGTTCACGATTTTGAATAATTTTGCAGTAGTATAAGACAGATATATATATATATATATATATATATATATATATATATATATATATATATATATATATATATGTAAATAGATAACATCTGATCTCATAAATTCCATATTGATTAGTTGTCAAAATTATTTGAAGTTTTGACAACCTATAGCAAGGTGTGTTTTGCTCTAATTTCATTTAAGTTTCTTTGAAATACCACAAACTCTTTATTTCAGCTCTAACGCGCAACATAGTTTGGTCAAAATTAAAACTCTGCAATGACGAAATTTTTAGGAAAAGTACAATAAGTAATTATTACGAAGAATATCAGGAGCAATCACCGTATTGCATCTTTTGATTGTATTCTTTTCTGAAATTTAAAAATCTGTTTTTTCCCCAAGATTGTAATATCGTTCTCTATTCAATTACTGTATTTTCAGTATTTTTTCATAGTATTCTTTTTATTGTTGGTAAATTTGTCTACAACTTAAAAATATTTTTTAAACTAAGCATTGAATGTTGCTCTTAAAATCGAATCATCCGCAAAAATTTTTCTAGTTACTGACTATTCAGGTTGATATGAATATAATTTAGATTTACGGCATTTTCCCTAAATTTTAATCGCGAGAGAGAAATATGTTGTTTATTTTACAAATTTTGTTTAGGATGTCAAAAAAGCTTGTAAAGTGTATAGTGAATGCTAATTTGAATGTGAATTATATTACGATATAAAACATTGTAATATGGATCGTTTTAGTTTGTATTTTAATATACAAACATGTTTATCTCATGCAATATTAGAATTTTAAAAACCTCCTTCCCCCTTCCATTTCTATTATTGAAAAAATAGTAGTATATTTTCCCCGACAAATATCAACTAATGCATGCTAATATAGCCTCTTAGGTTAAAATTTATAAAATACAAAATGTAAAGCAAAAATTATTCAACACTTAAAAATTCAAAACTAATATTTTATTACGCCGCTGATACTGAAATTTATTAATGAATTTTGTTAGAAATTATATTTTTAAAATGGATTGCTGGAAGTAGTTTTTTAGGATGCACAAGGAGTAAAAAAACAAGTTCATTCATAAAAAATGATATTACAGTCGAGGTTAGTTTTGCCTGGTAGCCTTTTGATCAAAATTCTTTTCTCTACTTTCCATTCAAAGTTCAGTAAGTCAAACCTTGGCCCAAAGTCCAGCAGGTAAAAGGAACTCAAACGCCCCATTTGTACTTACCTGCCACAAATGCCACACTGAACTTCTGGATGTCGGCTCCAATTTCTTCCACTTCGTGTGATCAAATATCATTCCTACTAAGCGATTTGAGGGGGTTACCATATTTGGCGCTTTATCCGCTAATTCGAAGACTGCAAGCGAGAAAATTTTTTTTAAATTTACATCCCGGAATCAAATGAGAGGAAAAAAATGTTTTTATCAACCATTTTGTTAGTAAAACAATGGATTTTTATTGAAACAAATCAATTTAAATGAAATAAATTTATTTTATTTTTAACGCACTGTTTTAAATGATAATATGTACTGTTGAAGATTCACTCTTACAATAAAATGAACAATTAATGAAAAAATTTAGCCGTTTTTAATAATACAGCATTTAATTAAATTTAAAACATAATAATAATAGTATAAATAAGATTATTGTTATAATAGTATTAAAATACGTTGTGTATAATATTAGAAACTAATTACGAAAAATTTATAATATAATTTATTTTCTTCCGTTTTTATTTTATTACTTTTATTGAGTATCGAAGGTGATTATGAAGAGTAATTATATCTTATATATATATATATATATATATATATATATATATATATATATATATATATATATATATATATATATATATATATATATATATAACTATCATCGAAATCAATAAAATAATTCTATAAGCATGAAAATCGCAAATAATATGTCTAAAGTGTTACTTATATTTTTGATAATATATGAAAATAATTATTTCATTATTTAACCCCTCCCCCTCTTTTTTTTCTATCAAATGCATAGAGATAAAATGTAAAGATTTTAACAAAATTGTTAAATATTTTTAAAAAATGTAATAAATAAAAGTATTTTTATAACTATATATATATTTGAGCGAATTTCTGTTCTCAGAAATGAATAAGAAATCTATATAATTAAAATAGAAAAAATAGATAAAACCTCTTTAAAATAGAGAAAAATTAAAAGCAGTAATTTATATACAAAGATACAAATGAATAATATTTCTAAATGAAATTTTCATCTACAGAATACTTTTCTGTAAAACTTTTATTCAATATATCATTTAAAATTTTTCTCTGAATTACGTTTTAATATTTTGGTAACTTGGATAAATGTTTGCTTACATTCCAAAGTTAAATAAAATGAAAACACTATTAAATATCTTGAATATGTATGTATGCAAAATAATTCTGCATCATAATCTTAGGTATTATTACTTAATTAATTAACTTTACTTTAAAATACGAGTTAATAATTAGCCTTAAGTGGAAATTTCGAAATAAATTCTTTCTTTTCACCTATAAAATCATTTTATTAACTGAAAAAAAAATTTCGTAATCACCTTATTATATACATCTGCGTACAGTTCATTGGAATGGGTGAAAGGTTCATGGGAAAAGTATTTCTTTACTTAGAATTTCAAATTTAACGATTGAACGTTTTGATACCTCATTACGGTCAATGGAATCTGTTCAACTTTGTGTGTTGCCATAGTAGTTCATCAATTTGTTGCAAGAAAAAGGGATGGGCTTACAACTATCTTTTAAATTCTACTGCTGCTTTCCCTGTTGCAACAGGGATATGATTAACGAGTTAAAACTCCGTTATTGCGAAAGTGAACGCCAAACTTCAAAGCTCCAGGATATGAATGGCGTTGTTGTCGGGTCATGTCAAAGACCCCCATGTAAAAATTATTCGAGAACACACGAAATTTGCTCTTGCTGCAATACGAGACGGAGCTGTGAGAAGATGCATTTCGAACAGGTCTTTGGCATCACTTGAGAGGAAAAGGCAAGGTACATGACCTTCAAGCCTACGAAACCCTTTGGGAGGCCCCCCTCAATATTTAACTCGCGTAAATCAAATTCTTTATCTCCAGGGAAAAGCATACTTTGTGTTGCCCAACTATCTTAAACAGCAGTGATTTTCTGTCACGTGATCATCCATCAGTTGGGAGTAGTTGTAAAAAAAATTTTTTTTTTACAACCGCTTGAGTTTTCACTCGTCTGTGCCCCCTATATATAGCAACCTTAACGGTGCAAGGGACTTCGATGTGACAGACGTACCGACTGCTGTTAACTTCATGTTGTGCTGCCGAAAGTGGAAGAAATATGATACAGAAAGTACCATCTTCAACAGACAGTCAAAACTTGGGAAAATCAATTATTCTCCCCGCCTTTTTCTAATGTTGGTTTTAGGGAGTTTTGTTTCAACATCATATCGTGCTTAGGGTGATGTGTTCCTCAATGTATTTGCTCGTAACTCTTTTACAAAGATGAGTAACTAAGTCTAAAATTAACTCTAAGAAGTGTATCAAGTTTTCACAACAAATCGCATCTTTCCTTTTATGCAGTATACGCGTTTCTCGTTCGTATCATTCATTCAGTGCTTTTGCGGTCGAGATTCGTATGTTTAATAATTTAATTTTGCTATTTATAAAATAATATTTCCTGTTATTAAAAATATAGTACTTGACATTTAAATTTTGTGATAATAATATTCAAAATAATATTTAAGTGCTTAAAAGTTTATTTTAATATTGATAATATTAAAGATTATATTTAAATACTTAAACTTTATTTAACTTAATATTCAGAAAAATCTTTAATTTTGTTGATGTAATGTAAAACAGTGAGACGTGCATGTTTTCGATTTTCTCAACACGCCGTCGATTAGAAATATACAGAAACAAAACCATATTCTATGAAGAATCATGGTTACCTTAGAAGAATCTGACTCCTATGTAGAATCATGATCTTTCGGTTAGAAATAAGGAAATTAGTCACCGACATCTTTAAATAATACACGCATTAATTTATATCATTTTATTGTCGTCTCATGCGATAAACCCCGTTATAATATTCATGTATTAAATCAGTTAAATTTATTAATTCAGCATCATTATTAATATATCAGTTCTATTATAATCTAAATCATCAAAACAATCAAAGTCACACACAAAACAATTAGAGTATCTTTATTTATTTATTTTGTCGAATTTGACAAAATTTAAATTGAGAAAAATTCTATATGAATGCGATGTAAAACACATTAGGATTTAGGGTTACTTTAAAAAATAAATCTGAAAACATTAAGAAAATATATATAATTGAAAAGTACTGCCACACACGCAGAGCTGTTTCAAAGATATATTTCCATGCTACCTGTGGCTTAGAATGAAAATTTTATAAATTATTACTTAAATATTTCCTATCTAGTCTTTTGAAAAATTATTGTAATTACGTGCAGTTATTGCAGTTCATTTACTGGAAAATTTTAAATGAAAAATTTTTTCGAATTCGTTTTATTCATTCTGGTATTTTATATTATACGGTAATATAAATAGAACTAATATTATATTCTATTAATAGCTGTAGTTCAGCATTCGTATTTTGTAGAAAAAAATTATTTTTATTATATTTATTTAGTATTTAACCTTATTGGAAAACCCATACTTTTTAAAATTATGCTGTACTAACTACCATGAATAATAGCTTATAAATAAAAATTTTGGATTAAAACAAATTTTAATATTTCAAGTTGACCTCCCTGATTTTCTGAATATTTAGAAAATTACTTTAAACAAATGTTTCCTACGAAAAAAAAAATATGCAAAAGAACTTATTTAGAATAAAATTATTTAAAAATTTCTCAAGTTTGAAAACGTCGATTGTCTCCGATATGGAAATAGCCTAAATATTGACTTGCTAACGAGCTTGTTGAAACTGCAGGCCACTCACTTGGCGACATACTGTCCCTCTTGTCTTCGTCGGCTCCCTGTGCCACTTGATGATTGTTGGCGCACATCCTTTTACAACTGCTACTCAAACAGAGAAAAAACTCATAAAAATTTATAGCAGGATACTTCCTTGGTTGCGGAAGGGAATGAAGCAGGTCATTCACACCTGCGGTAAGAAAAACCACAAAATTTCGTTAAAAGAGGTTCACTGCAAAAGTCCTCCTTTCCTAGCAATTTCCAATTTGCCAACTACCTGAACAGGTAGTCTTGTGAACTCTGTAAATGCATTGCCAAATTCCTATAAATCTGTGATTCCACAATAATTATATTTCGAGATCCGTATCTTGTAGAGGCAAATTGTTGATTATTAACAGTTACAAAAGAATATTGAGTAAACCAAATAACTTTGGTCCTAAGAAATTTATGTAAGTGATATTTTAAATACAGATAATTTCTTATAAAAGAATATTCAGGCAGAAAAACAAGCCGATCTGTTTCTAGAAACACTGGTAGGGTTAATGACTCTTATGATATATATTTTAAATTCCATCAAAGAAAAGAACTTTATGAAATGCCTATCAATATTTTGTTGTCATTCATTATAATTATAATCGCTTAAAATATTTTATGCTATAATTATATTAAATCTACCCACATTGTGAAATTCACAAGTTTCTAATTATTTATTCTGTGCCACACACAATATTGAAGACAACTTTTTCTAGCGTTTGTTACTATTGTGTGGACTTTTACCTGGTATTTATTATTAGTATAAGTAGCAATAACTATTTACAACTAACTAACTTATTTATAATCACATTTTACCATTAAAAAAGAAAATATGGAGTTAAATATTTTTATTGGGTTCACTATGTTTAGTGAGCTAGTTAAAATGTTATTATTTTCGTGGGTGTGTATTTATAATATTTAATTTCCTTTTGATTGCGTTTCATTTAGATATATAAAAGTTCCTTATTATGAATGGAAATATATGAAATAATGTATCCACATTTTTAATATAAAATAATCTTAAACTTTACGAAATTATTCTGAAAAGGTAGTATATCGTTTAAGTATGACTAGAAACTCATGCCGTGAGAAATGAATTTACTTTTATATTCTTCAATCTACTTTCTTGAAATAGATTTATACGCGATATAAACTTATTCCATAAAATTTTAGTTTAGCGTAAATAAATATTTCTCTAGAATCTGTATTTACATATGAATTTCAAAACAGATTTTGATTTAGTATGTGTAAATTTTAAAACTAATTTATTTTATGTGCATATTGCATATATATGTAAGAATTCAGATACTTCTAAAATGTTTATCATAATAATTCTTGTGCCATAATAAAGTTAACGCCGAAATTTTAAGACCGAATATTGTTCGCGCATTTTGAATATTTATGTGATTTCTTTTGTTTCCAATCAGTTTCGGTAAAAATTTAGTGCATTGTAAATAAGAATGCATAAAAATGTTTTTAATATCTTATTTTCTTCAAAATGTTTCAGAATTTCTGTTAAATTTTTTTACATTTGCCGAAAGCAAGTTTTTTTTTTTTTTTTTTTTTTTTAGAATTTGAGTTATAATGGTGATTTTTTTACACTATATTTAATTTTTTTCATTTTTTTAACGCAACTTTTTACATTCTCATTAAAAGATTTAAATTATATTTTATACTAAATAATTAAAGTGAGCTTTTATTAACTAATTAATAACTAAGATAAACGTATTTTGTCTTTTTATATGTCTCATAAGAAAAAGCAAATTTTTTTTATCATTTTTTCTTTGATAATAAAATTGGGAATTTATTTTTAAATTAATTTTTAGTTGTAGATGAAATTTTTAATTAAAAATTTATGATAATTGTAAATGTTTATATGTGTTGTGATATCATATATTTTCAAACATAAATTAAAGTGATAAATAATAGTATAAATATGAAGATTTATTTTAATATGTTTTTCTTAATACATAGAAACTTTTATTAATTTATTATAATTATATTATAACAGTTATTTAAAAGTGTGGCTTTATCTTGGTGGTAATAGTATTCTTTATTATCCCTAATAGTTTGATATAACTAGTTTTTTTTAATGATTCTAACGACTAGGAATAACCGCAAAAGTGCAACTTATTTTAAGCTAATTTAAATATCTTCTTATTTTAATTTAATTTGGTAATTTTTAATTTAAATTTATTATTTCATAAATCTAAAGTTTTTCCTGAGGAAAACCATATATAATAAGTACATATTAATTTTAACCAAATACATATGAGAAATATTGCCTTTATGATTTCATAATTCTAGTATAAAGTAACTATAAAATAATTAAACTTTAATTATTTTACAGTTACTTTATACTTTTTAATTCACTTAACTACCTTGTCAAAACAAAATGAGATTACTAGTCGTTTCTGTCGAGCTCTCATTTAAATTATCGTCTGATTTTTAAGCACTTGAAATGAAATGAAGTAAGCGGCCATGACTTATTATACTCATTCTAATACGTGTTTTAAATTTTTTTTTGTTTTAAATATCTAGAAATAGCTGTCTGGAATCTCTCTCTTCGCATTTTCTCATGCTACCCTCAAGGCCAGTATTTCACTCCGACAATATTGGAACAGTATTTCTCTCAATCCTCACGTCGACCTTGTTATGTCTATAAATTTTGACGAATCGCCCTTGAAATCGGTTACTGGGTAATATTTTAGCGTCTAAAGTGAAAAGCTTTGGACGCAGTCCAGCGTACGCAATGTTGCAAAACATTTTCTTAGAATCCTGTTGAGTTTTCGTCGCATTACCACTTCCATTTCATTTTACAGTTGCTTTGTGAATGGCATAAATGATCGCTAAATGTCACTTTTTTAGCTCGTATCTAATTCCCAATGAGTGCTGATTTCTCCATCTACACGTGAAAAGAAATTAAGGAAGTTAAAATTGACAGCAGTACATATTCCGGTTGTTCTATGGATCAGAACTAAATGCTAATAAAGTAAAGAAAAATGTATGTGATTGCACATGTTAAAAGACAATAAAAGCAAGGCAGATTATTTCCAGAAATCTGAATGCAATTATTTATAAAATAGACTTAAAATATTAGTTTGAACTCACAGATAACTGATTTAATAGTGGGCTATTGTTCTTCGAAGCGAAAAGTTTCGAGTTCGATCACCGCCACTATTGAACTAAGCTAAATGCGTGTTGCTGTTCTACCTATTGCACGTTCGTCAGGCCAGGTGTGTGTTTGGATGTTTACATGCCTCCTCTCTTGCGACACGGTCATACTCCTTCTATGAAAAGTCACTTAAATGTGGTTTGCTATCAGTGAAAAATCCTCTCTGAAGGCAAATTTACGAGGCGTTAAGCTTTTTATTACCTGATGTCAAATATTAAATCTTGATGCATTGTAAGCCAGAAGTAGAAATGTACACTTTAAAATGAAAAGTCTAAAATTCGATAAGAGTTAATGTTGGGTAAAGGAAATATTTCCTGCAAACACACTTTACCATTTTAGAGGTTTTAAAGTTTCTCGAAGTTCCTACCATTCAATTCGTAAACACTTGTTCCTATGTTGAATGTTCATCCAGTTCTGTTAATGTTCAAATGTCTTGAAATATTTTCAGTAATTTATATGTTCTCAGGTAAAAACGTTTGTAATTTTAAATTTAAATCGCTATTGTAAACTTTATTATTCCCTAATCCGGGAACCAAATTTCTCAAAGTTTTATTTAAACAATGTATCTACCTTTTTGGAATCGTTGCATTCATATTGTTTTAGATCTAAGCATGTGTCTACCAGTTTTGTTTAAGAAAACTAGTGAAAAAACAATGTATCAGAAATTCTTGATGAGGAAGATCTTCAAGTAATGTCAATTTCTCCAATCTTCCATAGTGTATGCTGACGGTAACAAACCCAGCCTATGTGGCTGGCTGTTTTTAGCTATGTCAAGAAACCATGACACTGAATTTCAAATATTCAGAGAATTAATTTAAAAATCTTTAATTTCTTTAGTCCAAATTAATGCTAATTAATTTTTATTGTAAAGCTCTATTATTTTAAAACCTCGATTGTTAAGTAATGGGATTATGCTGAACATACTTAGAAAAAGTAATTATAATAAAAAAAATTAATGACTTACATTGATCTGAGAATTTATATTGAGATCTATTTTGTATGTTCGATGGAAAATATATAAAAAGATTAAATATACCTGTTAAAATAAACAATTGAAGAAATTCTTCGCTTGTTTTATAATCAAATTCACATTCTATGATGTATTGCTTCAAAACGTGTCTTTCTTTCAAAGTATTTTTTACAAACTCCCATTTTATTTTATTTTTTCTAATTGTTGCACACAAGAATAATTTAGAGAGAAAAATGTATCATTGTTGATACTAAATATAAAATCGATAAAATAAAACAAATACGATATATATTAAAATAATTTGATGATTTCTAATTCTTTAACTTTATGCCTCTTACTTTTTATCGGAGTGAAACATATTATTCTCTCTTTCTCTTATACTAAAGGGATTTTTTGGTATAAGTGGAAGTAAAACAGAAAACGTAAATAATACATAGCATAATGTTTTTTTTTAATTATGATTTATTTGTAATAAAAAAGCCAACGTATAGAGCCTTTATTATATATATAATGCAACCAAGTGCTTTTTTAGATATTTTAATTTAGTTAATTATTTTTAAAATGGAATTATTGATGTGTGATTTTTTTTTGTATATTAAAATATTAAATAAGCGCTAATATTCGAAACAAGTAATGAACACAAAAATTTCAACAGTTCTGAATTTTGCAAAATCTTGAAGCGTCTTCAGAATGAATTTCGTAACTGAGCTCTCATAACGTCAGCAACCCATCTTGGCTGAAGAAAAAACTTCAGCTGAGAGCGCCAAGAATCATCTATCTCGCCAACTTCTTCTCGCAATGGGTTTCGATAACAAACATCCACGCATCATTTTCACTTCACGTTTGTCGAGGAGCGAAACGAATACGCGCGGATGCGGACCGCTTCTTCGAAGAGAAACGAAACATTAAAAAAAAACATCCCGGGTGACCACGCGGTTTTTGCCTCGCTTCGCGCGCCTCGCACTATAAATGAAGCAACTATTGAAAGTACAAGTTTTCCATTCTGTGCAGAACAGGTTTACCTCTTGAAGTGGAATTTAGTAGTCATTCAGGTTCAAGACTTCTGCGCAGGTCAGTCACATACTTCCGGTTCGTATTTATTTTCTTTGTTCTTTTTTATTCTCCAGGCTTTACTGTTTTATTACCGATCGTATTGCTGACAACAAAGTAAAAAAATAAAGTAAAATAAAAGAGCTTCTTCCTTGTTGCATTTGTTTTTAACTTGCTGTTCGGAAAGCGAATGGAAATCAGCAAGTTTAATTCCTATAATTTATTCCTCATACTGCTGTGTGAAGACTATATTTAACCATTGGGTTCTTTGATATAGGCTATATGAGAGTGAATTCACATTATTTATAAATAAGTAATCTAAAGAAATGTTACTGTGTTTCAACCATCTTTTTTTTTCCCGCTGGTTTTTTTATTTTTTTTCATCTTTTACTTCTGTGCTAGAATTCTACATCACGGAACACATATTCCTTTGTTATTCTTTTAAAATGTTATAAGGATATTTTGCCTCATTATTTATGCATCCTATTTTTCTTGCAACTGTCACTCAGAAACTTTTTTCTCTCTCTGCTTGTTATGATTCCTATTTTCTTGTTCAGTTGAAAAACGATCTTTTTTATGATACAGGTAGTCATTATCACTCGATTTTGTTCCATATTTAAGTAGAGCATTAGAGATTCTTTCAAAATGATGATTTATATTTTTCCTTATTTAATTCTCGCATAAAAATTGTTTAACTTAATTTGTTTTTTGGAGTAATGTAGTTTCTTTATTTAAGTAATGTTATATCATGTAATTCAAATTTTATACATTGTAATAAAAATTGAACAGAATGTTATTTCAGCGGTTGTAATTTATAAGAATGTTGAAAAGTATTCAAATAACTTGTTATAGTAAACCTTTCATTTGATTATTTTCTTGATAATTCTTTGAATCTCTCTTTATGATTAAATATATTTTAATGGCATCAAATAAAAAGCAATATAACTGTAATTGTTTTGTTTTCTGCTATATTCCTGATATTTTTTATTTTATAAATGTTTATTTCAATAATTTATTTTCTTTATTATATTAAATTATTCATTTTAATTCTTCTTCTTGAGTTCTCTATAATGCTATTTTGCATTAAAAAGATTTCTTTTATTCATTTATTTTAATTAATCATAGTTTTATTATTTTTGCACCTCACAATTTATGAATAACTATGAATGATACGATCGCGTGAATCATGTGAAAGAATTATTAATAACAGTATCACGCGAACCATTGTTGTAATGTTAAAATTATTTTGCTCGAAGTATTAATAAATGCGCTAATTTTTATTGTATTTTTTACTCGATCAATTATACAAGATATTCCAATTAATGATCAAACATATTCAATATACTCTAAGACTATTTTATTTTAATACAAATTTAATTAAATTAATAAATTTGAATCAAATACACTTCTTAATTAAAATTTCTTAATCTTGAGATTAAAGGAAATTTAATAAATAATTAATAATTTTTTAAAATATTTTTTAATATAATTAAACTTATAAGTTCTTGTGTAAAATAAATGTAAAGTCATTTCTTTAGATACAATAATTAAAGGAAATTGCTCTTTATTAATATTAAATGGGTGATTTTTGATATGAGATGTTTGTTACATGCAAGAATTTTAACACTGATATGCGAAAGAAGTGGACAATTTTTCGCTTGAATGTATCTTAATAATGTAGTTTTTTGTTTCTTTAATTACTTTTTCAAAATTATTATTTGCATATGTAATTTATTATGTACTATAGAAACATTTCTACAGATTTTAAGATTATGTATTGTTATTAATTAAAATTAAAATTCTCACCTTAAAAATATATTGCTTTCAGTACTTTATAAAAATTAGATTTTTCTAAGAAAAATTGTTTTGTTTTTTTAACTTATTTTTAATCTAATTTTGAAATTAAGTATATTCTTCTAAATCAAATAAATAATTGTCATTAAATAATGCTTGAAATGTAAATTTTTATTAATTAATTAATATTTATTTTCATTTTAATGTTTTGGAATCGTATATTAATAATATGGTTTTAAAAAATTAAAATAAAACTTTTTACCAAATTTGGGATTTGTAAGTTTCGTTTTAAAAATAAATTTAAAATGAACATTGGTTTTTTAAGTTATTTGTATAGTATATTGCATTTTTCAATTCAATAAACGTGTAGGCTTATTTACTTTACTAACATGCTATAAATACAATTTGAAAATAAAACTACTATATTTATTATCATGTTAGTCGAAGTTATTAAACTACTCTAGTCATCCATAGAAATGCTGATTATTTAAAAATTACTTTTTTATTATATATTGTCTATAATTTTTGCTTGTACACATTTTATAAAGTTAAATATATTGCATATGTGTACGACGACATGCTTCCATTTAAATATTTAACTTCATAGCTTTTTTTTTTTTTTTTTTTTTTAAATTACATTTAGCATGTTTTATATCAGTTATATTTTATATGGAAATTAATTTATAATACTAAACGGTGTTCAAATATTCTTAAATGTATTTAATACAGGAAAATGTTAAAATTTCTTTGTAAACTTAATAGCAAAAATAATATAGTTTAAAAAGTACTATTGCTAAATTAAAATGTTTTAAAATAATAAAATATTTTGCTCGATTCTATACTTTAAGTGCATGTAAATAAATTGAATCGAATAAGTATTTGTAAAATTCACTGTTGCATATGACGTGAGATAATGGCATAAATTCCCAAGACGCTCTGAGAAACAGAGCAGGCGCGATGGCATTGATGGCTAAGATAAGTAGTGTCCTTGGCAATGCGGAAAAAGTCTCTTGAGTCAAAACTGTCTCATTTTTGACATTAGATGAAGCTATTTTTCAAGTGAGCTAAAGCTTCAATTTATAGCCACAGTTATATCACTTTTTCCGTTAAAACCCCATATTTTGCAATATACTTTAATTGTATGTAAAACTAGTTCGATTCTAATTCAGTTAAAAAGCAAATAAACAGTTATGCATGACAATTAAGAAAACTTTTTTTGTTTTATAAATGAGTTATTTGCAATTTTGATTTTTCTTTTAATTTATTGTCATAAATGCTTTTTTTTTCTGATTTTGAAATATTAAATTATTTTAAATTAATCTCAATAAAATTTTATATAAATGCATAAATATACTTTCAGGAAAAACTGATACCATATACTAATACATTTTTAACCTTGTTTGTTTTAATTTTTTTTATTTTAATATCGTGCTTTATATTATTTTTTGTCTAGACCTATTAATATTATAAACAGAATTAATAAAAATACTCATCAAGAGGCATTAAAACCAAACTGTCTTATACAGGAAAATTATTTAATAAAAAATTATTGAGTTGCTTACTAGCTTGATTGCTCTATTTAAACCTATCAAGTTACCAAAGTAAATATTTGCTTTTAAAACGCTTGGTGAATAATATTTGATTTGTTTTATATATTTGGATAAAAATGAAACTCCATTTTTATATTTCGAAATCAATCGTAAAATTGAATAGTTAGACGATAAAAATTACTTTCCAGTCATTTTGGTAATAATTCTTTCCGTAGATCCACAATGGTGTCGAAACAACCTAAAAAAAAAAAGCAAAACCTTAACAGCTGAAGAAACATGGTTGTAAAAATTTAGTACGCTCAGCAACTGTATCACTGTAACGTGCCCGTATCTCGTGGCTGCTATTTTTTTTTTCCCTATATCTAGTACGTAGGAAGGGAGAGATGGACTTCTTTCCTCACGTGACCTATTTCGGGAGCGAGTTGCAAAATTACGGCCTCGTTTTTAATGTCAATTACCCTGAGGCTCTGCTTGCCTTTACTTTCACTTTTTCAGCCTTGATAATACTAAAAAACAACACTACGCATATGCTGTTAATAGTGCTTTGCAATTAAATATGCGTAAGTGTTTCGAAAAGGCGAGAATCTGTGTCACATTAGCGAGTAATAAAATTTGCAGATGTGTGAAACTTATATAACAATTTCGATTTCTTTATAGATCTTGAAATTTAAAGAAATGTTGAGAAATTTTATTCCTTGCAATAACTGGACAATTTTTTTTTTAAGTTTTCTAAAAAAAAAAAAACTTTTATTTTTTATTTTAAAAAAAGATTTATGTTCCACTTGCTCATTCTTTACAGAAAAGAGAGAAATAATTGAAAAGGAATCAATATAAGTTTTGTTATTACCAACTTTAATCTCTGCTTTTGATTTTAAATCTCTTTTATGTGTTTCTCCTGTGTTGTGCGTGTACGCTACAAAACATTTTGTCATATTATGTTAGTACTGTTCACTACTGCTCCTTCCGAATTGTATTATGAAATTGATTGTTCAATTTGCCTAATCTTTATCGGTAAACTACATTTAAGTTGCCTAATCTTTATCGATAAACTACATTTAAGTAAATTGTATTGTAAATAGGGACTATATATCAAATCTGACTCCAAATTTAAGCCCTGCATCAGCAAGGAAAACCTGGAAAATAGAAGGCGAAACAATAACACCATCAACTGTTATCATTGCTAAAGCATTAATTTTACCAAATTTAAATAATGACTTCATCACTTTCAATTCAATGTATGTAACATTATATCATTCACATTCAAGAAAGTTACAATCATTTTAAATATGTATAGTAATTAAAATATTTCTCCTGAATGTGTATAATAATGATATATCAACGAAAATGATACTAATTATCTTCAAATGTAATGAAATGCTGTAAAGGGAACGTGTTTAAACCGAATTTTTTATTTATGATGCATAGAATTAATTTAAGAACCCTTTTATAGAAAATATCTTTTGGCGTCTTTCGAATTAAAATAAATAATATTAGTTTAAATATCAAGCATTAATAAATTTACCACCCCCACACACTTTTGTTTTGTCAACTGTTGAGCAACCTAAACACATCCGATCGCTACTGCAATAACTCTTTCCATTCGTTCCGTGGCAGCAGTTTGACAAGAAAGAATGCCGAGAACTGATTCTATGGCCATCTTCTTGAAGTAATACCGGAACTGCTTGCCAAGAAGAGTGGTTGATGACGTTGATCTTTCTGTGTGTGTCTTTGAGTGATGTTTTTAGGCGCCTGATTTTATCGCTTCTTCCTCGAAGCTAAAAGCACGAGGGAAGAAACCTCCCCAGAGCCACCTGTGGAAGGATTGTAAAATAAAAGATAATTATGTGTGTAGGTTTTCTAGACTATTTTCTCTAACTCTTTGAGTTTGAATATTTTTAATGTATTTGATGTCTATAGTTCAGTTATGATACAAATACAAGAATAATTAGTAATTTCTTCAGAATTTTTATTATAATATTATTCGCTTTCATTGGAAATCGCATGCCATCTATGAAATTAAAGAAGTGTTTCAACATTAAAATAAAAAATTTGTTCATATTTGACAAAATAGTATTCTTTGTAGATGAATTTTCAGTGTAATTCTTATAAATTTGTTTTCTTATTAAATAAATCTCAAAACATAATTTTTATGATAACAATTTTTTTTAATTCTTTTACATACCTTTATTGAAATTAATTTTTATTAAAAATATATTAAAAAATAAGAAATAGGATTATAATAAATTATTTCTGCAACGAGTACGATTTCATATTAATTTTTAACAAAATACCTTGTTAGACTCATTCGAAAGAAATAAAAAGCATTTTGCCACTCATTAATTTTCATGAATTTTTTAGAGTTTAAATAATCATGGGAGAAATTTTAAACATAATGATTGCAGCATCCCTCCTTTCAACCTAGTACAATATGTATGTGCAACGTTAGAAAACTCAATTTCATTAGCGTTGTCCTTGTTTTAGAATTTACTAGAAGCGGTCACGTTATGAGGAAGCAAATTTATACTCCATATTCTTTTTTTTAAAAGGACTCAATTTGAATATTTTTATTTTATTTTAAGGATGTAGCTGGGAATCAATTTAATAATGCTCGATTTCAAAGGCTGTAATTTTTTATTTGATTTATAAAAATATTATTTATTAATACCCTGCTTGAAAGCTTAATGCGTAATATATTTTCGTTTTTCGTCCTATTTCCTCTGTTTTTCAATAAATTTTTATAGAATAAAGCGCTCGGTATTATGTTTTTTTTAATAAATATCAAGCTGATTAAAAAATGTATTATTTGTGATTCTATATTATTCTTTGTAAGTTAAACCAACTGCCGTATATCTAAGTAACTAAGTGACTTGTTTTTTCACCCATATATATATATGGATATTTATAGTGTTGTTCAGTTTGACTATTGTGAAAATTCCTTTAGTTGAATTTAAATATACAATGAATATTCGAATATTAGCCGCATATGTAAATACTCTAAAATAATTCTGGATCAAAATATGCCTATAATTTTTTTATCATATTTATTCCTCCATATTTATCATATTTATTACTTATTTTGACAAAGTATATCTTTGAAAGTATTTCATAAACTTTCACTTTTTTATACTTTTCATAAAATTTAGAATGATTTGTATACAGGAATCTTACATTTTGGAAATAGAAATGATTATATAAATATAAAATTTATTGATTTTTTTGTGTTCTATAATACTTTATGTAAATTTAACTAATAAATTAGACTATTTCTACTGTTTTAAATAATCATGTTATGCTACCTCTATTAGATAAATCTGCACGATGAAACTTATTTAATATTTTAAGGAAAAATTAATGTCTTAAACTTTAAAATGCTAAATTCCATTTAAAATACTCTTTAAGCACTCAATAACACCTTCTTAAATTTAATAAAAACTGATTTTTATCATACTGTGAAAGTATAAAACGGTATGACCTAATATTAATAACCTATGCATATCGAAATAAATAATTTTTGTTTTCTTAGTTAATTATAATACTTAATAGGGTAAAAATTAATTAAATTATTCGCGTTTGTCAGTCCATTATAGCTTTTAAATTTCTTTATGTTTCGTAATAAGTTTGTGATTATGATACAGTTTATTTCTGTCATTGTGTCTAGATCAATCAAATGTTTCCATTCACTTATCAACTCACTTGTGAAATCTAGTTTCACAACACCCCTACACGATTCTCCTGGCAATAAACTCCGCATCTGTCTCGACTTCCTACAAAACCCAGAATTTGATGGTCTTTTCCAAGGAAAATTCCGTCTTCCTCTTTGATTTCTTGCAAGGGTAACAACCGCGTCTCAAGTCAAAATCCTCGTCTTCTAGTTCAAAGGCACAATGGATTTGGACCTCATACTTTTATTTTACTGCCTACAATTCCTCCCCCTTACAATCTACTAAGAAATATTGACTTTGGATGTCAGCTGGCACGTGACGTAGGCTGCTTGGCCTACCTAAAAGATTTTTGTAGGTCAGAGAGAAAGATGGATCCACACCTACAACGCATTTACATACCTTTAGCTCATAATTTTATTATTTTTCTACCCTGTTTTCCTTACAGCGCGCGTACCGTAGGGTGCCAGTTGGTGAACGGACTTTTTTTTCCCGGCTGATCGCAGATTATAGACACCATTTATAATTTCCGGTGTGGTGTAACATTTTTGGTTGATTGGAATAAAACATTTAATAATATTCTTTAAAAATTAAGGGATATATAAATAATTTTCTGTGAGGCAGTATCATGTAATTACAATACGAATCAAACTCATTTCTAATTCAAATATCAATATTTAAGTAAGGTTATTTCCAATATATAATTAAAAATTATTTCGAGATTTTTTTGCTATATTTTATTATTACTCTAATTAACATTTGATTTGTTAAATAAATAATAAATGCATTCTTGTTTTAAAAAAACATTAAATTTTGTAATCAATAAAGCACGTTATAAATGCCAACAAAATTGCTTAAGTAAGAAAAAACTAAATTAAAGTGTTGGGAATTTAAAGCTTTTGTCAGCGTTCTAAATTTTTATCTAAATAATTTGAAAATGAATATTTTTTAAATATCTCTTACATAATTATTTTATTATCAATTTGGCTGTGTTTTCTCACTTTAAATTCAATGCATCAATATTTTGAACATTTCCTGTTAAACTTCCACAATTTTTTACTGTCTATTTAAAATTTTTTGTTTCCCGAAAAAAAATTTAACCTGTCACATTTAAATAGTGGTATGTAATTATAATTATTAAATTTAATTAGCGACGAAAAGTAAATGCAGAGTAAATTTACATTAATGCAAGGAAATCAAGTTATTTCTTGACAACTCATTTTAATTTAATATAATCAGGTAAATAGAATTTGGATAATTTTCAAGTACATTTATTTGCAAATGCAGGAAAAATGTTTTATCAGTTATATTTTATACAATAATGATAATAAAACGTGTCCACTATCGAAGCAAACAATAAAGTAATTAAGCATTCTTTTTTATTATTTGTTTGATTACCAAACTAACTAAAGAAATGATAAGAAATTTTTTTGAGAATTTTGAAATTCTCAAAAATTTAATAAATACAATGTTATTGCATTTAATAAACCATGTCTGTAAATATAGAATATATTAAAATTTCTCAAACACTTTAAAATAGCTTGATATAATAAATCTTTCCAAAATACAATTTGAAATTCATTTAGAGATTTTGACTGAATTTAAATTGAGTCTTTATTAAATGCTTCATTTCTTAGAGAATTTAAAAAGAGCTTAATATAATCTAAACACGAATTATATTGTTAAAAAAAAGCCTCTGTTGTTTCCTTGACCAATCACCGAGATGTATTAAGAAAAAATGATTTAAAATTTTGTGATTGATTGGTTCTACAAAAAACAAATAAAAAAACATTTTTTTCACCAGTACGAATAATACTTAGTGTACTCAGTAAAACAAAATAGTTATCCATTTAAAATTGAAGAAAACCAAAAGGCCATTGACCATAAAAAAAAATCTGCTTGGTATTATTTAGACTGAAATAATGAAAAGACGATTGCTTTTCAGTGTCTTCTTTTCTCAACTGTGTAAATTACTCTTTTAAGGTTACTTCCCGTTCAATTTCCTTTAACAGAAAATAAACTTCCTATTCGAGAATTCAGAAAAATCGGCTTACACGTTTTCCTCGACTTTTAACTTTTCTATTTGATCTAAATATGAGCACATTGCTTATAAATAAAAGAAAAATAATCAATATAAATTTGAACCGAGTGTGTTTAGGAATGTATTTTAAAAATAATTCTGTATATTTTTATTTATCAAATCTTATATATTAAGGTTTTTATATTTGAATTACTTGACCACTTTTAAAATTTTTATTACTTTAAGACCATGAGCTTTGAAAAATGAAACCAATTTGAAATTTTTGATTAATTTTAAAAATTTGTATACTTTTGCTTTTTTAAAATGATGAAATTAATTCAAATGTATTTCATCAATTTATTAAATAAAAAATGCACTGTTTAATTAAGAGTCATTCATATAGGTACACAAAATATATTAAATCAAATATTAAGCATTTAATTCATAGAAATATAATATCACTATTTCCGAAATACGATTTATATTTAGGAAGTACTACTGAAGAATTCGATTCCAGTTTTGAAGTTCAAGCTTTGCATTATTACAGTGTTTAAATAAGAGTACATTTATAACAAACTGTGGAAAGAGAAATAAAGTTATTTTATTTAAACAATATGCTGTATGTATCAAAAAAAAATTGATTTGAACTATAATTTGAAAATTAAACGTTTTAACTTCACTCAACCGAATCCTTTAAAAACGAATTTTTAAGTTTTTTGGTTTCACGGCGAGTATTGTAGCAATGCGGTAAAAAGAGTTTTACAATGTCTGATAAATGGTTTGCTAGATTAAATTAATAGTTTACCTATACATTAATTCAAACATAAATTTCTAACGATGCATATTGAAAATTGTAGTTGAAAATATTTGCATGGAAATCACCATTTCTATTATGTATCAGTATTTCGATCAATAACAATTTTGATTTTATATATTAATTCTACAGTATCAATAATTTTTTTGTTCCCAAAACAGTAAAAATTCCATAAAGAAATTTTAAAAAAAGTATACGAAACTTTTGCACATTAGTAGGTTACACTAATGTAAATTAAATATCATATTAATGTATATTTATGTTATATTGTTAATCATTTGCATGATATATATAATATTTCTTGCTTAGAATGTATATATTTGAGAAATATCTAAATTAAGTTCTTTTTATAAAATTTAAACGATATTTTCTTAAATGTATAAGAACTTTTTACGCCTAATATTAAATATTAGTTAATGCTGAATATAATACGCAAAAGAATAGCTCATATTCTGTTTAAAAAAAGAAGCTGTTTATCTTTTATTTCAATAAATAATTTAGAAATCTTTTTAAATATTTTCCCAATCATTCTGAATTAAATTTCGGTAAATAAAAGATCGTGAAATTATTATGTACCTAAATTATATATCGGAATGTCTCAAAATATTTGAAATAGTCTTCAATTTTTTCCTGAGCACACGTAATCTGTTTTTTTTTTTAAAATCCAATCGATGCGAAAGGAAACTATTTGGATATCATACGCGATGATTGAATTCCTCTGTGTACAAATTGAAGTCATTGTCCTGCCTAACATTGATCAAGCGTTCACGAACCTTTGCTACCCTTAACAAGATCTGCAACTTTCCTAACTTGAAGCATTTCCATTTTTTTTTTTTTTTCTTTTTCCATCTACTATTTTTTTTCATTCTACGATAAACATAAATCAACATAGCAAGGTGTATTTTCAGCTACTTCATATCGTTATGTTATACGATTTTTTTTTCAGATGTTTTTATATTTTAGCGTAATTTATCAATTTTATGGAAAAATATAAATTGCGCTCATTTATTATAGTTACATGCCTCGTCATTGGTTTTGTAATTTTTTTCTTATTTTTATAGGTTTTGTTTATCGCTTACTGCAATATGCAGCGTTCAAATAATTGTATTTGGCCCATATTTTCTACTTACTTGAAATCAACTTTGTTTTCAGGTGAGTGATAAAACATTGATAAAAATTTTACATTAATTTTAACATCTGGACAGATATTTTTTTTGCACCCAAATGCATTACATTAAATATTATTTTATAATTCTTAAAATATCTGTGAGATTCTTGTCATTAAATAGTTCGATTCCTTCATAATAGTCATTAAATGGTTCGATTCCTTCATAATTGTACTCTCACACACAAAAACACATGTATATAAAATCTGTATTATAGTGAATATTATAACACATAATAACCATTTAGTTTTAATGTATTAATTATTCTCTAGATATATAGTTATCACAAGTAGGCATCACACACATCACATTTATGTATTGATTGGGTTGAAGCTCTATCGTAGATGTTTCTCTGAATTTATGAATTTTATGAAAATTTGCTTTTGCGGAAAATACTAAAAGAGTCAATTGTTTTTAATAAATCGACTTGATTGAAAAATAAATTGAAGTAATTTTATCGTTTTATAAGTTAATTCTTTAATACCTTACAAGTCATGATATTGTTCTCCTAGTTTGTACTTTATCTTTGTTTGGAAGCTCTCTCTCTCTCTCTAGTTTAAGAAGTATACATACATTCATATACATACAAATAGTATATATGTATATGTATATATATATATATATATGCATATGTATATACATATACATATGTATATATATATATATATATATATATATATATATATATATATATATATATATATATATATATATATGCATATGTATATACATATGCATATGTATATATATATATATATATATAATTATTATTATTATTATTGTGAAAAGTAATCTTCTAACTTAGGCAAAAAAAATTTTATATCCCATCAACATTGGGAACTGAAATGAAAAATTCATAATTTATATTATATTAGCAAATATTAATCTTTTTTTATACTCAGTAATTAATACGTTTTATGGGAATGGTCTAATGGATTTCTTATAACATTCAATTTAAAATCTGCTCAACAGGTACTAATGGATCTTATTACAACCCACTTAAAGATCGCTTTGATTTATATTAGTTTTGACGTCGATTTTATATTAGTTGTCGCCACGCAGAAAATTCCTTTAGCCTGTTTGGAACTGCATTTCAGCAGGACATAACTTCCCGGAAGAAAACATAATAATGAAATAATAGTGGCTTTAAGAAATTTCTCAAGGATTTTTACGGAAACGTACAAAAATCCCTCAATTCACATGAAAACCCCCATTTCCAATAATAGCCCTGTAGACCACAGAATTGGGCAGCAGTTTCCTTTTGACGTTCTGCCAGATAAAAATGAAAAATCTCTATGTAAAGACACAAAAGACAGCGGGAAATCACAGGTGATTTTTCTGACGAAGAGAACAACAAAATACTGTAGTTTTTAGTTCTTTATTTGGTCGTACTGTCCCCCTCTATTTTTCCAAAGTGGATTCCCTGCCCCTTGTTCGAATCTTTTCTTCCATCTTCTTTGGAAAGAAAAAACTAAGGAGGAAGCTATTTTTAGCTCCTGTCTGCAATGATTTCGAACTTGGAGATTTTTTCTTGCAGCATACTTGCTTCTTTTTTTTTTTTTTTTTCTTGAAGCATCAAGTCAGTAGAAGTCATTTATATCTCGCTAACAATGATGCCAAATTGTCAACATAACGACTATATCTATTAAGACTTTAAAGTTTTTAATTTCTTATTAATTATTTTTATTAACACTAGGAGTTTTTAAGAAACTGTCTGCCAAAAATTACTGGGGTTTAAAGAAAAAAACAACCCAGAATAAGATTGTAATTTTCAAATTTTCTTTTCATGTAATTAAACTAATAAGGTGTTCATTCATTAATTATAAATAAGATAATAATAAAAATTTGTAGTAAAAATGCTTTAAAATCAATTATTACATTTTTTAAAATAATCTTATTAATGTTCTGTTGTGAAATTACTTTAAGATGATATTTTGAAAAAACTTATTACTTGTTGTTAGTTGTATAATCATCAAAATATTTTTTGCGGTATTTTTCCCTACGAGCATTAAGATGGCTTCATAGTCAATAAAAAAGATAATTTTGCATTGTATTTTTGTGCTTAGTTCCCAATTAAAATAATTTGATTTGTACATTCGTGTTTAAACCTTAATTTTCAAATTTCGTTGATTGTATGCAAAATTACTGAGCACATTTTAATGATATTTGGTTGGAACTTGGGTTGGTGTCATTCATAAAAATAATATCGTCCACACTGATATTCAAACTTAACACTTATCGTGGTCTGTGGATATATAAAAAGAAGTATATTAGAAAGATATATAATCGAACAGAAAATAAGCTAATTGTGGATATTATCCCCTTTTATAGATATACAAGTTAACTCTAAATAACATAATAAGCATCACTTCTTGATTTCAAACTGAAAATAAGGCAATTTATGAGTACAATTTGATCTGTTTGTTTAAAACACTATTTTCAGAAAGTAAATGATTTTTCGAAAGTAATTGCAATCTACCTCCGAGAGAGTTTTTTCGTGGTTTGCTCTATAAAATTCAGATCTGACAGGCCAAATAATCTAGTAAATGTATTCTTTTTGCCGAAAATCATCATCCACATAAGTTCTATGTGACCCCTAAAGATCCATTAAATTGAAATAAGAGCCATTTCAAACTCCAGAAGGACTTCAGGATCTCGTCCCTGTTATCACACCCGTCCCTTTGCTTCTTTCAAAGACATGACAGACTTATTTTTCAGATATGGAAAAACGTTCGCAACTCAGTTGTTAGGTTGAACATGGAGTTATCTGTGAAAAAATCCATCTTTAATTGATGACATTTTCAAGCTCTGTAGTTGTTGCGCTATTCTAAACCGTCTCACCTATCAGTAGGAGAAAATGTGGAAACTAAACAAAAAGCATTCTCTGCATGTTCTAGCATGCATGTACAAAAAGCATTCTAGCATGCATGTTTTCCTGCAAAAAGCATTCTCTCAACAAGTTTCCTAAAAATGTTTACCTTGAAATTCGATTTCTTGTGACTGACTTGAGGCAGCTAAGAAGTTGCAGGTTACCTGATGTGTCTCATTATGATGGATAAAAAACAAGCAGCCTTGGCCCTGGTGGTACTTGAGCATTCTTGTCCATGCTTTCTTTCTATGTATTCCACTTATGTAAACAGTATTTTGAAACTTTTCATTTGAGTAATAGGACACTCAGTGCTACATTAAGATGCTAGACTCTATTTTTAACGCTGTTCACTACAAATCTAAACTTATCGGCAGAAAAACGAAACTGAGAATTTACAATATACTCATAGTTAGTACCCATGCTCCCATATGCAAGTGAAACCTGGACATTAAATGTCGATAAACTGCGAGCCCTGGAAATCTTTGAAAGGAAGGTATTAAGAACTACCTATGAACCTGTACAGGAACAGGGTTGCTTGTGAACCAGATATAATTTTTAATGGTATAGGCTGTATAACCAGCCCCAGATTACACAAGTTATCAAAAGCAACAGACTAAGATGGTTTGTCGATGTCTGGGAAAGCCGGGAAAGCAGCCCCACTAGAATATCAACGTTTAAGAACCCCGAAGGATCCCGTACCCGATAAAGACCACCAACTCAGTGTCAATGAGCCATCTTGGCTCGTTGACACTGAAAATGACCTCAAGGTACTGAAAATTCTGAATTGGCTCTGGAAGTCGCTGTGGACAGATTGAGCTGGAAAAAGCGTGCTGTAGAGACAGCTAAGACCTGTAATACGTTGTTACGCCATTAAAGAAGAAGTTCACTGCAAATCTGAACATGTGTCTCCATAAATTCTCACTACTTATTCTATTTAAAATTTAGTAATTACTCGCTTTTATTGGTTGACTATTTAATTTTATCATTTGCCTCCAATAAATAAAACTGATTAGGTATACCAGGGGACAGACTGAATTTTGTCACGCACGCTTCACCCTGTTCTTGCTCCATCTTTTCTCTCTCATTTTTACATACTCAGATGCATTTCTTATTTGCATACTCAGCATATAAGAAATCCATCTTATTTACTAATGTTATGAAATATTTTATAAGCTAGATTAATTGATTTACAAATACTCTGAGAATATAAGCAAACTGACATATTTTATTCAAAATCTTTATAAAAAAAAAGTTTATAAACATCTGTTGTTAGCTTCATATTATGAAAATTTGTGTTGTTGATTTTATGTTAACTATTTGCATAATAAATTCCTGTTTTAAATCTTTTCTGTTCATAATCTATGTAAATTTGAATTCAATATAGGCTTTCTGCTATTTAACTAAGTACACAGACAAAAATTATTTTTAAAATTGGAAATGTAATTTCAAAATTTTCTTCGTATAATAAAAGCCTTTTTCCGATCATTTAATTTAAAATAAGTTTTATTAGGTTTTTCCTTTATTATAAAATTATACTTATTTTTTTAATAATAAAATTTTTCTTAACAATTTTGTAAGACTTATAAACTGAGGTAAAATAAACTTACACTTGTTTTATAGTTATGATTTTGAAAACAAAAATGCGTACGCCCTTTGTTATTAGCCTTCAATTTAATTTAAGTAACAGGCACGTTCCTTTGAAAGTACAAAAATATTTATAAACTGAAATATTTACAAAATTTATGGCATATTTATTTTTCCTGTGTTTCAATGTGTAAGTTCATCCATATCAATTTTGGTGATCAATAAATAATATTTAAGAATATAAAAGTTCGGAATTTGGGAAATTTGATGTATAGTAATAGTTTTACAATTTCCCATTCACAATTTTATTTTTCATTATTTATCCACGTTAAAAAAGAAAGTTTTCCTAATCATTATTTTTGGTTTCTTACTTTAGAAAGATAGTTGCAAACATTTAGGATGTAAAGCATTTTAGAATAATAGGAAACAATTTTGGATGCACAAATAATAAATAATATTCAAAGTAATAATTATTTATTTATTTTAAATGTGTTCACAATATGAAATAAAAAATTGAAACAAGTTAAATCCCAATTGAATAGGTGCATGCTGTTTTCTTGTGGATTCAATCTTCGCTTTTTTTTTTAATCTGTTTTTGTAATTTCCATATAATCATACAAAGGCATTGAACTTTACACTGCGTTGGTACCTGAAAATTAGGAGTCCCGCTCGGTTTTCCTTCCATATGCGGCAACCATGTCGTACCAATCGTGCCTAGTCTGAAGGTCAGTGTACCACGGATTAGTCCACCCACCCCCAGCAAGCATCGTCACCTGTTGCATTGCAACTGCAACCGTCGTCTTCCCCCGAGTCAGCAGACGTCACTTCCGGGAATGGGGGAGAATGAAGCCGCTTACGAAACCGGATACAGCCTTAACATTGATCTTGAAGGGATATTGCAGGGTAAAATTCGGAAATGATAATACGGAACAATTTTCAAAACTAAAAACGGTGTTTTTCTCCTCCCCACTCCAGTTGGGGTTGTTTTCCTCGAGTTCTTGACGTGTGATTCCTTCTGGAGTATACTAAAAATAAACCATTGGGAGCGTTCGGTGTGTCAGAAAAGTGATGTCTTAAGAAACATAGTAAGCTACATAAAAGCAGGGTGCCTCGTGGAGCAAAATTTTAGGTCAATGTTCTCGACTTGTGTGTCGAGGTCTAGAAGTGTCACTGTGTGAAGGTGATGCAATTGTGCATTTATTTATGTTTGCGCGCGAATTTGTTTTTCTTTAAGAAACATTCCTCCTTCAACATTTTTTTCGCAACAATGATTTCCAAAACACCCTCAATTATGATTTTCTGTAAAGTGAGAGATCTACTTAATTATGCATTCCTAATTTGTAATGCCAAAATCTTGGTTATACACTTTAGAAATATAAACGTCTATTGTTTCTTTTTAATATCCAAAACTTGAATAAGAATTAATCTTCATTGACTTGAACTTTTTTATAATGTTTTTAAGACATTTCAAATAAGTAATTAATAAGTGTATAGCACCCTGTTTTAAACCAACTGGTTAATAAATCGCATCAATTTTTTTAAAATTTGCGATGTGTAATTTTGAATCAATGAGTTGACATTAATTTCTAGTCTTAAACATCACATCAAGAAAGAAAATTAAATGACATTGATTGAAATTATGCATAGGCCTTATCAACATGATGATTTTTGATTTGGTCAGAGAAGATCAAACATTTGTGTTAATTTCTATGCATTATTTCTTCTTTACAATTGCCAATTCAAATTGAATTTGCCGTTTTTCATGGATTCCAAGTGATACAAACATTCATGTGCAACGTGGGAATCGAACTAACAGATTATTAAATTGAACACTCGATAGTTTACCTTTCAACTGCAGATTTGGTGAAAGCGTAATAGAATCTGTACTAATAATCGGGATTCCACTGTTTCAAATCATAACTTGTATATCATCAGCACATAAACGTAAAATTTTTAAATGAAATAAATTTGAAAATTAATTTTATAATAAATTTCGTATAAAATTATTATAATTAAGTTAATTTACATAAATTCTTAATAAAGTAAAACAATTTGTTAAATTATTGGAAATGTGTTATGACCTTATTCTTACTTTTACTTTTAAATGTATTAAATTACATTTCGATGTTTTTAAAATTTTACATTTTTTTAAATTTAAATTTTAAAAATGAAATCTGGAAGGGCAACAGCAGACTTATAATGCATTAAATTTGAAAGTGATATCTAAAACAATGGAATCTTAACTTTTGTATTCACATAAGCATTTTTCATAACTGAAATTTTTTCTTGTCATTTTTTAAGTGGAAACTAATTTTCAAGATTAAAGTTACTTTTCATTATACATTTTATTTAATATTATTCTTATTTATAAAACTACATTTCCTTATTTTTAGTAGCTACATTTACTAGCTATATATATTCTAAGTTTGATAGTTTAATATATATATACAGGTTTATATAAGATCTTCCTTTTTTAAGATGCTTTTGTGTACGTATTTCCTACACGCATCTCTAAAAATATAGAATACTTTTGCTTGCTCTTTTTTGCTTTAGTTTAATATATTTGTAAAGTATACATAATTCTTATTTAAATCAAAGTACATTTTATTGTTCCATTAAAATTTATATTACATTTTGAGCATCGAATGTTTAAAAATCAATGAAAAAAAATAATAAGCCAGAAAACGTCAATGGCCTTATCTGCCTTTCTGTTACAAAAAAAAAATTCTCTTGCCGTAAAAGTTATTTTATTGATTTCTTTTTAACCATAACAGTAACTGGTACCAGATAAACAACACGCGGCTAATTTAACGAATCCACAAGTGCGAATTTCTTTCCCTTTCCTCTGTGAATTATTCACTTTCGATGTTTTCTTCTTCGCATTGTATTGATTTAATGATCGCATTTCATTTGGATGTCTCACTCCAATAAGTCCAGACAAGCCCTGCGGACAATTGAAAGCTCATCCAACTAGACATAACTTAACTATCACCACTTGATGGCATACTTAATACAAACAATAGAAGCTTAATTTGGAGGAAAGTGGAAAGAACTGGTAGAGGAAAATCAAAAACAATTAATTACGTGTGTGGAAGAAATAGTTTAATCTGTTGTGAACAGTCTTGGAATGTGCGATTGTTTCTAATAATATTTAAACATGTTTTCGCAAAAAAATACAATGGCAAGTATGTCTTTGGAATATTAGCTGCATCAGATTTAGAAATGCTTGAATCTAATGTATTTTAAGAGAATATTTGTCTTGAAGATGAGGACTTTTATTCTTGTGGTAGAATCTTAATGTCCCTAATGTCAGAAAATAAAAATTTTAAATGAGAAGAGGAATAGAGAGTCACCAGCATTGATACAGGAACTGCAATATGTAGTTATGTCTAAATATTTTTATATATAAATAATAATGTTACTAATTTTAAGAACTTAAAATTCTAATAGATGTAGTTAATGCTTAAATAAGTTTATAAATTTATCATGTAAGTTTTAAAAAAATGTATTAAATTATCGAAATCCTATAAAAGTGTAAATGGCATTTATTGTTTGGGAAATTTATTAGTTTTAAACTAATAGTATCTGTGGATTCATTACCTAATCTGTCTTCATTTAAGTATTTTTAAAACCGGCTTTTTTCCAATAGTGAAATTCTTTGTTGCCAATGAATAAAAAAATAAAACTATATTTGATGGCTATTAATGCGAAATTTTAAATCGTGCCTCTTTTATGTCTGTAGCGTAATGAAGCAGAAAAAAAAAATTAAAAAAAACATCTTTTGTTTTCGTTCCTACAGCAAGCGACCTATATCTGTCTCCAAAATGAGTTCATGCTTTGAGGTTATTCTACACTCGCTTATTTTTCTAGATTGATGCAAATTGATGCATTGATAATACCTAAATTGATTCATAAACTATACGAAAACTTAATTCAAATTCCAACTACTTTGTTTTGAAAACTGAGAGTGAATTACCAGAAAATAAACCAAGGTATATTTAAGTTTGTAATTGTTGCATTTATAGGTTGTTGAACTAAAATGGGGGATTAAACATTTACTTTTCTCTACCAGAAAAGCTGTAGTATGGGGAGGGGGTGTTTAAAAGTTTATGATTCTGGAAATATTCATGCGATGAAATTAGTTCGAGCAGTAAAAGTCTTCCTCCCCCTTCTTGTTATTGACTTCCACAATGCCTCCCCCAACTACATAGCATCATTACATTTTACCATCTGCTCGTAGCACCAGGTGTGCGGCCAAGATCTAAAAAAACTCATTTGTTTTTATTTACTCTCTTCTCCACTTAAAAACCGGAAGGGTCGTTATTGGAAAAAAACATCCGGTCAGGATAAAGCTGACCTTGACATCAGTCCTATGTACTGACCTTGGTTGATGTCCTTTTTATGAACCATACGCTTTCTCTCTCTCTCTCTTTTTTCGTCCTCTCACTATCTACTGGGACAGAAAAACAATTTTTTACTGCATTCCCTTTCTCTTAAACTGATGGGAATCATCTTTTTTTTTGTCTGTTTTTGCCTAGAAGGGGAGATACGAAGTGCCAAATCTCGAGTTTCGTGAAACCTAGACATGCTTATGTATACAAATTGGGATGTTTGTGGAAAGAATGTCATTATATATATATGTACGTGTACTAAAGCTAAATTTTAATTAGATATCATGTTCAATGTGAAACAAACATGGATGATAATGTTATCAGTCATTTATTGACATAAAATTTTTTGAGGCAATAAAGATTCTTACACAAAAAGAAAAATGTGAGGAATTTTTTTAAAAAAAAAGTTGTATGTGTTAATTTAAGAACGAAGTTTCATAATATTATAGATGATAGCTTTTTGCTTGATAGTAATTTATCAACACTATATTCGCAAAAATATTCGAGCTATATTTATGTATTGGGTATGATGTCAGATAATTACTATAATTTTTAAATATTCTTAGTAAAAATGAAATTTCATGGAATCAATGAGACCTTTTGCTCACTTCTAGCACAATATAATATATAATAATTAATTAAATAAATAATAATAAGTACACATTAAGTGCATGCATGCAAATATACATATAAATATATGTTTGGTTGCTTCTAAAAATTTACAATTTTTAGAGAAAAGGTGAGGAAAAAAAATCGTTTATTTATTCAAACTAATTTTTATCCCATGTATATTTCCAAAATCATAAAATTTGAAAAACATAAGGGAAAGACAACTAAATCTAAAGGTATATAAAATTTTTTTTTAGAGAAAGTAATAATATTTTAAATAGGTTTTGTTTTTGAGAAATCATGGCTCAAATTATTTTAACTTTAAATGTCTTCATCACATTCATAAATTTAAATACTTTGTAAGGATTATCTCATTTGTTTTATTAATTGGCTTCATTCACTCTTGTAGTGTGTTATTCTCAAACTTTTTTGAATGAAATAAATTTGTTCATTTGCTCATTAAAAAATTTGAAGAATTAAAGAATAAAAAGGCTGAGTTTAATAAAGTTCTCTTGTAATTAAATAATCAAAATAGGCATTTTTTTATCTTTCTAAAAATAGCAAATACATCATTTTTTTTATGATATCATGTTTACTTATCGTACATATTTAGATGTATTGACCCCAAGTAGAGCAAAGAAGTTCCAGGTGTGAAAGAGTTCACTGACCTGGTCGAATCCAGATGGAAGATGGACACAATATTCTTCATAATTGTTTGCGAACAACATCCGGTCATAGTCAGTGACCATTGGCCATATAATCTATTATTCATATCTAACAGACGTCGTACGAGTTTTATAGACCCCATTATTATCCCGTTTACAGGGCTAAATCTGAGTTTTATGAAATATAATTCACTTAAATATGTTTACTACTTTGAGAGCAACAGAAATAATGAAGAATATAGTACTATAAGATTATGGTAACTCTATGGCTATTTCGTTCTTAAGTTTATTATATATATATATATATATATATATATATATATATATATATATATATATATATATATATAAACTAATAAACATTTTATAGATTTTACTTTTGCCAATCCAAGAAAAAAAAGTCAATTTATTACATATTTCTTACATTTTCTGATAATAAATATTCTTTTATATACATAGTCTTTTCTTTATAATACATAAATATAGTATTTTATGTACTTGAATAGCATATTTGTGGCCGTTTTCTCAATATCTAAGGAATATTTTACTATGCGACTTTTTATTACACTGCTAACCATTTGCACTGTGTGATTAAGGTATAAAATAATTTCATTTGATTTGAAAAAATCATCTCAAATTATTTCATTAAGAAATGACATTTCTCCGAATTTATGCAACTAATTATTTGTTATATATAACTCCATGAATAACCATGTATCGACCCCTTTTTACTAATATTTTTAATATAAATTTTTATAATCTCAATATTTATAAATATTAGCATATTAAAACATCAGTTGAATATTAAAAATTATCTTAATTGTGAAAATTATTGAAATATACTTTGCTTTATAAAGTATCAATAAATATTAATTAGTCATTTTATTGTTTCAAATACATTTTGTATATTATTTTTTTTTAAAAAAATAACAGGTATTAATTTTAAGACAAGTCCATCAAAGCTATCTGAGTGGAATTATATTTGTTACTGTTTCATTTTTTATTGCGATATCTCTCTTCAATTTAAATATTATAAATTAACAAATATTTTTGTATTTTTTAGATAGCCATATAATTAATCTTTATAATTATTGCGATTTTCTTAACCATCCTTTCTTAAATATATTCTTTAATTTTATTCTTTTATTTATATTTTAATTAGCATGTATGTGTATTTCAGTTGTCTTTATAAAAGAGACAATAACGTTATGAATAATATATGCTTTATTTAATGCCATATTCAATTTTTATTTTAACAAAAATTGCTTATCTCAAACAAAGGCGCTGTATTCTTTTTTGTTTTCAAATAAGTAGTTTGAAGGATTAAAAATCACTAATCTTCTTATCGAACTCAAAAAAGATTTTAGTTTTCAACGAAATACTATAATTAGATGAATCGCATTTCATATACTTAAATTTCTCCTAAAAAGAAATGTTAGTTCCAATCAAAAACTTTTAAAATTGAAATAAATTTATAACTAATTAATTCTAATATTGTTGTGTCTGTCTAATCTATCTATTTATTTCTTAAATATATGAATTATAAAATTTATTTCTTTTTAGGTTTTAGAAATTTAATCAGTAATGCATTTTTATCCTTTGACAATGTTAGAGATTTTGTAAGATTAGATGTTTTTATTTTGACATTTGGCATTGAAATAAGCTTTTTTAAAATTTAATAATTGCTATAAATTCTGTCGTCTTAAAAAGTTATTTTTTTTTTAATGTTTGAATAAATTAGTATTCAAAATTATTTTTGTAATTTTCTTTTATAGAATAAAGAATAATATCTTACTTTTTGTTTTTCATTAATTAATGTAAAATAATCACAATTGGATAAAAAATATATATAAGTTGATTGCAGCGTCTTATTTCATCAAAAAAAAATTCTCTGTGAGGAGGTCTGATAAGATTTCTTAAAACGTTCCAATGAAGGATTTTGTTAATAAACCAAAAATAATTGAGACAGTTTTATATAAAGCCTATTTTATTTTTCAATATAAGTAATATTTTTTTCTTTTACTGTTAAATTGTTATTAAAAAAGTTTTAATAGTATAAGAAAGGGATCACTCATGTAGCTAATTTGCTTAATAATTTTTAGCTAAGAATAAAAAAAAATAAATAAAAGAATTACTCTATTAAATATATTGCTGCCTGCTTAGATTTATTATTTTATTTTATCGCAGTCTGAAAAATCAAATTTTAGGGTTTTTTTCTTCTTATTTTGTTAAGTATGTTCAATTTTTAATGTATTTTCAAGAAAATTAATTTACACGTTGTGATCAGTTTAATATAATCATTTAATTAGATATTTCATTTATATATTGAAATATTATATGTAAAATTATTATAATTACAATTTAAATACCCCACAATTATTTTAACTGTAGTATGATTGATTTGAAAAAAAGAATTTTGCTGTTTTAAAGGAGCTTGAGTATACACTTATTGAATGAGAGCATTAAAAAATCATCATTTTGATATTTTACTAATTCCACTAACTTTTATTTCATGGATTTAAATATTTTGTTATGCATTTTAAGATTCAAGTCCAACTTCAACACCAGCAATATTTAATATTTTCACTGAATAAAGAAAAATTGTTTAAATTAGATCACAATATTTTTTCTTCCACTCAATCATCCTTGACAGTTTTGTTAAATATTTTTTCATGCCAGGTAATGGAAAAAATAATAATTTGCAGAGAAAGAGGCAGTGATAAATAAACAGATAACTATATCAAACTTTTTATGATTGTTTGTAACAAACCTTACATAGCCTGATTCATCATTGAATGACAAATTCAATGTCTGTCAAACTATTTATTTAGATTGAAGCCCGCGCTGAATATTCAATTGAGTATGTACCCAGTTTCAGAAAGGGGAAAAAAAATCCGTTGACCCGTTTTCATTTGAATGCGTACTATTTATCCAAAAGGCTTGTCTTCTAACACACCACGATGAGTTAACTTTCACCCTCTTTCATCATGTAGCATTGGAAAGGGATACCTGAGCAAAATACTAATTTTTGTTTTGCTCTGTCATAACCTCAATGTTCAGTCGATAAATTTTCTGGGATTATTGATCATGTGAACAGTTGCTCTGTCGGATTTATTAGCTACTATACTTTTTTTAAGAAGAAAACGTTTTATAACAATCACTCAGTTGAATTTATTTGAGAAAAGTTGCTGCTTTAATTACTAATAAATGGGTAAGAAAAATTATTAAAAAGAAAAGGTAAGTGTGGCAACAGTTTTGATGGTTCATGTATGATTTACTCCTTTTGATGTTTTCATTGATTGCAATTCACATGTGTTTGCGTGTTAAAACAATTTGTTTTTTAGTTTTATAAATTTTATAGAGATTTAGATAATAATGTGTAATTAAATAAATTACCTGTTTTTCTAATTGAAATATCAAAATGTTACTATTTCCTCTTATATTAAAATAGAAGTCGTCAAATGAAAATTCATGAAATCAAAAAAAAAAGCAAATTTTCAGTGTTTTTTAATTCCCAGTAATTGTTATATAAATGAAAACACATTTATTGTTTAAGAGATTTATCTTTAATATATAAATCTTTAACCAAATAAATAATGATTCAGTTACTTTTAATTCATCATCTAATTTTATAGTATCAATGGTTACCCAAATAGCTCATTATTTCTTCAAATAAATAATTATATTTGTGTGAAGCATTATATTCACTTTTAAAATTATGATGTTGTTTTTTTTTTTAAATTTTTAATCATAACGTAATTCTAAGCAATATTCACTCATTTTGGTAATCGTAAAAATTAATAATTTAATTTACAAGAACTTGAGTAGTTTCAAATTTTTAGGCTAATCTAAATTTTAAGTACATTTATATTTACTTGTAATATTCATTAGGATGATATATTTGTTTAATATTTTTAAGTTAAATCAATTATGCAAGTCATCCTTCTATTATGGGATTGTTTTGAAGTACTTAATAAACAGAATTCTTAAAAAATATATATAGCTTAAAATTTAAAAATGCTATCTTTACTTTAAATATTGACGAAATTTGCATTAACTCCTTATATATTTTAAGTGCAGCCAACCAAATTTATTTTAAATATATATCAATTTAATTTGCTTACAAATATTTTTAATCTAACTTATTGATTCAGTTCTTATAAAAAATCTAATTAAATACTATCATTTATTCATTATTTGAATTTTTAAGGATTTAAATTATTAATTTAGCTATGCCACATTCACAATTTACATATTTCTTTAGTCAATTTTCCAACTAATCAATATATTTTACATATATGTTTTAAGAAAATAAAAAAAAATCCATCTTTCTTTAAATTTTAATTGTAATTTTTAAATAAAAATTAAAATTATACTCTAATATTGGAAAATTCACGAACCTTTTTAAAATTATCAAATATGTCGTTCATTATATATATATATATATCCTAAAAATTTGAAACATATAATATTTATTGCATAATTATTTCAATGAAATATGTTTAAAATTTCAAGCTATAACTTTCGAATATTATTTGTTGAAACATTTTTTGAAATATTTGTATAAATATGTTCTTTCGTCTTCGCAAGGTATTGCGAAGTTTAATGTGAAACCCAGACAATTGTATATCTGCAGAAAATTAGATTCAGTAATTTTTTTTTTTTTTTTACCATTCAATTTTGCCTAGTTTTGTTCCTTTTTTTGGAGTTCATTTCCCCCCCAGTCTCTCATCATATTCAGTTGACAAAGAAGTCTGGTGGCCGGTTAATGACACCGTATGACCCCTGAATCGAACGGAGACATTTTCTTAGAATTCTATGCACACTCCGTATGAGGGCTCGGTTTGCATGTTCCTTATTGTATGATGGCACTTCTTATGTCATTCGACGACATAGCTCAACTCACCACCCGCACCCCCAACTGGATTCCTATGTTACTATTATGAATTACCATATGACTAAAAAAGAATTATGTGCTCTACTATGTTAATTTTTCAAGCGATTCAGTTTCCATTATTTAAATTTAAATATCCTAAATGAATCATTGTTCTATTGCTTTCACAATTCAAATTTAACTCTTAATTTGCTTCTAAAAGATGCTGTAAATGTATGGACTATATTTTGTAAAGATGCATATAAAATTTATCTAATTGCAGGTAATCAATAAATTCAATTAAATAAAAGTATGCAAACAATCATATGTATATGTATGTATGTGTGCATGTATGTAGTGCATGTATTTTTGTAGTCACATATTAATCTTAAAACTCTGATATGGTTAATTGGCAGAATAGAATTTAAAATAAAAAAGCGTTATTTTCTCATGGTCCAAGTTGGTATAATAGCATTTCGATTCACGCAGTAAAAAGTAATGATACAAGTAAGTAAAAAAAGGAAAGAAAAAAATCATAAAATATGAGTAAGCTTATTTAAATACTAAATATTATTATTCAAATGAGACCTTATGAAAAAATGCAAGTATACACTAGTTATAAATTTAAAAATTTTTATTGCTCAAATTATTGCCGGAAAAAAAATTATCAATAATCTTTCTGTGGTGAGGGAGAAATTAATTATTGTAGCATTATCTAAGGCATTTTACGAATAATTCTAGACCCTTTGCATGTCTTATGGTCGAATATGATTCAGAGAAAATAGCCAAGCTTTGGTTCATTATAGTAATAAATTTTAATTAAATCTTGAATGAATTCTATGCCCTAAATAAATTTAAAAACGAAACCCTTTTTGTTTAAACTGTAAAATCTTGAAATCAATTTGAATAGAAAAATAATTATCCGTCACATAAAATGAAGATTAGCCAATAAAATTAGCAAATTAATTATTATTAAAAAATTCCATCACTTAAGTGTTCTTCTTCAAACAAAAGTATACAAATGGTGTCATAGTTCCCTTTTATAACAGTTTTCTCCACAGATGAACAAAAATATATGTATATATATATATTTGTCTTTTGTATTATTTAATCTTGAAATCTTGAAGGTAATAATTCATCATTGAATAGGATTAAGTGAAAACTAGTCTTGCAAAAAAACAAATCCTCCTTGCCTTTACTGGCGTGGATGTAACGAAGTGTTTGCTGATAGAAGTATTATATTAACTAGTGGACCATTTAACGAATGCAGTCGTCTTGTTGCGGAGGATATTTTAAACAAGTTCGTTTGTTAACCAGTGAGAGAGAGACAGTTTATCTTTAGGTGATTTATTGTTCATATCCTTGCACTTGTCATGAAAGCAGGAGTTTGAAAGATGATAACAACCTCGACCAAAGAGCTTCCCTTTTGTTTTATCCAGCCTTTTCTGAGAAACGGTTATTGGGTGATTGCATGCGAAAATAGTGCATATTCTGAGGTATTTGACCGCTAAGTTGCTTCTGTAAACAATTGAATTTTATTTCTGTTTCATCTATCCCTATGGCTAAAGAACGAGATCGTTACATACAATTGTTGAAGGGAAAAGAAAGGAGAAGAGAGGCAGACAAAAAATTAGAAGATTATGATGGAATTTTTTCTTCTTTGGAAGTAAAAAATAAAGAAGAAAATGCATGCACAGAGAAAATGTTATAAATCGGTTGGCTTGATGCATCGAACGTTGAACTCTGCATCATCTTTTCTTTTCATTTTTTTCTATATTTGTTCCTATACTTAAATGGTTATTGGGAACAAGTTCTTAACCTAACATAACGGAGTAACTTTCCTTACTTAAACCGTTGGTATTTCGTTTGTGAAAATTGTTTTGATTTTTCTTCTTCAAAAGAGAAAATGCTTTCTTTTTAATGTATACAAAAAAGATAAGTGATAGTAACGTAAGTACTTTCTTTTGAATTTAAATTCTCTTCCGTTTCCGCATATTTAAATATTTATCATCTGCAAATTATTTGACATTTTTAGTGGCAACAGACATGTGAATGAACTTAGATCAACAAATAAGACAAATAAACATTTTAGGATGTAATTAATACGTTTTTTTCGTCAGAAATCGAAATTCGTTTTTGATAACAATGGCTTGCCTTGATGCAGAGTTTCTGAAAATTGTTTGGCAAAAGTTGTAGTAAATGGCATGTGGAACTAAATTGGAATGGGTTAGATTAAACATAATTAGACTTTTAAATCCTTTGAGAGTAAATGCAGTTTTTATTCCTTCTTCTGTAAAAGAGAGAAAACTTAATCTGTGTCTAAAGTGGAATTTCAATTAAAGAATTGAAACTTAACAATATCCAGTTTCAATTCTTACCAAGGACAATAACCTAGAGTGTTTTTCTTACTAGTTTAGCATTTCAATATACGATTTAAATAAAAGATCTTTGAACTCAAAATAAAGGTCATATACCTCAATACAAACATTTTAAATTGAATTAAAGCATAAACTTGAACTTACTCTTTCAGTTCAGTTTCATTTAAAATATTAATCAGAATTTTGCTTTCATTTTCCTTTTAAATTAAATTCTCAATCATTAGTTTTCTCATTTATATAATATGCTACAGGGGAATGTATAAATTATTTGCAACTTTCAAGAAGCTAACTTTATTTAAAACTTAGATTTATTTTTTTAATATGAAATTTATATAATTCTATTTACAATAATTTTATTAAATTTAAATATTATAATATGAATTTCTTTCATCAGTTGACCACTTTGCATAAACTTTAGCCATTAGTAGGAAATAAACTGCTGTGTTAAGTTATTAAAATGAAGAAAAAAATCAGATCTTCATAATAATGAATTGATTCCTTGAATTTAACTTCACTTATGCAATTATTTTTCTATTACAAAAGTTGTCATTAAATAGACTCAATTATAATAAATGAATTAGTTTTTGTGAAATCATGATTGATTCTCATGTAATTGTAAACTTTCCAAATGATTTTAAAGCATATGAAATAGTTTTTAATTGTTTTCATGAACCATGTTTTTAAAATGATGCACATCTAAAACTAAATAAATGAAACCTATCATAAGCCTGTATGTTCCTAACAAAATCACTGACTTATGTTTAACATTTTATCACACTCAATAAAAGTTATTCTACTTGCCTTCATAGATTAGTTTGTCTTTTTTCATTATGAGTTTAAAAAGGAATATTTTAGAACCAAAATCTGACACCGATAAACTGAAGCTTCTTTTTATAAATTTTCAATTTATAATTTTAATGTCTTTCTCTAATTAAATGCATCGCATAAAATGGAACTATATATATAATATTCAAATAACAATACATAATTATGTGTAATTATTATGTGTTTGACTTAAACTGAACAGTAGTCCTTTAGTATCTGCTGACAAGATGGAGGCTTCCTACAGTTTAATTAATTACCATCACTTCATGTGAGTAATATGACAGTTACAAAATCCATTGCGTTAATTTTCAGTCAATTTTGCAAAGTCAATTAATTCAATTTAGTGATCAGATATTCATCAATGAAAGGCTTCAAGTTATATTCCAGAATAATTTCACTGTGAAAACTTGCAAAATGTTACAGTTTATATTCTAATTTTCGCTCTTATTTTTTGCTCATGAGATCTATTTTGTGTGTCACTTATATTTAAAATTGGTTCTCAAGACTGCGTGCTATCATTCCTGTTTAAAGTGAATGTCGAATTTACAAACTGTTGAACTAAATATCGAGGAATGAACATTCCACTAGCTGCTGAACCATTAAATGTCTCATTAAAAAATGGGATAAATATTTTTAATGTTTATTATACTTTCACTTACGTACAGTTTGGTAATATATTGGAATGATATTTGCTTTCACATAGATAAGTATATAAAAAAATAAAATTTGGAAAAAAATAGTCTCTTTTTTTTGTGGTTAAGAACTTCCAGATTTGCAATTGGATATACCAAGTGCGCCTTTTTTAACTTTGCCCTTAACTTTACACCCCTTTTTTGTTTTCCCCACAGTTTGTGTTCAGTCCACCAAAGGTCATTCTGTGGACATATTGGCGACACAAAATATTTCCATCTCGGTGTCAGTTTTCGTTTTCTTCTGCTATCTTATCACTAGCTGGGAATGTTCTTTCACGTATAGCAAAAACGCAAATATATTGTAAAACATTTCTTCAGTTAACCTTATGTATTCCGAAAATTAAAAAAAGCCCATTTCATAAGCAAATAATAGGAATTTATAAAATTGAAATATAATTTAACATTCAATAACACACCTTTCAATAAATAATAAACATTAAAGTTAACGTTATAGATATTGTTTATTTAATAATCTCCTTTGTACGCAAATTTTATTAATTCCTAAGAACACAATTTTCGTTATGTTACACGAATAATATGAAAATTACGTACTTTAAAAAATAAATTAAAGAAATCATTAAGAAAGCAATATTTATTTGAAAATTGTAGAAATACGGTATATATTAATTTACTATAATATAAAGTATTAAAGAGAAAATCTCAAATTATTTTCAGTTTCTTAAAGTATTTTCTCGCCTTGTTACCAATTAAAAAATTATGATAACTGTTAGAAATCGCAAAGAAATATTTAAATTAATTAAGAAATAAAGTTTAATTTGCAAGTGGTATATTTTAATGCAACTATTTCAATTAGTATTTCTTAAGCAATACCTACATTTTAACTTTTATTTGTAGTATATATTGCATATAATACTGTATTTTGGCTCTCATAAAATACTTTACTAAATAAATAACTGAAGTGGACATCGTGTCACTGACAGTTACTTAAAGTACTTTAACTAAATCTTATTCGACAAAGTATTACGCTGTCATTAACACAGCTTTGTATTAAGACTTTTACTTCTTTGAGAAGTATGTGTACTTCTGGTTGTGTTTGAAATAGTAATTTGGAGAGCTCTTAACATCTGTCATTATTAGAGTTCTGGAATTATAAGTGCTGATCCAACTGTCTTAATTTGTTACAGAAAGAGTTTATTAACTATTATGAAGACTTTATATCTTATATAAAATTGAATGATTTTTTTTATTTCATCTAGGATATTATTAATATTTAATTATAATTCGTATCAAATTAAATGTATTTTTAATACCGAAATAAACATTTTCAAACTTTAACTGAATATTAAGGCTCAATGGTTCTTAGACATTTTCATTAGTTTAAATTTTCAAATCTATAATATTTGTTTGCTTTCTAATAATTTTAAAGAAAAATAAAGTTGCCCTTAATTTTTTTTACTGAACCGTACCAATACATGTTCTAATATATATATATAAAACTGTTCTTTATTTTAAATTAATAATAATGTCACCTCATCCTGGAAAATTATAAATATTTATTATTTTTAATTAATTTTAATAGTTGTATATAGAATCAATGACGTAGACCTACACTAATTATGAAAGAAAAAATGCAATTCTAGAAAATGTTTTAAGCAAAATTTATCTTGCACCAGTGGTAATCTTTGTGACAAAAAAAAAAAAAAAAAAAGATATCAAATCTTAAACAAAATTTAGAACAGAAATTTAAATTTAAAAAAAAAAAAACAAGTTTTCAGATGTATTAACCTGAATTCAAATTGCCTTAGAAATACGTGGTACAATAGTTCTCGCGCAATGAATATTTTAAACTACCTGATTCTTAAAACTGTAGAAATAAATCGTAAGTTCTTGAGAGGTTTTACAATTAACAAAATGAAAATGAATGGCCAGTAGTACTAGTCCAGGTCCACAATATTGAACACTCTCAAAAAGTCAAGCAACATTCAAAGGATCATTATAGAAATCCTGCTTAGACAGCCCCAGGCACTCAAGGATGTGTTCGGGCTTAGCTTGTTCAGCGAAACAGTTGGTACAGGTATCGAAAATCTTGGTGACCTCAGAAAATTTTTAATTATCTGAGGTAATGAATAGGCGTACATTTATAATATCCGCTACACAAGACTTAATAGCTCTGTATAAGTAAAAAATTATATTTATTTTATAAAAAAATCATGTTATGTATGTGTCCATTATACACATTACATGTAAACTATGTTCCATTGTCAATCAAAATACTGCATATAGCCTGAAACAGTATTTTCTTGCTGAAAGATATGACACTGTCAGGAATAAAATTAAAGTAAATTATATATTTACTTTAATTATCAAGAAACTGCTTATTAATCTCTTTCATCTATTAGTTCTAAATCTTTTTCCGAAATAACGTTAGACTTAAAAATACTTTCAAAGAGCAAAACTATAGCGTCTCGTGGAAAAACTAAAGACGCTTTAATATGTCTTTCTCTATAACAATAGCTGATCTTTATCACAAATTTAAAGATACGGCTAAGTTGTGATACTGTTGTGATCAAGAATAAGTTACTAGGCGATAATTAATTTTTTTTACTGGAATATTATTTTCTTCTGACTCAGCCTCATTAGTCGAGTCCAACAAAGCAAATTGTAGTTCAAGTTGTACTGTATAGAGGTTGAAGAATGGCAACCACACCTACCTCTAAGTAGCATTTAAAAATAACGACACTTGAACTTCATACATTTTTTTGGCACGTTACGACCAAAGTCACTTAACTTTTTTTTTTTCCAGAAAGCGGTAAGAAAGAAAAAGTTTCAAGCGAAAAAAAGCTCTAAATATGCTGTTTCATCATACTGTTTGCTCTGCCGCTAATGAGGTATTAGTATAAATGGCTGGCTACAGTGGGGAGATTATCTGCGATATTTTTATGTTTAAAATGGATTGAGATTAATTTCTAAGCTGAGAAAAGAGATTTTAATGAACCTACTTTGTTTTAAAATTATTGTCTAGTACGAAAAAACTAAATGGATTTCATATACGTATTTACTAAAAAGTTTTATCCATTTATAAACTAGGCCTTGAAGACTTTTTCTTCAAATTTAATATTCTTTTAAACGAATGTATTTTTGTAAGCTATGTTTCTTTTATTAAATTTTAATATAAAAAATAAAATTTTGGAAGATACCTAAATCAATTATTAGAGTGTTGTGAATTACTTCTTTAAGTATCACGCATGATTTTAAAACATTCTCTGACGTGATTTATTCAAAATTCCAAAATAGCAATTTCGCTTATATATTCTTTAGAACAGTCTAGAATAAGAAAATCTATATAAATTTCTGCTCAGTTGGTTGAATAAATTATTTTTACTTGTATTAAATATCGGCAACTTCACGCTGGGAAAGCACTTAGTATAATTAAGTTAACAGTATCCATTGTGTCGAAGAATTTTGAAATGATTTTTATATTTAACAAGAACACGAATCAAAAACAAAAATTCTTTTAAATGAAGTAGTAGTACACAAGTCCGATAAATGGTGTTGGTACACGATAGAGGGGAAGTCAGAAAGTGTTGTTAAACAACCATTTTCATCAAGGACATTAATAGAAGTCATTGGAACGGCCTTGAAATACTTGCAGGAGGAATTACTACTGTATGCCCCATCGAATTTTCATTCCATTTTCTTCGTACTTGTCTTTCTACATAGTTCTATAAATTGCTTTTGAGCGCGTAGTTGAAAAATATCTGTAGAGTGTATCGATAATCACTAAAATTTCGATCAGTAGAATATGGAGCTGAAAGGAATTTAAGGCATTATCTTTTCATAAAATACTTTTGGGTATTTATTTATAGTTGAAAAGTTTTCAAAAAGCACTTTTGTGGTAATTGCTCCTGTAAGACATTTATGTGATGAATTCAGTTCAATAAAATAAATACTAAGTTTAAAGGATTTCGTATTAGGGGTTTTTATTAAATCTAAGTGTTTTAATTAAAATATATCCACACACATATTTACAAAAAGCCCAAGTTTTCTTCTACAAAATAAGTATACAAAAACTTATTAATTAACTTTATAACATATTTAACATTTTATTTATTAGAATAGAAATTTAGAATCCATGCTGAATTTATTATGTATTCTTAGGATTTCTCATGCTTTTTAAATATTTGTCTTTTATGCTAAATTTTTCATCTAAAAATGGCCTTACTAATGTCGTATAAAATATGTTTTATGATTACAATACATTGAAAACCGAAATTCTTAATGATTGTTATGTATTTAATTCAAGCATTGCACAGGAATGACATTACATTTACTAAAAATCTAAATTAAAATTTAATTTATTAATAGAAATTATATAAATACATTTGAATTATATAACTGGAACAATAGAAATTATATAATTGCATTGAAGTTCTAGACCCGACAAATATTCTACTTTCCTTGTAAAAATCATAGCCTAAAAGCGAGATATTAAAACCAAGTTTTTTAATTTAGCCTTACTTGCAATTATTTTAGAAGCAAAGTTCTAAAAAATTTTTGCAACAAATTTTTTTAAAATGCACTATTGCGTTACATTGTTATACAGGCAGATGTAAGCAAATTAGTGATATTGTTCTGCATATTATCATCGTTATTAAATTAAAAATAATCTTGAATCATTGATTAAATATAAGGTTTTTATTTTTTGAGCATTTAACCAAATTTACATATTAGTAAAGGAAAGGAATGAAGGTTACGAGTTTCATCTGCTTATAGGTAAATAATTTTTGGTTAAATTATAAATAACAAATAATTTTTCTAAATAAGTCAATTTTTTTCAATGTTATATCTTCTGAAATGATATAATTTTAATTCTAATAAACTTAAATTATTAATTATAGAATGAACAATAATTTAATTTTAAGAATTTATGAGATCTTTAAATTTCATTGTAATTATATATACAAAGTTGCTAATATTTTATATATCCTATCTGTAATCTGAATTTTTTAGCTTCAAGCCACAATATTATCAAAATAAACTCAAACATACTTCAGTTAGTTATTTGTAGGAAAAAGTGTAGAATTTTGAAGAGAATTTAGTAAAGTTTTCCCATATTTAGCATTCGTAAAATGGAAAACGTTTACTTATTTAGGAATAAATAAATGTATATTTTATGCGTATTATAGAGCCGGCCAACTTGTCTAGTGGTCAGCGTGCCTGACTACGGATGGGGAGGTCATGGGTTCGAATCCCGGTTCAGGCATGGATGTACTCTCTCTCTCTCCTGTCTTTGTCCTTTCCTTGTGTGTGAATGAGGTATGAATGGTCCCTACCCTATGAACACGGGTCTCTATGGCATGTGTGAGAGTGCGATGGTGGCCTATCCCCTGTGGTGCACCCGGGACAACGCCTCGGCGGCAAAGAGGTCGCTGTTTCTTGCCGGTTCTTTGGGTATAAGGGGACAATACATCCCTATATACCCCGACCATTGGTGAAAAAATGTGTGTTATAGGTATAACATAAAATACTATAAGACACACACTTATAATATATAAAATATTATGTATATTATGTCTGTAATATATATATTTTATGATACAACATATGTGAAATTTTTTAAGATATCGCGAGATCAAATATTATTGAAATATTGTGCTTCTCTCTTAAGTTTCGTATGAAATCTTTCGTTACTAGTTCTTAAAAAGTTAATTTTTTTATCCCAGTTTTATGTGAAATAATTATTTACATTTTTCTATACATTTTGTTTGAATCCATTTCTAATGGTATTTTAATAATAGTTTAGTTCTAAATAAAATTAAAACATTGAGTTTGTGATATTTAATTATTTACGGCGCAGTGATTTCATAAAAATTTATTTGCATATGAAATCACTTACTTCCAAATTAGATTAAGTAATTTACGTCAAAGAGTGGATGTCAACCAAAAATTCAGTTTTTTATGAATAAGAAACGTAAATCCTAAAACTAGCGATAACGATCGTGAAAGGAGCTTAAATGGATTTAAGCGCCACTAGTTACGGTTCGCCAAATCTCTCATCTGGCAGTGAAAGCAACAGCGACGTACGTTTTCGTAACCTTGGCCCTGCAACAAGAACCTATTTAGAAAAGAGGTCAAGTTCATCATGCCATTTCCCAGACTCCGCCAAATCGATAGGCAAAATTCGCCAAGACGGCGCCGCCAAAGGAAAAGTGAAAATATCGCCAACTTTCGGGAAAAAAGTATTGTTAGCAATTACTCACACAATTATTTATATTTAATTTACATGCATGTTGAAACATTAGTGCTGATTAGCTCAGCTATTTCAGATAAGATAAATTGATACGATATTTCAGGATGGTGAAGTGTACATAAGTAAAAAGTAGTATTGCTCTATTGTTTTAAAAATATACAACAGAAGTACATGTGCGTAACATAAAATTCAGCTGTATATAATTAAATAATTTATACAGAAATTTTTAAGCTGACGAAATTAATATTTATAACAGTGTCGTTTATCTTAGATTTCTTATTGTTTTATCTTATTCTAAAGTAAAACTAGGTAAATATTTTTTTAATTAAAAGATTCTTAATTAATTAATAATTTTCTATGTCATTTTCCAAACTACATTAACTTTTTTCATTCAATTCAAATGAGTAGTATGAAAATACATATTAAAAAATCTATTGAATATTGAAACATAATGGCTCTCTGTATAGACTATTCAAAACAAATACACATAATTCTTGTAATGTTTCAAAAATTTAATATAATTTATGTTACTATAGTTTATGATTTATTTTTTCTGAATATAATAGATTTTGACTCGATGTATTGAAATGCTCTGTAATACTTAAAACAAAGTATACATTTGTAAAATTCATAATTGTAGAACACATTCAGTAAATTTATGCATTGAAAACGAACTTCCATCAATATACATAAAAGAAGCAACATTTTCATTCGTTTTAAATTATAACTATTGATGGTAATTATTGCTATATATGGTAATATATTTTAAGCGCTAATATTCTTCTCAAATAAATATTTTTTAAAAAAGTGCTGCATTTTAATCGGTTATTATATCAATTTCTTGTGAGTATTGGTTGATATGAATAAACCATTTTTCGATTAAATTTTTTTCAAACATATTAAAATTAAATATGTTTAAAAAAATTTTAATCTAAAAATGTTTTTCGTTCCCGTTTAATTGGTTTTTCAATATAGCATCGCATTTTTTTTTAAAAATTTTATCAGCTACATTTGGTAAGTCGACACGCGATCCGCCATCTTCACTATTTTCAAAGCTGTGTTTTGCTCTCTATTTTTATCTATTGGGTGTAGTGTTCCAAATCGTTCAGTTTTGTTTATTTATTTTTTTTTTCATTGCTAATTAATTTCTAGCAGACAAACAGAAATATTTTTCATTGTTATGTTCAACAATATCTCCGATTTCAGGAATCGAGCTGATAAACAAGCTCTCTTTGTGATTGCAAGAACAAACAAAAGGCGCAATTAATAGCTCCTCTTCCAATCGCCATCGATCAATTCGAGGCACCTCTATTACAGTTGATTGGCGATGCAGTTAAGCGTCTCGTGAAACGGAGCGTGTCAGTGATACTTTTAAAAAAAAGGAACATTTTGATGGAGGCTGATTGAAGTCTGCTGTCCACCCCATTGTGAGAAACGCTAATTGCTTATTATTTCACATTTTCAACTGGAAGAAGATGTTCGTTAAAGTCAAAAGCAGAAAATGAGATGAAAATAGAAGACCCGCACAGTTGAAATGACTTTGTTTACTTACAGCTGTCGTGACAGCAAGCGGTACAGATTCTGTTCAAGTCGTGCTCTTATTCCTGGTTGTTTACCATTTCGTTTGGTTTATGCTATATTGTTACTTCGTCAAGATGATATTGTTTTTTAATGCCTGCGATCACGTTTGCAAAATAAATCACTTATAATTCGGGATTGATCCAAAAAGATTGTAAATATGTCGGTATAATTGAGTATATTTATTGTGTTATAATGAGAACTTTCTGATAATGCTGACTCGGTGATATAATGTTTCAAGAAACTGTTAATAATTTTTATTGAATACGTTAGTAAACAGTAAAAAAAATATGGAAGTTTTTTATTTTTAACTAATTTACCTATTACTTTTTGTGGACTGCTGGTTTATCAGTTTACTGTTTGTATTCAGTTTCTAAATGAAATCACGTTGCTTCTGATTATGTGAAACTCATTTAATTTTAAAAAATTTATTCTTTTGATTCAAACTCAAAACCACTTGGTAACAAATGGAAATACGACTGTTATGCCACACGGACAGCTTCTTTGGAAGAATAAACAATTATAAAGCAAGCAAAATTTTCACCGTACTGTTTCAGAATTCCTTGTAATAATGTTGTCCTTGAAATGTATTCAGTGCTGCTTCCATAATGTTTTGGATAATAACGGGGCCTGCAGTATAAGCTGTACCTCTGTAGAATTATTTTTGTCATCTGTTTTTAAAGTCAAATGGAAAAGTTTTGTAAAACTTGTATTCTATTTTTTTTTTTTTTTCTATTGAACTTAAATTACCTTCTCAGGTTACTTTTCTAGGACTTTTCTGCACGTAGTTTAATACTTGATTATGCCAATTTTAGTTTCACTCTAATATACAGAACAATGTCATTTTTTATGGAAATGTATCGCTTTTAAATATAAAGAAAATAATTTATTAATAAATATCATGTTTCTATTTTTATCAATTGAAAATAATTTAATTGAGATTGATGCAAAATATTTTGTTTGTTTTCTGGTAGGAAAATTATAATCTGATATGTTCTGACATTACATAACTTAAATAGTCCCGCTTCAAAATGTAAAGAATGAATTCGAAGGAAACTTCAAAGATTCCCATTAAAGGCGAATCCCTGGTAGTATCTTCAATCTACGTTAAAGAGAAAATTTAACAAATGATTTGTTTCTTTCCAAAGAAACCAATAATGTTTGCAAATCGTAAAAAAATTTCTCTGCATTTAATTAGCATGAATGAGAAAAATTCAAGTTTTTTCTTCTATTTTTATAAAAAATATATGTGCCCATTTCATTATTCTTTTTACTCGGTACATATCCTTCTTTTCTTTTACGTTTACTTCTTGATAAACGTTTTATTTATTTTACTTGTTTATGCAAATTAAGCGTTCGAAGAGATTTTGCTGCATATTCATCATTGAAATAATTGATATAAATTAATAGGGGGATTTACTAATGGACTATTAATTTCAATTTTAATTGTCTTTAAAAATATGCGATTTATCTGTTATCGAAAGATTCTAATCCTAGAACTAATAATGAGTTTGATTGTTAATTTCATCCCCACTACTGATGAATGAAGCGAAAAACGAAAACTGGCAAGCGGAAAAAGAGATTGGCATTTAAAAATATTTCTTGGCTCTAGTTTTTCATGCGGAGAAGCTTACCTCGACCCCCCAAACACTACTTAAATGAGCCAAGAATATATTTTTTTTCCCTCAGAATGATTTTTCTCAGAAGCCAACCAAGCATGGTGTGTTTGTTTATGTTTTCAACGGTTCCGTTGTTGTAGTTGTTAAAGTCATACGGTATTATATAAAAATAAAGAAAGAAAAAGAAGGTTCTCGGAAGCCCCTCATTTTCTGCTTGCACTCTGTAGAATTGAATCGCTCTTAAGCGTCTAGACGAGTAGTAGACGATCCACATGTGTCCCCAGAAAGTTTTCTGGACTCAAAACGAGACACTAATATGGTGGGATTAAGCCTTGGCGAGACGTTCGTATTGATTGCTCGTTTTGCGAGAGAATATACAGAATAGAGAATTTTTCCGCCATGGATGTGCGGAAACGAATTCTGTTCTTGTTAACTTCCCGTTTCTGTTTCCGTCTCTTCCGGGTTCGTCATCGCAATGTTTGGGTATTATAATAAACCACATCTTATCCTTTGATGTAGATATTTTTGTTTTAATTGCTTGTATTCTTTTAAATTATATTTATATCAAAAGTGAGAGCATTTGGCGATATTCTTTGGCGATATATTTTTGACTTTTAACTTCGGAAATATTTTTGCTGAAAGTAATGTAAATGGATTATAGATTAATTTCTCTATGTAAGGTGGGGAAAAAAAAAGAGACGAAAATGCTTTTATCAAAGTGTGTTATAAGATTTTGATATTCTTTTTTACAAAAAATTAATTTGATTTTATAAAACAGAGTGAATTTTAGCTTCAAAGTCTTTTACATTTTAAAGGAAATAAAATATATAAATATCAAATATTAATACATTTGAGAGTATAAAATTCGTTTGATAAAAAAATTAAATTCTTTCAAATAAATAATATTTAAAATTTATAAGTATTATCTAATTTCTTTGAAAGAATGTATTAGATAAGAATAAAAATTATTCAATTTTTTTTCTGATCTTGAGGATTTTATTATTGTAAGGATTATCTTAAATTCTCCTTTTTTTAATACATTTTTGTATAAAAATAAAAAAATATCTTTATCGGTGTAGTAAACTTTCTTTTTTGTGTGCGAAGCAACAGAAACTATTATAGAAAAAAATATTTTTAAAAACTAGAATTCAATTATGTATATTTAAAGCAAGATACAATTCAAAATTAATTATGCATTTATGATGCAGTAGTAGAAATACACACACATATGGATAAAATCCTTTTTATTGTGCATTTGTACTATATGTAAAACTGTATTCTTGATTCTGTACATAGTTAGGCTGCATAATATATAGAAGATGTCGTAAAATCGAAAAAATAACTTACGATTTATCTAGGAAATGAGGTCTGCTAAAGCGAAACGTTTCAAATTCATTTGGAAAAAATTCCTTGAAGCATGACTCGTTTTATTATCTCCTTATATGATTCGCCACAGAAAATTCGAATTTATTTTGCAAATGACAACAAAATCAACCTATCAATTGAGGAAATGGTAACCTTGAAAATTGTTTTATTCATCTACACTAAAATATTCTTTTAATATCTTTTTGAACATCAAAGGGGGATAATATCATATATGAATTCATTTTATCCTCTCACATTGTTTTGCAACCATGATTTTCAAATCATTTTTGCGAATTAGTTATAAGGGTTTTTTTTTTTATTTTACTTATATTTACATAAATTTATTATTCATTTTAGGCGTTTTATTTATTTGTCAACTCTGCTTTAAAGTTAATAGAATTTGAGTGTGCAGAAATAAGTGTCATTAGCTTAGTCTCAATAAACAGAAACAAATATTGTTAAGTTATCGAAGCTTATCTTTTGATAATCTATTCATAGAATTTAAAAAAATTTAATTAATTAATTTTATTTTTACCTCTTAGTTAAACATTTTAAATTTGAGAACTATAAAAAAATATTGAGCATATTTTGATTCCAAGAGATATTTTACCAGATTTAAGAAGTGCTTTCGTAACTTCATATGGTGCAATGCATAAATTAATCGATTACAATTAATATTCTAATTATAAAGTTGTATATTTTCTTTCGTATGGTGTCTGCTGCTATGGCAACAAGACTGTCTGCAACTTGCTTTTATATACATTCTAAGATTTTATAATCTTCTTAGCGGTATATTACTAAAATTAAATTTCTTCACTCGTTAATAAAAGGTAAAGATTTAAAAAGCGCTTTTTCTTTCACTTGAATTACATTTTTGATTCAAAATAAGCGTTTTTCTCTTGTAGATAATTTTTATTTATTTCAAATGAATACAAATATTCAGCATATTTTCGCTGTTACTTTAAGAAGTAACACTGCTTCGATAACCACACTAAAATCTTTCATCTTATTTGTAAAATTAGCTTAAAAAATTATAGTTTTATTTTAAAAATGCTTTTATAACTTACTCTTATTTATTTCTCATTTTTAATGCCAATAAAACACTTTTTGATAGTAAGAAATTTTATTTTGTTGTTAAATTGGCAGAATTTTGCTTTTTTTCATAAAAAATTCTTCTTTTTACTGAAATTTAATTATTTTCTTTTTGGTTTGAATTTAGTCTATGTGAAGTTTTTTGGATTGATTCATTTGTTTAAGTTCATATGATTATATTTTTGATCATTAGGCGTTTTATTAGTTACAATGTAATGTTACGAAAAGCGTCACTTGTTAAAATACAAATTTATCTAATGCTTTTAAAAAGTGACATTTGCATATAAATGTCCAACACAAGAGTTAGAAAAATAACTATAAAATCGTCTATTTATTTGTTTGAACTGCCTTCTTTATTTTATTCTTGTTTTGTTTCTGAATTAACAAAGAAGTCATTTAATCGCACGGCTTTTCCAGCAGTTTCGGGTAATCTTGTTGGAGATGTAGAAATAAATGGTCTATCAGCAATATTTTTTGGAAAAACACCCTTGATTTGTTATCTAAAAGGATGTTTACATAAATAAATTACTCAAGGGGAAAAATAGACTCCTATTGCTTCTCAGTAGGTCAAGGTCTTTCACCAAAGTATTCTGTCAATATTGTGGTTATCGAACAGTTAACTTTTATTTTGGTGGAAAATATTTCATGGAAGATAAAGAAATGATAATCTTTCGATTTCGTGGAAACTTGTATCTATATGTTTCATTTCGAAATTTTCGTCGTAAATTCTTTTCATCTGATTGTATAATTTTTGTTTCATCGACATTGAGTATCTTTGCTGCCATATTCAAAAGAATTTTTCTAACTAAATCAAAAGAAATCGCTTGGCATCAATCATGCCAAATGATTTTTTTTCCTGGTTACTTCCTCGTTCATTTGAAACTTCTTTTTTATAATTTACTCTCAGAGCTAAACTTATTTGTGAATATTATTAGAATAATATTACAATTAAATGAAAATGGTAATTATTATGATACGCTTATTATCATGTCATTCTACGAATATTGTAAAACATATATGAAAGTTTCTTTGCTCAGTTTAAAAATTGTATCAAAAACTTTCGCCAAAAAATGTTAATGTCCTCATTTTCTCTCATTTCATAAATATGTGATTAATAAAACCTAAAATCAAAATGATTAGAATTTTTTCCATTTCGATGAAATAAAATATCGTTTCCTAGCAATATTAAACATGAAATAATTGAATCATAATTTTAATTCAAAATTGATTTCTTGTGTTCAAGTAAATCAGCATAATAATTTTAACACATAATTATTTTGGTCCCTTTTTTATTGCTATGCTAGGATATTTTGAAATAAATATAATTCTATTAATTTCAATTTCTTTCTTAAAATTCATTGCTTTAAAATCAATTTAAATTTAGAGACATTAGTTTTTTTCTTATATAATTTTCATTACTTAAATATTAATTTAGTAATGATATAGGAAAAAAAGAAACAAAGACATCTTTTTTTTCCTCACCGCTCACCGACAAATATCTATAAGCAAAATATACGACGCACAGGTGGTGAAGAGGCTAAAAGTTTTTCACCTCTGCCTCCAAATCCGACAATGAAAAATATTCTTTTCAAATAACTTGGCGATCCCTTCTGCTGTTCTATCAAATACTTACCAAGCCCATCGCAAATAATAAAAAAGAAAAAAGGGAGGAGACAAAAAAACGTCGTAAATCAGGTGCTGCCGCGATCATAGAGACAACACACAGGTGTTAGGAGCAAGCTAAGCTGGAAGGGGGTGTAAGTGTAGTAAAATATAAAAATTATAAGAAAAAAAGTGGTAGGTGTGTATGTAGAAATATTTTTGGGTTTACATACATGAATCCGTAGGCGTTGCCGGAACATATCAAACAATCCCGGATCCAGGTTTGTGGGAATTTTTTCGAAGGCAGGGGTTGAGAGATGTGATGAACCAGGAAGAGCTGTTGGCGATCGCGTGAGTCGTAAAAAAATTTGTTCTAGTTAGTTTTGAAGAGTTGGAATCGGGAACGGAAATATTGTTAAGTTGAATCGGCCTGATTAAACGATCTGTGGGCAAGGAAATTTGAATAAAAAATATCTTAAAATTCGTTATTGTTTAAATGATTAGGGTGGTTTTTTATTTATTTATTTATTTATTTATTTATTTTTTTTTTTTTTCGTTTATCGAATGTTAAACGGTTTCTCGATTAAATAGACTAAGAAAGCTGATAATTTTTATATTAGATATTTGCAAAAATTTCTAAACAGTAGACAATATGTTTTTAAAATCGCTTTTTTGAAATTTTTATGAAATTATTCCTTGTATTTTAAATTCAGGAATAATATTTCATGAACAATGTAATTAAAGGAAATTATAGCTAAATTAAAAGCAAATTAATGTGAAAATTCTTAATTTTTTCCTAAATGTGTATTAAATTATTAGAGATTAATATTGAAAAAGCATTTAAAAATTTATTATAATTCAGAATCTAACTAAAATATAATGAATTGTTTTCTTTATAATTCCGTTAATAAATCGCTTATTCATAAATTTTCAGTTTTTTTTAGTTTATCATATTACACACACACACACACACACATATATATATATATATATATATATAGTGTGATTTTTTTTTCAAATGTGAACTGTAACTGTTTTCCTCTTTTTTTTTTTTTTTTTTTTTTTTTTTTTATTTTCATGTATGGTATTGCATAATTTAAAATTATAATTATTCAAATTTAATCGCATCGCAAAAGAAAAGTATACATTATGTTTTGATAAATGTTGTATGTTATATAATTTCATGAATTATATTAATAATAAAAAATCAAGTAGAATTGATAATTTATTTTACTATACTATGCACATTTTTTGCACTTTTATTTATATGATTTCAATAAACATAATTTCTGTAAAAAAAAAAATTTTTTTTTGCTTACCTTTTAAATATGTATTTAATTGCGGCTCTCGAAAAATTTCAAATTTTGAAAAATGGCTCGGACTGTTAAGGTGCTTGACTTACTCTGCTATATAACAGAAGAAAAAATGCACTGAATAAATTTTAACACTAATTATTTTTATACTTTGAGTTATTTAAAATGTTCATTTTCTTGGCAATTTATATACATTTCAGAATGTTATTATATTATATATAACTTAATACACACAAAACTCCAGAATTATATATAAATATTGCATACCATAATAGAGCCGAAATTAGAATATTACTTTATAAAGAACAACATGCAATTGCATATTTGGAGAAAAACACGTGAAAAAGTAACACGTTTTAATATTATATTTATCCTGTTGGATTTAACAATCACCTATTGTTACAATTTATTCGTGGATGTATTTTTTTACTACCATCCTCGACATATTTAATAAAGAATCAAAAATACGAAAAAAATAAATAAATAAAAGAGGAAAAAAATTATTCGAAAAGATGACAAAAATAGGATGGGATTTTTTTTTCCTTACAACGCACATTGCACATAATACGAAAAGAAACTATACAGAAGAAAGCAAAATTACGACATTTTCTTACACATACAAATTATTGACATTGAAAAACAAAAGTAGGTGTATTCGCGGAACAAAACTTCTGTGCATGTTCTTGTTGTTATGACTAATATGGAAAACGTTTTCAAGCTTCACTGCGGAAAACGATTCACGGACCTCTGAGCAGAGAGAAAATAAATGGAAAGTAACAGATTGTGAGTGCGGTAGTTAACAGCATTCTTTGAAATCTTCCTTCCGAACTCGTAGGAACATTTCTAACTTGTTATTGTAATTAATGAACGAATGCCTCGCTATAGAACCTTTGAGTAGCTTGGCGACTAAATTAATTAGGCGAACATCAATTGAAAGTTTTGTTGCGTTCGATCAGTGTTCTTTATCGGTAACATTTTGTGTAGTCTTTCTTAGGGTTGATTGATAAAATACTAACTAAAGATGCATTTGTGTTTCATGGTAAAAGAAAAGAATTCAAAATTACATTAGTGTTAAACTGCGCCTTATGCTCATAAAAAAACTTTCAAATCATTTCGATGAGAAATTACTTCTTTGTGAATGTAGTTGAAGTGCTGCAAATTTCTAAAGTTTATGTGCGTAGTTAATTGGTAATATTTCTAATTGACTTGATAGTGTTTATTCCACTAACAGTTTAGAAAATACTAGGCTGTATGATATAACCCTAATTTTTACTGAACTATTTTCCAATTAAATTTACGAGTTCCCCTCACCACAGGCGAAAATTTACTATCAGATTATATGAAAACAAATTTTATAAATTCTTTGAAAATTGATCTTACTGGACTCGTTTTATGCAATTTAAAATTTTTCTTGCAATTTCGAATCAACTGTTTTGTTGTCGATCAATAATTAATAATTGAAACAACAAATAAAGAATATTTTATTTTTAATTCAATTATTACTGCATTGTATATTTTTTATGATAAAGACATGTTTAATTTGTAAGATTTCCTTTTTAGTACTAAAATATCGGCTTTATTGTGTAATTTCTCTCGTATGATTCTCTGAATAATAGCACTTAGATTTGTCAATGAAAAAAAATGGTAGTTTGTCTTAACAGTAATGCAGTTTCTCTCTTCGTTTTAACATCGAAACTTTTTTCTCCTTGCTATGTTAGTAGCTTTCTCTTGTTTTCCAGAATCATTTTGTTGCTTGAGAACTTTCCTAAACTTCTCTAATAAGCCAACGCTCGTGGCTTCTAATTTTAATCCAACGGCTTATCCCACCTTTTTCAATCTCAATCAATGCACAAACGCGAAAAATAAGCGTTTAATGAAATAACGTGCACATCTAAACTCTTAAACAATCAACTTTATGAAAGTGACCTGATAACCCTGGCCTCAGCTATCGGCTGACCCAGGTATCTGTAGCTTATTGGGTCAGGTTTGGTCTAATTGCTGCATGACCATTGTCTTGTCACAGTGACACACTTTCACATCCCACTCAAGCCACTGCCTTTAGATGGGGAGGTTCAAAACAGATTTCTCCCTACCGCTTCGATTTGCTTATCATGGATTATAAATTATTTTGTTCTAAAGACGAAAACGAGTTTTGTATGTTCTTCGCACTAACCCATATTCGTAAAGGGACCTTGCTTGCTTCATCTACGTATTCATGAGCTTTGTATTTTTTCAGATAACGTGCTCGTTAAGGTCGCTTTCGAGCAAAACAATGAGGAAATCTTGATTCGTATTGTAAGATGCTTTAAAGCCTTTTGTCTCTATATATGTAAAATATGATCAAAAATAGTAGGTTAGAATATTTACCACATCCACCTGCATCGTGAAGGACTCAAATAGCATCCATTTATGTTAAAAACATTTACTTAAAACAACGTATTATACTATTTCTGCAACATTTTATCTCTTGTTTGATGCTTCATTTCTAATATTTTGTATGTGCTAGATATAGTTTCTTTAAATTCTTAATAATAATAATAATTTTATTGATAATAATTTTTTCTAAAATCACCTGTTTGATAAAAAGATTTGATTTTTGATAATGCCAAAGTTTTTCTCAAATAAAGTTAAAAGATTAACCCTATTTTTATTTCAGTGTTATATTTTCTTTCTTAGATTAATATTAAAATATTGCTTTCATTTTTTTTCCAGTTTATTTTTTTCAAGTAAATTGCATTCTTATTGATGGAGCGGTGGAAGAAAGCTCAAGGTTCCAATTGTAAAATTTGCCACAGCACACTCGACGAAAGATCAACGTTTCCTACCAGCTGCAACATGATCACCTCTAACGGCCACAGCACTCCTCTTAAGAACCCTCAAAACCTTGCCAATGGATGCAATGGTAATCTTCTTATTAAAAACGGCCACCCTAAAAGCCACCTCATCAAATCCCATCTCAACAACGGACAGTCTAAAAATGGTCACAACGTAGAAAAAAACAGTCATCATTTAGGTTTAGTGAAGGAGAGCTTATGCTGCTTTAAGCATTCTCAGTCATCGATCAAGAAACCACAAGAAGAAAAATCCGAAGACAGGGACAACTCTTGTGGACTGTGGTCATTCAAGCCTCAATGGCTTCAATCTCTTGCCAACAAGAAAGTATTCTTAGCCGTGTTTTGTTTAACAAGCGTCCTACAGGGTATGTACTATACTTACTTTGTGAGTGTGCTGACGACCATAGAGAAACTGTACCAAATTCAAAGCAAAACAACTGGCTTGATCATGTCAGCAACGGAAGTTGGCCAAATTGGTGGTGCTTTACTTCTCACCTACTATGGTGGGCAAGGTCATAGACCTAAGTGGATAGCTTGTGGTATGCTCGTATTTGCCGCGGCTTCCATATTTTGTGCCACACCTCACTTCTTATATAAAGATGTGAAGAGTCCCATCAGGGTTACCTCAGATACAGAAAATTCCTCCACCATCGCCCTTAGGGACCTCAGAACTAAGCTTTGTCATATCAAACCAGTAACGATTAACTCCATCCGGATCACTCTTCCATTGTCGTTAGTGTCATCAAACTCATCCTTCGATAGTGATGGCTTAAGAATGTCTGAAAATGGATCGGCATTAGTTGATTGGATGTACAACAGGTCACAGCGCTCTGCTTATACAGGTAAGCAAATCTGTCTGAAAATTTAATGATTAATAGTAGAATTCTTAGTAACGAATATTTTATAGTTTAGGCTAAAAAAAATTTATTTCTAATCAAACGAACACTTTTTTCCCAACCATTGTTTCACAAGATAATATTTTGATAATTTTTTGTGAAAAAATATCAGATTTTGAATTTGTTATTGAATGCATCGTTTTGAATTAAATTGTGTATTGTGACTTCAGCAGGAAAGAATAAAATATATTTACAACTTCTTCTCATCATATATAAAAATTTTCTTTGAAGGATTTTTTGAGCACTTTTTTTTCTGGTTCAGAGATAACACTCCATAATCAAGTTTAATTTGTATAATACATTGTTATAGTCCATTGATTTATTTAATAATAATTTCATTAGATTTCCAGTAGAATTAAAACGTAAATTTTGAAAAATAAGTATTTGGACAATGTTTAGTTAAAAATACACACAGAAATACTAAAAAATATTATGAGGTAAAATTTCTTTTACATAAATACTATGTTTAGATCTTATTTATATTACATTGCAAAATATTCAGTTTTTTAATGAATGAATTAGATATTTTTAAATAATAAACCTATTTAAAACTTAACATTCTATAATATTAATGAAAAAAATAGAACTTAAAATAGCATTTAATTGTTTTGCTTTACAATACATATCTACGAATGAATTTCAATACCTGTAATAAATGTGTATATAGGATTTTTCATAAAATTATGTGCATATATTTTTCGTTAAAGTATTTGTTAAAATCGTAAATTTATTAATAAAGAATATACATTGAAAACTTTGTGATTCTATTTTTTATATTTTGGCCATAAAATGAATAGTTTATTTGCTCATTCAAATTTACAATTCATTCCTTTTAACTTGCTTTAAATATATTATTTTTAAGCAGGTCTTAACAGATTGCGATTGCAAAACATTTATTTGATTCGTACGTTTTCTATTTTCTACAATTATATATCAATTTGATTTTACAGTATAAAAAGGTAAAACATTCTATAAAATTTCATAAAAATTCGATTTTAATTTTAAAGTCTACTTTAAGTTATTTAAAAATAGGAAATTTGAAATAGTACAAAAATTAACTATTCCTATTTTTATAAATACATTAATTAAATAAATCTGCTACTACCCATGACTGGAGTTTCATTCTACACAAATTAATATTCCTATTTCAAATCCAAAGTATAATATTTCTTTTTGTTGTTAAAATTCATTTTAACTGAATTGCCAGAAAACTACTTGAAGCGATCAATTCATCTGTATAAATAATTCACAAAAACATTCAATTCAGCCGGCTATATCTGCTTGGCCCTGACCTTGACGAGGCTTCCTTTTGTGAAAATAATATTAACGTCTGGTATGCCGTGACAAGGTAGATTTCTTTACTAGCGTTAATTTAATTCCTTTTCCTTTTCACGTGTGTTCAATTTATGAATATTGTTGGATTCTTTATTATTTAATGAAAAGAGGTTCTATAAATAATGTTTACATCTCCAAATTTGCTAGGTTTTTCTTAAAATCATATATCCTTGAATGTATTGTGCGTTAGAACAACTGAGAGTAACTCTACCTTTTGGAAGTTATTTTCGGCATCTGGAATGAAGCAGAACTGTTTGTGTATGGAATAATAATTTTGGTTTTGTTGGGGATTATTTTATGGTTTCGGTATTAGTTTCACCAGTCATTTTGTTTAGGAATGTAAATGACTTTTTTTTTTACTTAGTGTAATTTTCATTACAAATTATTAATAGCATTTTACTTTATTTTTAGAATTCTATATGTTTTTTTAAATGTCGACAATAGTCGTTATAAGTTTTGTAATAAAACTTAGTTTCAATATCTATTAGAGAGCAATTATGTGCAAAGTTTTGTGAAGAAATTTTGTGTATTTTTGATGCATCGCGTCAGTTTCCTTGGGAAAAGTTAAATATGACATTTTGCTCCCTCATTTTTTTTTCTAGTCATTGTGAATTAAAATAACTGAATTCAATTAATATTTTTTTAATCTAAAAAAAGCTGTTTTGTATTCAAGGTAGGATTTTGAAAAATTGATGGTGATTTTTCAAAATTTAAATTAATGATTTTTTTTTTAAAGTTGTATTTAGCTCATTCATAATATTTGTTATTAAGTTAATTAAAAGGATCTTTGAGTATATCTAAAAAATAACAATGCAATAACTTGTATAATAATTTTCAAAAATATTTTGGCTTAAAACTTTACGAGTGTTTACAGAAACTTAAATTTGAAACTATGAGCATTGATAAAAGTTATTTTCAATTCTAAAAAAAAATGTTTACACTAATTCAAATTCAATAAGATTCAATAAAATTGTGTATTTTAATGAAAAAATTAAATACAGGGAGTCATATTTTCATTGAATTTTGGTGTATTCGGTAAACATGGTAAGTATATCCATACAATATTGATTATTTAGAGTTCCTTAGATTTATTTAAAGATAAAATCTGTATATTTAAAAAAAATACATTCCAAGCAAACAATTTTGAAAACTATGCTAAATATTCATCTATCTATATACATTTTTTATGAAGTTACCTTTTATAATATACATTCGTATCAAAGCATACACACTTACATAAATTCATACATACGGCATCTATGTATACATACCACATTTTTACATACATTCACAGATGCATATAATATATGCTCCAAATTAATATTTCTCCTTATATATCCGTATATTTTGTAACATCGTATATACCAGAATATATTATTTGTTAGTCATATTAGAAAAGTTTATAACTTGAATATATCTGTATGAAAGTTAGTTTATAAGAAACAAAAAGATTTATGCAACGAATATTGAGATATTTTTCAAGTAGACGATGAAAACTAATTTCCGCGAATTGGACAAGACAAGAGAGAGCAAGATATCTTTATTTTAAACTAAACTATTTTTACTTATCCAATTTTAACTTGTTGGCAAACATTTTCAATCCCTTTACTATGTTTTTTTTTTCTTAAAAAAATGTAGCAAAAGATGAAAGAAGGAAAGCCAGCTAGTCGGAAGACACGTGCGTTTGATGGTTACGATGACTAGTGGCGGCTGTCAAATGGATATAACGGCGTGTGTTTAGTTGAAGTTTGAACCGTGGTTGTCCTTGACTCTGCATCTCACAAGGACACTATGCCGTCTCACACAATCAAAAAATGTCTGCCACTCGCCTCGCGTGGAATAGACCGCTTGCTTCCGGATCTCCTGTAATGTTGCTTCTGCAGTCAAACTATGATCATAATATTGAAAAGTAATCGTGTTATTAAATTAATCGTAATTGATTTATTGATCTCAAACTTAAAATTTGGACATAATGAGGATCTTAAAGATTAAGTCTATTAAAATGAATGATTAATTATTAAAAACGTAATTAGAGATAAATATTCAAATAGTAATAGATGATATAAAAATGAAAATTTAAATTATTATTATCAGATATTTCTTAGGAAACGAACCATTTAAAAGAACGGTATACTAAATCCAGTACGAATGAAAACTTTTTAGATTAAGAACCGTTAGCAAATTATTGTTAGCACTATTGATTATTTATATTCACTTTAATTAGTTATGTAATATCGTTGTACAATAATTAGTTGAAATTTAATAACATGATTAGTTGAATATTTAACCGATTGTTATTTTTGATTAAAACTTGAGAAAATCGGATCTTCGATGATTATATTGGTTTCTTTCAAATTTAAAATCAGAAAATTAAAGATACTTTTGTTAGCATGAATAAATGAATTACAAATATATTACATAATGTAAACAGTAATTAAGATAATAGTTATTATTTGATCACTCATTTTTTTCATTAACAAATATTTTTTTAATAATTTATCAAAGCTTTATAAAGGTTTTATTTTGAATGTTATTTATTTTTCGATTGAATTATATTCGAAGTCAGTTACTAAAAAACACTAAATATTGCAAGAGATTTTAAACCTTTTATTTATGATAAGTCGTTTAAAATTTTGTTGCTAAGGCATGAAATTTCATACATTTTTTGCAATAATGAATGGAATATCATTAAAATTAATTAAAAGTTAATCATAATTATGAATTTCCTGCATTAAAAATTTTCATCTCCTGAGCGCGTTAGAATTCTTTCTTCCAATAAATTACTTATTTGGTCATACGATTTTTCCGAAGAGCAATTTTTCTTAATTCATAACAACAAGCTGTGAGATCTTATCTGCTATCGTTAAGGGTCAATTAATGGCTGGGCAAGATTAATTTATTTTAATATTTTGTCTCTTGATGCCAAATTTGGCGAATCCAAGGTTGATGAGATTAGCACTGAATATGTTTTTATTTTATTTGTCTTGATTTTTTCTCACCAATACAGTGAATGAGTAAAGTTGAAAAAAAGGTATACAATTAAATCAGTATGAAAAGGTATATAATTTAAATCAGTACGTGGAACAAATCTGAAATATGTCTTTATTATATTAAAATTTTACAACAGTTATAATCAAATTATTTATCGCTGCAATTTATAATTAAAAAAATTAGCATAAAACTTCTTCAATGAAGAAAAATGAATTTTTTAAATTAATTTTGATAATTGAGGTGAGGATAATTGCGATTGAACTTTCTTTAATACATGTACTATTTTATTTATTCAGAACTAAGGCAGTATTTAAAAATGTAGGAATACTAAAGTAATAAATTAACCCCGTAATTTTTTTAAAAATTTTCTTAACTTAACATTCAATTATCGTCAAATTAAAATAGGAAATTTTTTTATCTTTTTTTTTTAGTATGTAGAAAACTGTTTTTTATTTTTAAAGAAAAGTAGTATCTTAAACAAATATATTCAAACATCGACTTTTTTTAAAAAAAAATTTTTATTTTAATATTTTTAATAGTATTTATTATTAATGGTAGAATTTCAGTTCTTGTCTTAAAGTAAACTTTCAAACGATATTATTTGCTTTCCTGATTTCGAAGTAAATTAGAGCAAATATTCTGACGTCATTCGCCTTATATAATCACGAGTTACATTTGAGATGCACTTTTACGCATTTATAGTTTTGTTTTCCCTTTCACGTATTTATTAATGCTTTTCGATTATCCCCGAAGGCTAAAAAAGTTCTTTCTCTCACGAATCACATTTACCTGAGGATAATCAGTGAAATGAGTAGCATGCGAAACTACCATTAAAAAGATGTCTTCAGTTTGAAGACTGGTATAGCGTGTTCAGTGATGGGAACTGATCAGTGGATGATTTATGGCTCTTCCAGCTAGTAACTCATCATCGAACACGGTTTCAGTTAACTTGTTGCAGGCTTAGTCATTGAGTTTAAAATTATCATCATATGCGATGGATGAGATGATGCGCCTTCAATATTACTTGATGATTCACTTATGATAATGTATCCAAATCATAATAAATGTTGTTAGTGTATGAATTAGAACGTGCAATTTCCTTCTCATAGAGTAAAATGAAGTTCAGTTTTTGAGGAAATTAAAAAAAGATGTAACATTCTATCCCAAGTACTCACAAGCACAATGTATCACAAGGGGAGAAAAATCTGCAATTAAATAATAAATGGATAGAAAAATCAGATCGCAAAGTCTGTTTATGTACAGAAAAGTGAACTCCCTCATCTGTTACAATAATTATCCGAAATAAATTTAAATAATTTTAATTTAAAATTGTTTTTTGATAAGAACTATAGATTATATTGGAAATTGGATTTTGAAAAGATATTTTTCGCAGCCAAAATATAAAAAGATCACTTTTGCAATGAAGCAATCTCAGCCCAGTTTATCAGATTCAAAAACCTCGAACAGAATGCAAAATATGCATTTTTATATTCTTCTTCTGCTACATACAAACAGATTTTCTTGAACGTGAACTGTATTAAAAAAATAATTTAATATTAATTACCGCACACACAGAAATAATTAAAGTTATTTATTATTTCTGTCAACAAAAATTTTAGAGGACAGTTTCAAAAGAAGATTCCAGAAAGTCTTAACTTTTATAAAAAAAAAAATAAGTAAATAAATCCGAAAAATTTATAAAATCACTTAAAACTAAAAATTTTATGATGTTATAAGAAATTAATTTAAGAAATGCAACATGATGATAACGAAATCAAGAATTGAATAAACCCAAGATATAAAGAATATAAAAACATCTTTGACTTTCAAATAGTTTATTGTATTATTAAATAATAGAGAAAATTTTTTGAATTTGGAATTATATTGTGATATTTAGTAAAAAATATAGCATACAGTATAAAAGGTTATGGAGGATTCTAGATTGTGTATTATGAAATTTTAAGACAATCAATATCACGAACAGAAATCAGTAGCTTTTAAAAATCATTTATTAAATATGTTATTAAAATACAATAAGTTCAATATTCTTCAATTTTTAGTCACAATATCATATGTTTGCTTAAGCCAGATGCCATCTTAATTAAAAGATTGCCTATATCAATAGTTGGTGTTGCTTAACGCAATTTTGTTATATTAGCCAAATTATAAGTGACATAACATCATTGCATCATTCTTTGACACTTCAGCAACCAGTTTATTTACGTTTTTAGATCCATCTCATTTACCCTTGTTTGTTCCTAGATGACTTCCGTCTTTCGACGGAGAGCAGTGAAGTTCCACCATCCTTATTTATCCCAAGTGATGCTCTAGCCGAAAAACGAGATCGCTGTGAAGAGAGGAACAAGCTAGGAACACATACCAGGACAACACACACAGTTCTTATAATTTTTTTCGCCAGTTTGCTGCTTATTGGTATTGGGGCTACAGCTGTTTACACATTAGGCATTCCATACATCGATGACAACGTTGCTACCAGAGAATCTCCTCTCTATTTTGGTAAGCGTTTTATTTCTTTTCTATTTGATTTTGGAGTATCTTCTGATGAAATTGTTCACCAGAAATCAAAATAATTTTAATGTGATTCAAGATGGTACTAGATTATTATCCATTTTTTTCTGCAAGAATTTATTTTTCCCAATAAAAATTCATGTAATTCTATTATTTATTTTGGATTTTTATGATATTATGTTTAACAGGAATAACAATTGGAGTTAGGATATTCGGACCAGTTTTTGGATTTCTGTTGGGATCTTTCTGTACAAGCATTTATGTCAACTTCCCATTTGGTAAGTTTTAAAAAATTATTTCAAATTTTTCTTAATAGAATAATCAAATGTTAAAATTTGTGATATTTTGCTTTCCTGTGTTGCCTTTTTGTCTTACCGAGAACTTATAATTTGTGAAAAAGAATACATATGATAGAATTTTGCGAAATATTATTTACAATTGAATACAATCAATATTACTTTTAGAAACGACAGAAATCACCACGGACAATCCTCAATGGCTTGGAGCTTGGTGGCTTGGCGTTCTAATTGTTGGAGCTGCTCTCATACTGACAGCCTTTCCGATGATGGCTTTTCCTAAGAAGTTGCCAAAACCTTGTTCACACAGCAGTACTATCAGGAGCTTTAACCACAATGGAAATGATGCTGATTATCCCAAAACTAATGGAAATATTAATGGCCCTAATGGAAATGGTAACAATGTGAATGGTAATGGCCATGTTAATGGTGGAGCGCTAATAAGCTGCAAAGTTAATAGAAATCCAGCTAATGGAAATATTACCGATATCTCACATTGTCATGTTTGCCAGCAATCTGCTTATTATAAGAACGAGGAAGAAGCAAAACCAAGTTTGAAAGGTAGGTTCATATTTTGATAAGTAACGCTATGTTATTATTAAAGACCTTTTTTTTAAATAAATCAGTTTTTTTTTTAGTTGAAACTACTTATTTTATAATAATTTACAAATTTTTTCAAGAAACTAATTTATTTTTGATAAATCAATTTTTGGTTGAACTTGATTACGAATATTCTAACTTTTGGGTATTATTTATCTTGAATATGAGGAATTAAATCAAATTGTTATAACTTTCACTTAAATTTCTTTATCAAAAATATATATTTTTAATTCATTACTTTCATTTGCTCCATTTTATATACTTTTGTTTCAATTAACAATACTAAATTAACAATACTAAAGGAACCATTTCAGATTGTATATGTAAACCAAAATATTCTAATTAAAATTTAATTAAATTTTCAGAAAATGTTAAACAAATAAATAGGAAACTAAAATTTGATTTTAAAAAATTCGAAACATGTTGCCCAAACTTCCCAGAAAATGTGATTTGCAAAATTTGAAAATTAGCGAATTAAAGTGCTCTTAAAATTTAACTTTCTGGAAAAAGAATATTAATAACGCATTAAAAGCATAATGCATAGACACCTGACAAAACGCTATTTTTTTCAAAGAATCAAGTTTAAAAATCAAATTAAATCTATGCTATTAAATTTAAATTAGAATCGAATTAAATCTGCTCTTTCAAGTTTAAATATATAACAAAATTCAAATAAAAACTAATGCTGATTTAACTTGACAAAAATCAAATAGTTATTTTATTTAGTAAAAATTATTTGTAAAATATAATGGTAAACATGTATTTATTTGTGAACTGAATCCTTTCTGTTATTTGAAATATTTCTTTCATTTCTCAGCTTTTCCATCTGCCATAAAACGATTGCTTAAGAATGAGATTCTTCTGTACCGAACCGCTAGCAGCGTTCTCCATATATTGCCTATAGCAGGATTGTACACTTTTCTGCCAAAGTACTTAGAAAGTCAGTTTCAGTTGACTGCTACAATTGCCAATATGATATCAGGTAAGTATGTTAAGAAAATTTGTAAATGAAGATAATTAAAATTATTAATTAAAAATTTTCTGGAAAAAAAAAGTTTGAAAATCTACTGAATAAAAGATTTTAGTGTGTACAAATATTCCAGTGTGCACGATGTAAATCACAATGTCCCCTCTACTGATAGAGAATTCAGAAATAATATTGTCATTTGATCATCATTTTCATCAGGATCAATTTATAGGTTAACTATATACTACACCGATAAAGCATTAAAATCATATTTGAATTAAGTAGGATAAATTTTGTTATAATATCTTATAGTTTAAGAGGATATTATAACAAAATATATCTTAGTAAAAAAGTTTTCTCAATTTTTCACTTTTGATATTTATTCTCTGGGATCTTTTATAATGAACCAGTTCTGAATTTTCCCACACACAACCATCTGACGGAATTCTTTCTCAAGCTTTCATTTTAAGTTATTAAGGTTATTAAGTTATTTATTTATATATTAATTTGACATTGTTTCAATCTAAATTAATTCTGCAGTTTATCACTCAAATTCGTAGTCTAATGTTTCATGTATTTTCTTATTTATTAATCAATAATATACAATATTATATATATTACATTTATAATGAAAACACCTTATCATAATGAAGTTAAAATTCAAAAATAAATTACTTATGGTTTAAATAAAAATTTGAAGAAAAAAATTAAAAATATTAAAAATTTAGGATTTATTTATTTTAATACTAATTTTGTGCATATATGGAAGATATTTAATATTAATATCTATACTTCTTTGATTATTTATAAGTTTATAATTAATGTTAAATTTATTATCAACTTATTATAAGCAAATAAAATTAATTATTTATTTAACTTTCAAAGGATAATATAATTAACACTTCTCATAACATATACAATTAGACTTTAACATTTTTTTTTTGCATTTATGCTGTAAAATTATAAAAAAAAAACAGGACTGTTAAGTTATGCTATTAATTAATATTGTTTATTTAAAAACTTTTTTCTCTGTCATGCTTATAAAATATTTTACTTTCAGGAATTGCTGGAATACTAGTCATGGGAATTGGAATTTTTGCAAGTGGAACTTTCATGCGCAAGTTTAAACCGAATGCTAGATTCGTAGCTAGATGGATTGCTCTATCTGCTCTTTTATATGCTATTGGAATGATGGTTTTGATGATATTTGGATGTCCACTTAATAAATATGTCGGACTTAATGCTGGAAGGTAAACTATATCAAAATTAAAATTAATTATAAAATAATTCTGGCAATACAGTGTATTGCCAGAATTATTTTATAATTAATTTTTTAAAAAAATTATATCTTAATTTTTATAAATAAGAATATTAGTTTAGAAAAGTTATATATAATTTTGTATGTGAGTTTACATAAAAAATATTTAACCTGCGAGCTTCACAAGTTAATGTGTGATTTATTTATTATTAGTCTGAAGTATTAAAATAAGTAATCCATATTCTTAAAGCTTAATTTGATTCAAATTTCTTTTATTTGCATTATTTTATGGTTTGAAAATTAATCAGAATTAGTTTGTAAGTTAAGTAACTCAAAAGTTTAGTTTATATACAGTCCCTTTTTACACATTTAGTCAAATTTCTAAATTATTAATTTAAATTAATAATTTAAATAAAATTATAATAATTTATTTAAATAATTTATTTAATTAATAATTTAAATAAAATTATAATTATTTATTTAGCTTATTAATTTAAATAAATAAACTTTAATAATTTAGAAATTTAATTATTAATTTAAATTAATAATTAAATTTCTAAATTATTAAAGTTTATTTAACTAAATTTCATTTTTTAACTATAAAAATCAACATAACTTGCTTTAATAAAAATATATCGAAGTTAAAAATGTCACCTATATCTTCATCTATGGTAAATATATTAATTCCTCATCTTATAGCTGTATGTAGCTTAAATAAATTTATTAAGGTAATTTTAAGCTTAATATTAATTTATTAAATAATTAGCTTAAAATTAATTTATTATTGAACTAATTAAAATAATTTATTAAATTAATTCAGATTAACTTTCTAAATTAATTTTAAGCTATATACAATAAATAAAAGTTAATTTCAATTTAAAAATAATTAATTATTTAAAACTTTTAATTTTTAAATGTTAATTTTGATTAAGGAATGAATTAGCATATTTAAAAATACATAATACTATTTGCTTGGTTAAATAAAAAGCTTCTTGAAATCCCAAAAGAGTCGCCATAGTTAAAATAACAAATTTAATGTTAGCAGTGATTATAAAGAAATAACTTCTCAAAATATCTGAAGAATCAACTTTACGATTACTATAGTAACTAATTTGTAACTCTTGTATGTTTATTTTGTTCTATTTTAATATGAGTTTATGCGTAGTGAATATGAGGACCGCACCCAAAATTCATGCAATGAGACATGTGGTTGTTTACCTGGAGAATTTGCCCCCATCTGCACAAGTGAAGGAGTAACTTATCTGTCCCCCTGTTTGGCTGGATGCACTAAAGTCTCAGGTTCATCTTATGATAAGGTAATGCTATTGTTGAAGGATGAAGAAGAAGTAAGCATTATATGGCCTTCTATGTAATGCTTAATCTTCAGCTTCATCCTTCTTCTTCTTCCAAATCATGTTATTTAATAAATGAACTCATAAGAAAATGATATATACTTCTTTTAAAATATTAAGTTTACGGAGAAAATAAAAAGATTTCATTATGTTATCATATTATTGTAGTTATTTCAAGCCATAAAAACGTTTCAGAGACTTGCTATTAGAAAAAAAAATTATAAGTTTAGAGTTGAGAAAACGTTTATGCTGAATAAAATTTATAAAAGTAATTTAATTTTACTATATAGAATCCTCTCATGGAATATAACTGTATTGATTTATGCAAACATTCCATTTGAAAGCAAAAAAAAAAAAAAAAAAAAGGCAATGTTATTTCTTTTATGAAATATTTATTTATATATATACATATATACAGTTTATGCACACAAACAAATTAAACAAAATTTTTATTTTAAGGCTGTATATTATTATTACTCATATTTATTTTCATGTCTCTTTTTGGTTGAATTGTTTTTAATAGCAAATTTGAATTGAATGTTCACGAGATAAAAACATACATTTTCATTGTTTATATTGATGAAAATGATCCATATCTTTATTTTTGTTTAATTTAATAATATTAAAATACAGATATTTGGATATAAACATTAATAAAGTTTCGTGGAAACAAATTAGAACTATAATTTTTCTATAATAGTATTAATGAATAATTTTTTAGTAATAATTTCAATGCAAAATTCAGTTTTTTTATTTAAATTACATAGATTAAATAATAAAATATTGTATGTACTAAATTTAACAATAAGAACTAAAAAAAAATATTAACTATACTGCTAAATTTTTGTCAGCTATAATTTCTAAAAAAAAAAAATCAATTAGGTGATTTATATTGAACTTATATTGACATAAGAAGTATTTATTCTTTGAATAAGTTCTCTTCCATATTTATCATATTTTTAAACCATGAATTTATTTACATTTTTAGTGTAACTTATGATAACTACATTCAGATTATATAGTTTTTATAAATGATTATTGCAAATACTTACATTGATGGATAGATTATGAAGTAAAATATAAATTTTGTAGTAAAAGAAATCTTGGGAAAGTCATTTTATTGAGTATTGTTGTTTTTACTTATGACAATTGGACAAGTCAAGCTCGCTAGCTATGTGAAATTAAGTCAGAACGGTGCGTTTTTCGTTTAATCGGAGCACCACGAAGGTGAAAGTAGGATTTTGCTCTAAGACTCCTCCAATAGATGGTACTACCAGAGATTCCACTCCCTCAATTTTGACTAGGATCTGGAGGGGAAGAGCTTGAATAATAGTTATACGAGTATTAAAATTGTTATAGGAGGATTTCCATTTTTATATTTGTATTACTTTGTAACATCATAGCTTATAGTTCAAATTTGTAAGGTTTCTCTACTGCTATATTATCTTATGTCTTTCCCAAGAATATGTTTCATAAAAAATTGTAAGGTTTTTATTTCATTATATTTTCCAAGATTTGTTTTATAAAAAAAAAATTGCATGCTCTAAGCAAGGAAGCTTAGAAAATTCCCAAGATTCTTTGACAGATGTCCCAGACCAAAGCAGAAAGGTGACAGTGACAAGATTCAATCTGCTAACCTTTCTCTCTGGAGACTCCATAGTAAGCCTAAATGGAGATTATAGTCAGTGTACTTCGTAAGCTTTCATTTGATAATGACTTCGCATTATAAATCAAGCTGTTTTAACATTACAAGCATGTTATACATGCCAGCTTTTCTGGACTTCAAATTACTTTCAGAGCATCATAGGTATTAATTATCATTTATTAAGTCTTATGATAATTACTATTTGATCATTTGATAATATATTTATATTTTTCACATTTCAGTACACTTACACAGATTGCTTATGCTTGGATGCTAACGTTACAGCCACAAATGGATTTTGTCCTCTAGAATGCAACAGTTTACTTCCCTATGTATTTGTTTTTGCACTGTTTGTATTAGTTCATTCAACATCTGAAGTTGGCTCTATGCTGTTAACACTGAGGTAAAGTAAAAGAATGCTCTTAACTTAGATTTCCCTTTAAAATTACGTAGTGCAAAGTAAATGATTGATATCGATGCCTTATCCTTCTTAAGAATTTTTTGGATTTGTTATAATTAATGAAATTTAAGTCGTAAAATAAAGCATGATTTTATTTAATTCTTGTTTTTAAATAATAAATTGAAATTAGGAGTTTAATAAGTAGTATTTTAATAAGTAGTAATTATAATAATTTAAGGTGCAAAAGTTTTTGATAGTTTTTGTAAGGTGTAAATTACTTTCTAAGGTATAGAATGATTTTTTTAATTAATTTAGATTATAAATGCATATCAATCATAAATATCTCGTATAAATTATGTATATGTATATATGTGTGTGTATCAATAATAAATTAATGCTGGGAATAATTTATACCAAATAATCAGTGAAGATTTTAATTAAAAAATCAAATATTATATTTAAATTAGTTTATATAATAATAATAGAGCACATTATTATTATAATTTCTTTAATCATCCAATTAAATGATTAATTAATATTATAAATATTTGTAATTATAATACTTAAAACTCTGTTTCAGATGTGTTGAACCAAAGGATAAAGCCATGGCTCTGGGACTTATTGCATTTGCTATAGGTTTATTTGGTAAGATTTAAAATCGATATAAGTTTTATTTATTAAAATGTTATTTTTGGATTGCATTCTTATTATTTTGAAATATAAAATAACAAATTCTCTGTTGATGCAATTAAACATTGGGTGATTGAATATTCATTTGCTTTGTATTTAATGGGAGTATTATCATTTTTATTTTTTATTTTATTTTTTAATTCACAGAAGTTAATTCAATAAATTAATATCCATTATAAATATTTTTAAAAAAATAAAATGTTTTTTCAAATATATATGTATATATACTAGAAAGCCCATCATGCATTTTTGAATTTTGCAAAGTATATGTTATTATGCAAAACTTGTCTTGTTACAGTGAAGGAATTCTTTTCAGAATATAAAACACAGTGTACATGGTTTTTATTAAATTATTAATTTAAATATTTTCATACCAAATTTGCACTGAATATAGTTAAATGAATAGAACCAATTTAAATGAAAACAAAACATGATGAAAAATTAGTATTCTGCCTCTTTACATTTAATTTTGTACAATTAAATAATAAATGCAATTTTCAATTGCCTAGATAGTAAAATTAATATAATAAAAAATCTGGGGTTAGGCTGTTGTTATTGTCTTGTGCCAGCTAAGCTGGCATTTTAGGGTGTGCTACTCCATTTTTTTCAACATAGGGTTAGAAAATAATATTATTTTAAGGAAACTAATATATTTCAATCTCCGAAACATTATTAACATATTAAATAAGAAGTTCTATATTTCATGCACTTAATAAATACTGTTTGGTGTGTGATTTATTAGAATATAACGTTAAAATATCTAATTTTTGATTTACAAACATAATGAGTTCTTTGATAATTTATAAGCGCTGTGTTTAATTGATTTATATATAAATGGATAAGGAAAATAATACTTTTCTGACCTATTTATTAAAGAAATAAATGCTTCTTATACCTAATAAATGCTTCTCTTATAATTAATCTGTGTGTAAGATTGCATAAAATAAGAAGAAAACAAAACAATATTACAAGGTCTATATCTCTTACTATAAAGGATAATTTTTTTTTTTGTGTAAATGTAATAAAATTTGTTTCAAATTTTTATTGTTCATAATGTGTAAAAGGTGTCAATATTTTATATTGATGCAGTATGAAATTATTTTCAAGTAATACTGCAAAGTTTGGTGGCCATATAAAATTAAATTTCTGGTTTCGTCTTAATGCTAAAATAATATAAAAAGCCTACTCTTATTCTGTATAAATTGCTTTTCATTTTTTAACTATTTGAATATAAATCAGTTTCACAAAATAAGCGTTTAAAATTGATTGTATTATTTTATTCGAAGTTTTTTTTTTTGGCCATATAAAAAATTAAGCTTGATTCGTCTCAGTGTGCTAAAATAATATAAAAAGTCTTCTTACAACATGTGTATTTCTTACAATAGGCAATGTTCCTTGTCCTATCATTTATGGAGCTGTTGTGGATTCGGCTTGCCTCTTTTGGGAAGACAATTGTGGAGAACCAGGAGCCTGTCGTCTGTATGATCCGTCCAAGTTCCGAGCTGTATTCCATGGTGTCACTGCTGTCATTATGCTGCTTGCTTTCTTCGTGGATATCATCGTCTGGTACAAGGCTAAAGACATACAGTTTCAAGAAGACGAGGAGGAGCAAGTCTATGACGCAGAAGAAATGATACCATTCAATGAAACGCCAACACAGCCCCAATTGGAAAGTAGCATGTGACTTTTTGAAGAATTTCATTTACAAACAAAGAATTTTTTGGAATTTTTTTTTTACCATGAAAAATTAAAAAGAAATTATGGTTAATTTTGACAGTTAGAGATAAAGAAAAACTCCAAATGTGCAACTTGTCTTTGTAACTTTAATTGCTGAGAAATTTTCTGGCTATATCATACTATTATTTGCTGTTGTGAGTTATCTTTTGTCATTTGTAATGCTGAAATTGATTGATACTTAAGTACACATGAATGCACAAAATTTCAGTCATGAGCACAAACTGAAAACCTATAAACTAATAATTGGTTATGTGACTGATGAGAATTAGTTCAATGTTTGGATTTGCCAAAATGCACAAGAATTACGAAAATGTGTTTCAGATCCTCAATTTGGCAATTAAACAATTTATAATTCATGGAAAATATGACTACGAAAGTAGTTATGGATTACTTAATTAAAAATGCTAGATCACGAGTAATGTTATGAATCAAATTGGCAGCTGTTATATTGTAAAAGCAGTGCAGTCTAGATGAACTTTTTTGTATAACATCATTTGATCATTTTTCTTTTCTGAAGTATAAATGGATTTTATACTGCTAAGGTTTTTCTTTAAAATGATAAGTATGTAAGATTGCATTTTTTTAATCCCATGTAAATAAAATCATATCAATTTTACACACTTACTAAAACACAAGAGTAAGTTTTATTGTATCTTGTGGTTAATGTTTTGTATTTGTTAATGAAAATGGTGATTAAAATAATTGTTCTTTTTGAGCTTCTATGTATTGTGTGTGAATCATATTTATCTTTATTGGTGTAAAGGTTGTAATAAATGACTATTTATTTACTATTTGAAATGACCTATCTCATTGCTAGAAGACTTAACACATATCCATACTATTAAAACGTTTCTTTTTAACAAGTAACCATAATTCATTCGGATGAGATAGTCTGTTTCAACTTCCTATAAATGAAATAATTCTGTTTTCATTCAACTAAGTATTACACATTGCGGGTTGCAAAATAAAATTTTACAGGTAAAAGTTTTATCGATATATAAACTGTTTAGCAAAAAAAATGTGTATGTAATTTAAATTTTCACGTGCTTGTGTATCAACAGTTAAATTTTGCCTGATATTATGTTGTAACTGAAAAATTGAAAGATTTAAAAATTATGTACCATTTAGATGGTGTTGCATAGTTGAAATCAAAACATACCAATGTTAAATTGTGTCTGAACTGTTTAGTATCTGTGATTTTTTAGATGTTCTCGTTCGACCTAGTTGAGTCATTTTTCATCTTGATAGAATGGTTCCTATTGTGACTCAATAGGCCAAAATATTGTTTTTTTTAAAAAAAAAAAAGAAAACAAATCAGGTGCTTGCATGAATGATTAAACCTTAAACAACAAAATAATTTGTGAAATTTGGAAATTTTTTTTTTAACTAGGCAAAATATTTTGAAAAATGACTTAATGGATCCTATTGTACTTACTTATCCCTTTACCTGATGAACTTCTCAGGATTTTTTGTGTGTATTTTTTGTAGCCATCTTAATTTTTGATGTTGGGTGTGTTTACCCAGCGATTTTTTTGCCAACTTCTCTTTTCACACATGTATGTAAATAATTTTTTTTATTTCACAAATATGCTATATTTTATAGTTCTATATCTTTTATGTAAAAGTTTACACATTTATATTACTAAGATTCTTATGAAATTTAGGAATCATTCTGCTGTGAGAGTGAAGCCTGAATTCTCTCATATGTTTAATGTTTATTCGTGCTGTTAATTTTGAAAACAAAAAAGTATATTATATATATTATATATATATATATATATATATATATATATATATATATATATATATGGACTTTTCATCATTACTATAAAAAATAAGGTTGTATTTTATTTTACATAAATATCCAATATTCATTGATTTAAAAGCAAATACACAAAATTGTTATTGCTAATCAATGTTGGATTAAAAAAACGTTTCTGGATATGAAGTCTGAATTTCAATCCGATCTAATTAGCACTACATATGCGTTATGCGAAAAGAGCACACTATATGTGTTTTTATGTGTCTCGCTTCACACGTGTAAAATATAGTGATAGATCGGTATTTGTTGGAATATTTTATATTTTTGTTATAAATGTGAAATTTTTTTTATTACAGTACATTAAGTATTGAACGGTCAATTATGCATGTTAAAAAGTGAAGGCTTGTAAAACTAAGATAGGAGTTATATTTGTTTTTTATCTGTATAAAATATTTGTGCCATGTATTGTTGTGTTTCTTTTTCACTTCTTATATATTATGCTAATATTAAAGCTACATATACCTTAATTAAATGCAATTTTTATGCACTTTGGAAATTAAAGTATTTAGCTTATTGTTAAATATGCTTGTGTAATTTACTCTATGATATGTGAAAGGGAACTGTTTATCAATTTTAGTAATGTCATTGATGAAGTTATTTTTTTGCTGATTTTTAAAATTTATCTTGCACAGTAAAAATTTTTTATATGTTTTGTCATATTTTTATTAGAATGATGTGTGTTAAACAATTTTAAGAACAAAAGTGTTGAACTATAGAATTTATTTACAGCAGGCTATATTCTAAGTGTTAGTTTATGAAAAAGAAGAGTATCGTTAATATGTAATTCAAATTAAATAAAGAAAATTTATCTAACATAATTCTAAGATTGAAATTCGTTAAACAGAAAAATATTAGAGAATCATAATTTATTTCATAAAATGAATAGAGTATCACAAAACAATTTATTATTAAGAAAGCTACTTTTTAATTTTATTATACCAAGTCATAATTTTTGAAAATTTATAGTTAAAATATGATCATTTTAATGAAATGGAAAATGCTTTTAATGGTGAAGGAACAAAATAAATTAAAGACTTGTTTTTATAAAAAACATGTACATATATATATATATGCATGAATTTATGTGTTAAAAATAATTGCAATAAAAGTTACTGCATATTTACTCTTATGCATAGTTCCTAATTTGAAGAAAAATAATTTGTTATTTATAATATTTCTTTAAAATTATAATTAAGTCATTCAATATGCTATCTTAGTTAAAACAGCATGGTTTTGATGACATAAAATTTACTATGTGTTCATATTGCATATAACCATAACATGTTTTATTACAAATCTTAGAACAATCATTAGAATGTTATTTTGATATGTTGCTATATGAATGTTGCAATTTTGTTAATAGTTATTTAATTATTTACCTTTGAATAGCAAGAATTAAAAATGAATAAAATTATATCTGTTGCCAATTGTGTTAAAAGTAAAATAATATACATCTTATATATCCATTTTTTAAAGAATATGAAATACATATTCACTCAATTATTTCATGTTTATCTTGAAAATTTCTATATTGAAATGTTCTATCATAAAATTTGGTGTACAAATTTGTTTTTCAGTGATGTGATATACTTATATCTTCGCATGTATTCATAAATGATGTATACATTTCAAAGCAATGTCACATTGAAAAATTGTATCACGAAACATTCAAGTTGTAAGAATATAATTACTTTTATAATAAAATTTTATGGAACATCCACTGTGAAATTATTTTATTTAAAGGTCCATACATATTAATATATATTTTACTGTAAGACATAAATATATTTTTTTCATACGTAACACTAAATACTCATAAAAATCAATTTTAAAAACACACTAGAGTTCTGTGCCTTATAAAACCTAATTTTGAAGGTAATAAACTTTACAAAAATATAAACATACACTGATGCTGTTATTTCAATCAATTTTAATTATTAAAATTGTGTTGTTACATATAACATTATATCAAAAATACAAAACAGCTCAAGTATCACAGAAGAACAAATATAATTAAAAGAACAAACATATAAAGTAAATAACCGGGACAAAGTAACATGAGAACTGAAGTATAAAAATTTTAAAAGAAATTAACAACTAAAAGAACATAAGAAGGTGTAGTCTTTAAAAGGAGACCGTAAGAGTTTTGGCATTCCAGTACAATTTGCTTATCACATTTCATTTCTGAAAATCTTTATCTAATTTTGGGCCTACAAGAACATTTTCTGCGTTCATAGAATTATTAAAATGTACTTGAAATGTTAAGATATTAAAATTATATAAAATCAAAAAATAGTTTCGATTTCAGGAACAATACTTGAAATATTTTTGACTTAAAATTATGGTATATAAAGTAATGATCAATGATTACAAAATTTCAATGTATTAAGAAGCAATTGTATAGCATTTTCAGAGTTAGAACCGAATTTATAAATATCCATGCAAGGCAGGTGAAAACGAATTAAATAATTTAAAACTATTGTATGTAGTCAAAAACTGAGTTAATTTAAAGTCCGTATAAAAGTGATGGAGTTAAAATCTGTGATACGCTTACTTAAATCACTTAGCACATTTCAAGAAGACATGATTTCGTTATTAGTATAGTTTCATTTCCTAATAATAAACATTTCCGGTTAGTATAATTTCTGTGGAGATGTTTAAAATATGATACTAAAATGCTGTTCATTAAAATAGCTTCTTTAGCTAGGAAATCTGTCCTATCTTTGCCTTTTATTCTATAATATTCTTTTAGATGTGTGAAGTCAATTACACAATTATTTTTATCACACGAATACAAAGCAAGTTGCACAATAACAATAAGTTTTTTGTAGACAGGGATGAAGAAAAAATTCACTGCAATTCAGAACATTTCTGCGGATAATTATTGCGTCTTTAACTGCACACAAAACTGAACATTTATTATTTATTCTTAATAGCTGTGTGAAATACAAGCTCTATATTTCATTGATATGTAGCAAATGCAAGACCGTTTCTTCTACCAAGTATGTGCACCATCATACTTCCCAACAATTAGCCCTTAGATTGGATTCTATGGAATCTCCCATCCCATTCTGGATCAGAGAATTAGAAGAGCAGAAACCATGCAGAACTACCCTCCACCCCCAAAGATATTATATTTCACTTGAAAAACATTGCAATCAAGACCTGTTGAATGTGCCCCAGCTACTTTTACTGAACTTGGCGGATTTTCGACCAAGTCAGTGTTGAAAGTCAGAATGGTAATTTGACAGCTAAGTTGATTATGTCTAGAAAAGTATTCTTCGTATTAATTTCACTCAAAATTTCTATATCAATATAGGAAATAATCCCGAAAGAACATAAAGATCATCATAACTTACTGTATCCTCCTAAAATTTTTGGGTTTGTCTTATTTAACAGTTGATTTTTTTCCTTAAGCTTTCTTTTCCCCCCAATCCATGAAGTATAGAATATTCAATCGAAATTACTTGCTTGTATATTAGTTTTGTGAAACTATTGCTGAGATTATAAATATATACAGATTTTGTACAATTTTTTTTTTGCAGATTGTTCCCATTTATTTGAAATGTTTATATGCTTTTTCTCCATTGAAGTTTTCTATGAATATTAACACAGAGGTATTTTATCGGATCTTCATTAGAGATAACAATCCCAAATTCAAATTCATAATGGTTTCTTCACTAATTTTATTTTATAAATCATCATAACTTCGCAGTTTCTTGGATGATAAATGAAGTTTGCTCATTTTTGACCAAGTAAGTTAGAAATTTAGAATATTCTGGCCTAAAGAATATATGTCACTAAAAGTTTTATTTAATGCAATAAACTGTGTATGAGGATTAATATTGCTTAGTTAAGAAAGATTTCTTTTTTTTAATTCTAATATCTATAAATTTACATTTTTTTTTTTTTTTTGTCTGTAAATTTACAATTTGCAAATTTACAGTTCAGGACCCTTATAAAACTTTATTGGATTATTGTTATTATCCCTTTTCACAAACCCACTATTTTCTAAAAATACCTTAATACCCTTGAGTTCACACTTGCAAACTTCTTTCTGGCAAACAAAGCATAAGTGTGTTGGAAAAGGCGTCAAAAAATTTATCGGATTCAAATGGCACATTTTTCCAAAAATGTAATGGTTTTAAAAATATGAATGGTAGCATTTGTCAGAGCTCCTTCATTGTTGAAAAGTCAATGACATTGACACAATTTTTTCTTTAAATGACGACAGACAAAATAAATTATAGATTATAACTTATTGACTCTAATAACTTTTTCACCCTATCCTGAAATTTTAATTTAATATCGTCAGAGAGATCTAGGCCAAAATCTTCACTGTAACTTTTAATTGCCCTTAAAACAGGATTGCTTTTTGTATGTTTGTGGTTGATCATATGGGAATCTATGCTGTCATTTAGACAAAACACAATCAAGTGTATCTATATATTTCCATCTATTCCCTATTATGCTGTTTGGTTCCATCAGTCCGCCAACTGAACCGTGCTTCTGACGAAATCTAACATGATTTTAAACTTTTTTTAAGTGGCTATTTTTTTTTCACTTTAAACTTTTGAGACCGATTGCCACAAATCAAAGTATAAGCGTTCTTATAACAACTGAGCTGAAGACCACAACACTAACCGTTCACTAATGAATTAGTTTTTCATAAATGGCCTATCTTACTATCTACTATTTCTGCTATATCATTTGAAAACCTTATAAAACACATTTCAGAGTACGCAATATTTTTCATATTTCTTAATATAGTTTCAGACACAATGTTGCGGGAAGGGAAGTGTAAAGGATTAAAAAGATTCCTGTATAATAGAAATAATTTTTTTTTTTCATATTTAAGTTGTTTTCACATTTCAATGACTATTTAATTCGCATAGAAATTTTTATTGTAAGATTCATGCATTTTTTAACAATGAAATAAGAAAAATTTTCCCTACAAAATATTAAAAAAAAAGTAATTTGTTCTTAGGCTTATTTACAAAAAGTATTGTAAGGAGCGATTTTAATTTGCGATACGTTATTTTGTTAGAAATATTGTAATCAAGCACCGAAATTGTTTTAAATATTTTGTTTTTCTGAATGCACATCCAGTGGGCTTAGTGCTCCGAATTTCCTCTCTTGCAACACGGAACTTTATATAGTCCTCTCAGGAGGCAATTCCCGCGGTGGATGTATTTAAATGCTGTACAACGGTTTTATGCCTCAGTAGGCCACTACGCGATCTCAAAAATCTTATCTTCCTTTCTTACGTGTTGTTTGCTGCTCTATTATATTTATTATAAAAATTATTGATTCTCGGAGTAAAAGCTTCTGTGTACTGGAAAGTATAATTTCTTACCAAAACATGTTTAATTTTGCAAATGTTGCATCAATTTTAAAGAAAAATCTTTAAATTATTTTAGTTGAACATTGTAATTATTAGTATATATATACAATGGATCTAACTTAATTCTACAACTTTATATAATACGGTTAACTAACAAGATAATTGATCATACGCAAATTGTTATTTAAATTATTTAATATAAGTTTTTATATATTGTATTTAAAATGTTCAACTCAGCAAAATTTTCAGAATTAAAATGTTTTATTTCTGTGATATCGACGCAAAAATTAGTTGCATTTTACAAATAAAATGCCTTTGTTGAAAATTTATAAATAGGGTAATTTGGAAGAATATTGACTTAGCACGTAAAAAAGATAGAATAAATTAAAAATGAAAATTACTAATGTTTAAAAAATGGACAATTAATTTCTTTGCAAAATTTTTTTTTTTTTTTTTTTTTAGTGTTAACTATAAAGATTTCTTGACAAGCGCTATTACGAAAGTGAACTTTCATATAAAAATAAAATATATTATTTAAATAAATAGTAGCTTTTAAAAACACTAAGAAATATTGTCGTACGTTATGTCAATTTTGCTATCTACGATAAAATTAATGTTAAAAAAAACTTAATAAATACAATTCTAATTTAATTTGGCAATATGAAATATCTTGGATATCGAAAAAAAGGTACTATGATTCAAATGTAAAAGACTGATTTTTTACATTGTTACTAATCTATAAACCCTGTTGTGTTTCGCCGCTGAATTTTTATTCCGGTTTGAACTGGGACAGCTGCGTGGAATGGAATTATAACTTATTTCAGGATGTTAGTCGCAGGCTAATTTAAAATAAGAACTATATTTTATTTCGAAATTTTGATGACGGCGTTGTAAATGCTGTGAAACGTAATAAAAGCTGATTTAAATTCTTGGTAGTCGTATATACATACTACGATTCAATTAGGGCGGGGTTCGATTCCCAATGCCTCCAAAGACCCACCGAGTAAATGCTGTATACTTGCTCGTTAAATCTATAGAATCGAAAGTCCTGTGGTTGGTCGTTGGGCAGTTACCATGGGTGCAATAGTCTGGAGAAAATTTCCCCCCCCCTTCAGAACAATGTCAAAATTGAAATAGTGGATCCTCTGGTGGTGCCATCTATCAGAGGATTTCAAGAACAAAGTCGTACTTTCACCTTCGTGGTGCTCTGATTAAACGAAAGACGCACCCTACTGACTTAAATTCACATAGCCAAGGCATAGCGAGCTTGGCTCGTCCAAATGTCATAAGTAACAATAACAACGATGAAATTCATTTAAGCAATGAAAACAGATCCGGAACTTGTCCACTTCATAAAAGAACTACGTATTTTTTACTGTAATCTATGTAGTTTTGAAATGCTGGTAATTTACCACAGAGTTATTAAAAATTTTTAAGGCATCGGTTTGTTAGTAATTTTTCTATATGAGGGTTAATTCGAACTGTTGAACCCACGATCAGAGTGCAAACTATTCGGTTACCAGCTCGAGAAAGTCTCAGAAACCCTTTTTTTATATTCTCAAAAATTTTTTTTAAAACAAATAACATTTATTCATTTTTTTTAGCTTTCAAAAAAGTATTTTTATTATACGTCCTCAGTTAGAAATGCATTTGTTTCTTCACTCTCAATGTAGTTGTTTTAAAAGTAATAAGCTTTTTCGGATTTTCATAAGTTTTAATAAGTGCGTTTGCGCTTTTACCTGGATGGCACGGAACGGAAATACACTGGAATGCGGAAGAACAGAGTCCAGGCTTCAGTATTTAATAATTTCGTTACTAAGGAGTTAAATGCCATCAGACAATTCCTTCGATTTGTTTTCAGGTAATCTATATGTGAAGAAAAACATAGTTTTGAGATGCTGGTAATTTAATTACAGTAGAACTCCAATTATCCGAATCGTTTTCAGGATTTCGGAAAAATAAATTTAGATAAAGAGAAAGAAAACTGATAAAAAAAAGCTTAAGGAAAGCGGAAGGGAGAATGAATGATCTGTGATTAGAGGAATTCAAAAACATTCGTTTGAAGATTCCCCGATGTTCAGTGCTGAGGATATAGATTATGAGTCAGACCCTGGACTTCAAATTATTCTAAGCTAATAAAAAGTATCGAGGAAGGTGAACTTAATGTTCAAGTTGAAGCACATACATTAAAGTTGAAGCACATGCCGGTTTTGAAGTGGATGGAGTGCCAGAACGAAATTCTCACTGTCAAACGGATGTGCGACTTGGCAGTACGAAAATGGATGAAGTCAGTGAAAAAGCTTACTTTGACCAAGATGTTCAGCAACTTTAATTTACAGCATTATACATACATATTGTTTTAATGAACAGCATTTAGAAGTATCTTAACATGTAAAAGTATTACTTTTTCATTTAACTGATTAAGTTGTTTTTCTTTAAAAATATGCAGTTTTTCTCCCATTTTTCAACAAACTATATTTAATTAAAATGGTTCCTTTTTTTTTGGAAAAATCAATTAACGGAATTTTTGATTTGTTTGCCGCTCAACGATCATTTTTTGCACACGAGGGCTAATTAGACCGGGACCTACGGTTTAAAGTGAATTCTGAACCACTACAAACATCCATACCCAAGGTGGGATTCGAACCCACGAACTGTTGAACCGAAGGCAAGAGCGCTAACTATTCGGCTGCCAGCTCGGCTAACGGAATTTTTAATTATCCGAATGGTGTCCGCTCCCAATTGATAAGAATAATTAGAGTTCTACTGTATTTTGCAACGTAAACACTTACATGTTAAACAAGAACTTTGTACTTCATGTTTAAAGTGAAACTTCATACATCGCCATAAACAAAGAACCAAATATTCAAAATAATTATATTTAAATCTTTGGGTTTTCTATTTATTTAGATATCTCGTATAAAAATTTTCATGTATGCTCTGCTTGGTTTTATCGAATTAATTTAATATTTATCCTTTCAGGTCATAACTGGAAGGATACAAAAGTAAGCATGATACAAACTATAAAATTACTAAATCAAGGGTTTAAAAAAAAAAAAAAAAAAAAAAAAAAAAAAAGAGAGAGAGAAGATAAATGGGTAACACAACAAAGCAGGTAAATTCAGCTAATGGCTTAGTATATTTTTAATGGGTTAGAATTAAAATTCAATTTTAAAAATTATTATTATTATTATTTTTTTTTTGGAATTAAAATTATTACTTAAGAGCAAAAATTGTGTGAGCACACAGCAGTTTATTTAAAGAATTTCTTAGCAAGTGTCTTCATTTAAGGAAAAATTAGGGATTTCAAAAAATTGCACAGAATGATAAACTAAAAAAACAGTATGGAAATTTGTTTCTTTACTTTGCAGATTTTTGACATCATGAGAAAATAAACTATAATATTCACTTGAGCATATAAAATATGAAAACTGTCCCATATATTAAAAAAAAAAAATTTACATGCATACAAACAATTACATTGAGTTCATTATTTTTTCCTAATTTGAAATTTGTAAAACTTTGCATTTGTTAATAAGTCATTTGGATCTTTAAAATGATGCCTGCTAAACATTTAACTGTCATTATGAAGTATAATTGTACTGTCGTTTCAAGTAAGGCTTAAAAACTTAAATGTTGTCAATGAATTAAAAAAGTTTTATGAAATTTTAGATATTTTTCTAGGTTAACCAATTTATCTAATGCTGTAACACAGGAATTAAAAAAAATTATGATATGAAACACGATTTTTTATTTTTATTCATTTAAAACATACTAGTCAAATTATTTGCTGAATAAATTAAGTAGTTTAAATTAACAAACATGAAAAAAGATAAATCAACTTTTTTTTAAAATGTATTGATTTTACCTTTTCCACTTTTTATCTTACACATGAATTAAGATTTGAAATAAAATCTATGGATAAATAATTACACAGCAGTATACTAAAAAACTTATTTCGATAAAAACTAAATTTATAAAACATTTTCAATCTCATTAATTATATGAAAATGAAAGACATATCAAATGTGAAATGTCTTTCATTTTCATATTTGATACCAAGCAAAAGTACACAATTCAAAACAATTTTTGCTCTCCATTATATAAATTTTAATTGATCAATAATTTTAAAAAGTAAATCAAATTTTGATCAAAATTGAGAAGTATAAATTATAAGTATTATTTTCTGCATGACAAAATCCCATTACTGCTTGGATTCAACCCCTGTTAATATGTATTTTTGTGCAAGGATATAAACATGGCACAAATGAATCTGATATTTGATGGTTAATGTATTACAAAAACAGAAAGAAATCAAAGTGCACGCAAACTTTATTCAATAAAGTGTAGTGCGCAGCTCGCAATCAAACTACAGAATAATTTACTCGCATCAAATTTCATTCCCTGCATCTGCAGTGCATCTAAAATATATTATTACATGTGTATATATATATATATTTATTTATATGTATGTATATAGAATTTTTTAAATATATATATTTTCAACTCTAATCACTGCTAAATCTTAAGTACAAACAACATACTTCCACAACAATAATAAATATCTATCATACATAAGATCAAACATACTCAATACCAGACACTAATATTTTGAAAACAAATATAAATAAATACTCAAATATGAAGCAACATACAGTTTTTTTAAAAAAAATAGATTGAATTAATAATATAGCTTGAAATTTTATTTCGGAGTTAAATCGTTACAGATGAAAATTGAACAATATTTAGATATACTTTCTTTTCAATAACAAAATAATAATGGAAGAATATATTTTAAACTATTCAATTTCGATTAATGTTATTATGGTTAGAGGCATTCATAAATAAAATTTTAATATAATTGTAGAATAGTTTATCAATAAAAATATTGAATAAATTTATGTGTATGTTATATTGAATAATTAAAAATAAACTAATATTACCTATGTGTACATCTTTTGTTTTCCTAATGAAATGTGATACACATAAGGTTTTCTCAATATAATGTATGATAGAAACAAAATAAGTTGATAAATATATTAATATACTTTCCAATCTATCTTTTATAAATAAAATCAATTCCATGAAAAAACTATCTTGCAAAATTTAAAAATTTCTTTTACATTATAGAATAACATTAGTAATCAATTTAAAAAAATCAAATTCATGGGAATTACAGAATTATTTACAGTTATTGCTTTAAAAATACTTAAATTAAATCATAAGCAACTAAATGATCACAATCACAACTATAACCAGGACAATAACTTATTTTAGAATCCTTATTAGCACCATTTATTAAACCCAATGAAAATAACACATTGAACCAGTGATCGTTCCAAAGGAATTAAACGCCCCATCATCAGCACATTTAAAAAAGAATCTCTGCCAACAAACAAGACTAAATTCTACATAGAGCTAACATGTTTATTAAAATAAATAAAGCATTCAACTGCTGAATTGCACTAACTCATTGAGTCATTTAAACTATACATCAGTAAATCTCAACAATTATTTTTACTTACTGATACAATTCATACATAAAATATACATTCTACATTAAAACATATTGAATAACAATTTTATACAACAGAATATTAGTTTATATCATACATATCAATTTTATAAGGTATTCTAATGTAATGATTTTTTTTTTTATCATAATGCACAGTTTCTATTTCAAGATAAAAATTTACTCTAAATTTCTGAAATATTTATCATTTCAACATTGGATCAATCCATATATTTCCCAGCGATACTCATAAATTACCAAGAATTAAGCTTATATGAATACTGAAACAAATAAAATTATTTTTCTCCCTTTTAGTTTAAAAATAAGCACATCTATACTATAATACAACAAACAACTTACATTCATATCAAGAACATCATAAAAGTTTATATTACATTTAACATGATTGTGACCATAATAACACTTCAAAAAGTAAATCTGAAATACTGGTAAAATGAAATAAAATTAAAACAAAATAAAAAAAATAATAACTGATACTTTGAAAGGGATAAAAAAGAAAAATCAAGGTATCAATGTATAAAAACTTTAAAATTCTACAAAATGTTAGTACAAATAATACTAAAAATATCACTCAAGTACTTAAGAATTTAAAAAAAATGCATCATAAATCAATGAAAATAAAGAAACTGGACATAGGACTTTTTTGTATTGCATGTTTTATCACATCCATGAAAATCTTACCAAAAATGCATAACAGTCAAATAAAACATTACTAAGACAAAGAAAATAAAATCAAAATCATACAAAAATGAAATTAAGTAGATAATATGAGTTATTTTTCAATAAAAAATATCCGATAAGAGTTTAAAAACAGCTCTTCACTTCTCAGCATGACAGGGCTTTATATTTTTTTACTAAAAGATTAATTGCACGCACACATATATACATTTTTTAGTTTAATTTGAATTATGGGAAATAAAAGCTTGAGATTAATAATGTTTCATGATTGTCATCTTTATTTATTTAAAAACAATTTTATTTTTAACATTTTGTACCCTGTCAACATATAGAAAATTGCCAAGAGGTATCAAATTAAATAAATTAATGAAGTATTATTTTTCTAAATATCTGTTACAAATTAAAAGAAAATTCATATAGACGATTTCAAAGGAATAATTCTATATCTGAACACATCTTACAAATGTAAAGCTCATATAAGGCAGCAGCTACATTTTCTAAACATTAATAGAGAAGAGGAAATTAAAAAAATTTTCTGCAAATATATTTTCATTTTTAAAATTTATAATCAAAAATAAAAAAAAAAGTTACCTCCCATTTACAGGTTTTTATTTTAATATCCTGAAATTTTTCAACTATTTATTTACAAACAGTATTCACAAAATTTTTGTAGTTTAATTTTAATCCTGGTAAAACCAAGAAATTTATTTCATAAACAATAATTATTTTTTAAAAATTACAAAACTGACGCAAAATAATCATGAAAAAAGTACTTTCTTTAAAATAAAATTACAAAAACTATTTTCTTATCTAGTTCATGGCACAGCATTGCTTTATTGGGCAAGAATAATAATGTTCAAATTCCACATTATATAAATCTAAAATAAGTATGAAAAAATTTAGTTTTATTAAATTTATATGTTTTATGAATAAAATATCTTACATAATCAAATTTGGGAATTTTGTGAAATTGTAGAATAACAAAATAGATAAATATATTATGGAACTTAAACTAATATACTATAACTTTACCAAAAGAATTTTTTTTAAGGATAATAAGCAGGATTATTAAGAAAAATCACAATTGAAATTTTAAAAAAGACACTCATGTTTGTTTATAAGACAATTATATTATGTATTAAAGTATATTGGAAAAAACTGGTCAATGTAATTGCATACTTAATTTTTATATAATAAAATTTTATGCAATTAAAATAACATAAAATTTATATTTTTCATAAATTGGATGTCAATTTTAACATTTAAGGGAAAAAAATTCAAGTATATATATATATATATATATATATATATATATATATAGTACAACACATTTTATTTTACTACCAGATTGTGGAAAGTTTTTTTCTTTTTCTTTCAAAAATAGCCACACATGGGAGAAAAATATTTTTTTAAAAATAATAATTTAAACAAAAAATTCCTTAATTTAAATTTATTTAAATATTTAGATGATTAAAAATGCTGACAAGTTAAAATACATAATAACTCCACAGCATTTTATTGAAATAAACAGGTATGCTTGTTTGTTTATAGCTAGTACAAAATTTTATAAAATCAATTTTTAATGAAAATCTGAATTTTTTGAGAATATCTAAATAGAATTAACTTTACTAAAACAAATCCACTGTGTTTGATTGCAAATTTTAGACTAAGGGAGAAAAAATTTTAAAATAAAAAATCCAATATGAAATATCTAATGATATTAATTTAACAAAATTAGAAACACAGAAAGCAATACATGATTCATAATTATTAAAATGAAATTGATGCCATGAAACAATAACTTTCATAATCAAAAGTTTAAATTGCATAGTTAATATTGAAAATACTAAAGTACTTTTGATTTCTTTTCATTATTCTTAACTGATTTTTTAAATTGACTATCTTAAATGTAATTGTTGAACCACAATGGATTTAAATTGCAAAGCATTTGCAAGTTTGCATTTTGTTTAGATCAACTGATGCTAAACATTAATACTATACAAAGATATTTACATGGTAAGAGACAAAATATTCATATTATTTATATCCCAAGGAAAGTTTCCGTCTCAATAACATATCACTGAATTAAAACATTAAAAATTAAAAAAAACCAGAGAGTGGATGGATTATCACATTAAAAATAAATAAACAATTTTTTATGAGGCACAAACACATTCTACAAGAACGAAGTACTGCTTAAGATATCTATATTCAGCAGCAATACATATATCATCACTGATACATTTTTCCTTTTAAGGGATATGAAAATGCAAATTTTCTTTACCAAATAAAATATTTTAGATCAATTAGCATTATATGATTAGACTAATATGGACTTTTGAAAAACATATATGATAAGTGATAGTGTAATGTGCACAGATAAATAAATATTCTTTTAAAAACTTAATAAACTTACAAATGATGAAAAGTAGACTCATACCCACTAAAATAATTTTTCAATATACTTTAACTGCCATGTTTGGCAGGCACTCACAATATTGTGTTCGAAAGCACAAACAGAGCAAATCTAACAGAAAAGTTAATGATTGAAATGACATTAACATTGTTTTTTGGGAGAAAAAACATTATAATTGAATGATTTGTCAAACTAGTTAGTAAATAATAGAATATATTGCAACAAATAACAATCACTGACTTCATAAAAATCTGAAGACAATTCAAAATATTTTAAATTAAATTAAAAAACTAAAATTTCAGTAATTATCTTTAGAATAACACGAGTGAAAATAAATGTATATTGATGAGTTTTGAAAACAAATATTTTACAGCTAATTGACTAACATAAGTAATATAATGTCAGAAAAAGGTTGAATGAACTACAGAATTCCCAAACACTGAGAATTTAACTTAAATAAAATTACCTTTCCTTTCGCAGTCATTAAGTAAAGAATTCATTCAATGCATTAATATACATTGCACCTCTTTCAATTATTATTGTGAGTGCCTAAACATAATGCATTCAAATCATGATTGAAAGCATACAAACATTAGCATATCCCTTTTTTAGTGTTAAAGCTTAGTGTTCAGCGAGGGCTTAGCATATCACTTGCTGAGCTACCTCGCTTGTGTTTCCTAACTGGGCGAGGTGGAAGATTTGTAATACATTCTTCTTCAATTTCCAATGGTAAAGAGTCTTCAGGTGGATCTTTACTCCCATCAACTGTTATATCACCCCAACCAAGAGTTGAAAGTCGGTCTAAGGATATAATGGAAGACACTATTTCGCCAACAGTGAGTGTAGGTGGTTGTTCGATGTCTTTTTTGTGCTTCCATGATATTAACATCCAGTCAAGGAAGAATAAAAGCCCAGAGGCAACTTTGAGGCCAGAGCAAACACCAATATATCTAAAACAGACATAATTAAAAACTAAATTTCATTGCTATTTTACACAAATTTAAAACTTGCTCATGTAAATTAATATACATATATATATATATATATATATATATATATATATATATATATATAAGGTGTCCTGTATACTTCAGAAACCATCCATAAATTAGCACTATGTTTATATTTTATGCAAAATATTTTTAAAAACAAATGAATGCATTCTTAAGTCACTCAAATATAACAAATCAATATAAATTTACAATATTTCAACAAGCACAGACTAAATTTTCAAACTTTACATCAAAAATAAGTAAATGTGAGTAGGAATACATATGATTTAGTTGGAAAAAAAATCTATTTATTAACACACACCACAAAAAAATTAAATTGATAAAAAATATAAAAAAAACTTTTGTAAAATGCCCTTGAATTTTATAATTTGTTGCCTATGTAGAAATATTATTTTTCAATTTAAATGATGTATCCAGAATAGAATGCCAGATAAAGTAATAGCCACATATCAATGTTCTATAAGTACAATGGAAAACTTAATAAGTTATGCATATTAGGCTACTTTATAATAAAGTAAAATAATATATGAAAACCTTATGTAAAAATAAAAGAATGGACAGTTAATCATCATTGGACAGATAGTATGAGCAAAAGCAGTGTTTTTCAACTGCCAGTCCTCTGATTGGCATGGGCCCACAAAAAATATTTGCTTGACCAAGAAATATCCAGCTGTCTGTCCAAAATCCAAAGTGTCATCGGTCAACCACCGATATTAAAACAGTATCTACATAACAATAATTAACTAGTTCCATAAATAATATGATCGACAGTGAAAAGTACAACAAACTGGCAACTATGTACCTAATCACCTTTCATAAATTGCTGTCCTGTACACCAATTAGCGTGCCCCTGATGCTTGCTTGGGTATCACTGATTACTTGAATGCTGAATACCTATCATAATGTTAAAGGTGTCTTAGTTAATGTTTCACTTTTTTTTTTATCTTGCATACATTCTTCGGCAAGCTTGGACAACTGAAAACGATTTATCAGCATATGTTTTTAATAACTTCTGTATTGAATACTGTGGTAAAGCTACTTTGAAAAACAATTTTGCCTATTTTACACATATCTTTAATTAAACTAAAGAATGTTTAAAAATTAATAATAGTAAAAAAGTAATTTGTACGAATATACAATGTATTATGAAAGCTTAATAATAAAAGGAACAATTACAATTGATTAATTCTATAACATGCTATAAATAAAAGGACAAAAAAATCAAAACTGAATGTACAATAACTTTTCTTACTTAATTCGAAAATGTTCTATGTTGTACATAAGACAAAAACCACCAGGTCGGCCACAATGAGCTTTCCACAGTATGCAAGTTGAGTCAATAACATTTCCAAACATTATAGGA
>CM057821.1:51139648-51202148 GCA_030067965.1 Latrodectus elegans
CAACACTTCATGGGCTCTGGTAGTATTCGCTAGGATACAGGCACAATTGGAATAGCTCTGCAAAATAATTTCAATATTTAGCGGTAAAGCAATATAATAAAAATAATCTTAACTAATAATTAACATTTATTATTAAAAGAGAAATTAATTAATAATACTACATAAATAAATGATAAATAAAAACAAAAATAACTTAAAAAAAATTCATATATATATTAAAAAAGTCAATTATTTTTAATTGCAATGAGATAGTAATTTTGTCTCTTAAAAATTTTTACCACCAAAATTGAAGCTTATATGAAAATGACAAACAACTTTTAACTACAAAAAATTTTATTTAGGAGCCATATGGTTAATAGACTTGAAAATTTGATTCACTAAAAAATATTTTCCTTTGCAAACGATTATAATAATTGATATTAATTATTCAGATATAACAAATAGATTGAAATACTTTTAAAGGAAAAAAATGTTATCAGTTGATAAATTCACTGATGAGTAAAAACTGACAGTCAGTTTATATTCTTAGCTTTAGACACTAAGTTCACAGGGAACAACAATATCACACTTTTGTAAAACAACAAGGATCATTTTCTCAAAAATTAGCTTAATTATTTGGTACATTATCTTTAAAGAATGTAGAAACATTATTGAGGTAAGAATAAGGCACTGACAACTCAGCTAAAAGTTCAGTTAATAAAGCTATATGATATGTACAATTATGCAGTTTGCAATTTACCTGATTTATTCATTGTGTTAATAACTATGAATCATATTGTCAATATTTGAAAGACAATTATGTTACACAGTACATAGTGTAGCATAATATTCATGCCCAAGCCATCATAAGATAATCTTAACCTTGAGAGAGGTTTGGTAAATCACCAATTAGTGATAAATTGCAGATAAAATTTAAAAAAAAAATTGCACTTAAAAATGCAAGGTTTGTTTATGTAACTTAAATTTTGATTATCTTGTTCCACACAACTCAAAGAATAAATGAAAATAAAATTTAAATAATAAATACAAAATTTAGAATATTTAATAGTATAATTTCATTTTAAAAATTATATTTTTCAACCCTTATACAATATTCTCTGCAAGCTTTTGGAAGCACACAGTAGAGATTTAATGTTTATATTACATAACAATAATTAAAATATTTATTACTCTTTTCACAATTTTAATACTTAAATAAATAGGAAAATAAAATTATAATTACGTTCAGTTTATGATCAATTTCTGCTTTGCAACCAGCATGACAAGGAGAAAAGTAAGTAATTCCATTGCTACCACAAACTGGTTCAATTTCATTAGGACTGCAACGACAACCCATATTGCAATCAGCAGTTAAGTTCACTTGAAAAGGCTCAAATTCAGCATTAAGAGTACTGTAAATAGACATTAAAAAGATTTGTTATGCAGAAACGTAGAAAAAATTTTAAAAGAAGTATAAATTTAAAAAAAAGCTGGGCAAATTTTTGAAGCAAATATATTTATCAAAGAGCATAAGAAAAAATTGTATGCTCTCCAATCAAAACAATTCCTTATTCATTATTTGCAACATTATTTAATCTTAAAAATTAAAATTATTATGCTGAAATTAGATGATTAAGTAATTTAGATTACTAAAAATAAGTAAAATTATGAAATGTCACTAAAAAAAAAGTTCCAATTTTTGTTAAATTTCACATAAATTTAGATGGACATAAGGAAAAATTCTGTTTCTTTTTCATAAGATTTATCAATTCAAAGTTAAAAGCTTATTTTTACAAATATTGAATTTTCTTTTATTATTTTAATAAACAATTATTTTTTAATCTGGTCTGGATAGCAAAAAATAGATTCTTAATTCTTTCTAGCTTACAATATACCAGAAATATATTCTAAACTGAAAAATAATTTTATATTTTTTACACGCATAATATAAGCAATATCCTGTATGTAACTATCAAAGTATTAATAAAAACAATCAAATGCCATGCATTTCTTAGGAATTCTCCCATGTTCAAACACAAACACGCCCACTTATTATTAAGTTCAGATAGATTTCCAGCATGTATTTGCTCTAAGATATGAGAATTGTTTAATATTATTAAAATTCTGTAATAAGTAAAAACATATGCAAATGTAATGAGATAATAGTTAAAACAAATCCAAATTAATGTATACAAACTAATTGTATATAATTAATGTATACATTAACAGAAAATTTATGCAGGTATAATTAAAAATCTGTTATTTCCTTGTCAGTTGAAAGTAATCAAATTGTTTAAAAACTTCTAATAATAAACATATTAATAAACATGAGATTATACTGGGAAAAATACTTTCTCAAGCTTTTTTTTTATAATTTTTTTTTTTTTTTAAACTTTACGAAAGAGAATTTTCTGCACCATGCAAAATTTACATTTCAAATTCCATTAAATTAATCTGAATCAACAAAAAGTATAATAAGATTTCATCCTAATTTTTATAATAAAGTTTACTGAGTCATTAAGTCATCTTGAAATTCACTGAGGAGAACTGATTATCCCATAATCATTACTGAAGTACTGTGTAATAAAAATTCATAAAATCAATGATTTTTTTTAACAATAAATAAATAAAAACAAAGGAAAAATACCTGAAAAGAAAAATTTATAAAGAATTATTTCTTAGTCTTCAGGAACTAATTTTAATTCCAATGGAAAAATTCTAAAAACTAATTAATTTTTCCAGTCTGGAAAAATTAATTAGCTTTTAGAAGTTTCTAAGAACTACATGAACCTCGATCATTATTTTATAAATATTAAATATACTTTTCATTCTTGAAATTAAGGGCAATAATGCACCAATATTGAGGGCAATTTAAAAGTACATAGAAAATTAATATTTTAAACCAGATTTGTGAAAATGAAGTATGCTTATTTTTCAGTTCAAGAAATAACCATTTTCTTTATATAAATAAATATATTTCAAAGAAAAAGCTGGAGTTTATATTTGAAATAATTGAATTTATTCTTTATTCAGGGCTGTGGTAGTCTAGTGGTTAGGGTATCAACATCAGGTTCGATTCCCAATACCGCCAAAGACCATCGAGTACATGCGATATGCATGGTCATTAAATCTGTGGAATCAAAAGTCTTGTGTCGATCATTGAACAGTTACCATAGGTGCAATGGTCTGGAGAAAATTTTCTCCCCCTTCAGATCAATGTCAAAATTGAGGGAGTAAATCCTTTGGTTATAAGAGGAATTTAAAGCAATATCGTATATTCACCTTCATGGTACTCTGGTTAAACAAAAGACATTAAGTAAATTAGCATAGCCAATAGCATAGCGAGCTTAGTTTGTACAAGTTTCAACAGTAACAACAATATTCTTTATTCATACATAAATAATTAAATAACAATAATTAAAATATTAATCAATAAATTTCATATAAATTGCTCTACATTATTAAGTATTTCTTCTTAAAAATAAATGCAGGAAAGTAAAAATAAAAAAGGATTTCTAGGTAGTAGTTAACGAAACTAATACACGTCTGTCATGAAAACTTTTAAATAAATACATTATTATTAATATTAATGATAAGAAAACACTAAATAAGTGAACTGTTTAACATTGAAAAGATGATTCAATATTGTCAGTTCATATTATACCACACATTATATCTTCATACAGTTTGTTATATATGTAATTATGAAATAAAGGAATAAATATGAAAGACTGAAAGTATCACTTACTTATTAAAATATGGAAGTGTCGCACCAGCCATTCGTATATTGTCACAGCCAAGAAAATAAAGAAGAGTATACAATCCCATACACACAATGTTGAAGAATAAAACAAACTGAATGGCACCTGAAATAGTCCAAATTTTGTAAATTAAAATAAACAATAATTGTATTTATAAATATCACGAGTAAACAATTGAAATTTAATTGGTACAAGAAATGAGACATAAATTATCTTACAAATTTTATCCAGATTTCATTACTTCTGCTATTTTATTTAAATGTACTTAACTGCACATATTTTAAATGTGAAAAGAAATTAAATGCAGAAAACACAAATAAAATTCACAACTAGTTAAGCAAGATTCATAAAAGTTTTTATTCAACAGATTTATATTTTCTGGCATTAAAACTTTAAATGATTTATTTATTTAAGGATTTTTCACTTTTTGAATTTCCTTACCCACGTGGTAAAATAATATGTAATAAAAAATGAGAAAAATCTGTATATTGCTGATTTTAAAACTAATGTCACAAAAAAACTATGCCTTTAGTATTAACATCAGCAATATGCACACTTTTACATGCAAGCACACACATACACAAATCTTTTTTGATAATAAGCAATTATAAATGAAAAATTTTTTTCTAAAAACATACATACCTTTAGGTTTTAGTTGAAAACGCTTAAGCAGATAACCACCCATGAATATTCCAACACAAGCTCCAGGAATAGCAATTCCACCTAAGTATTAATAAAATCAAATAATAAAAATGACTGTTACACTAACTTTCATTGATATATCCTATATTTTTTAACCTTTATTCCTAATTAATATATAATTCATGAATTTATAAATAATTTTATAAATATTATATATAAAAGTGTGCCTTATTTTTTTTATCCTCTCAATTGTTCTGAAGCAAAAGGCCTAATACAATTATTTATATATGCAGATACATTTTTTTAAACCTACATTTTAATTTAAGTGAAATAAATTTGTTTTATAAATTATCAGAACTGCTTTTAAATACATGCAAAGATAGTTCATAGTAATTCTACATTTTCTTATTTATTTTCTTTTAAACATTAGTTATTAAATCTTATACCACAAACCAGCAAGAAAAATTGAAAAGGGATGTCTGAAAATTCTACACATTTAGAAAACTGGAAGAATTTATTGAAATTATATTACAGAAAATTTCAAATAATATGCCATTTGGGGTATTATCGTTTCAAATTGATGTTAAAAGATACTTTAAGAATTATTGATATACATATTGATGTTTAGTATAAATAGGGGGAAAAAAACAAGGGAAAAATGAGTGTATTCTTATCGTTTTTTTTAAATTACTATAGCTTTTTAGATCAAGATATTTTTCATTGGTAAAACAAGTTTCATATAAATTTGAAAATCTTATTTAAAATTTTAAGTGCCATCATTACATCATTTCTGTGTATTTCTTTATGTAAAGAAATTTCTGTGTATCTTTGTATTTCTTTATGAAAAAAAAACAAGGGAAAAAATGAGTGTATTTTTTTCTTTTTTAATTATTATAGCTTTTTAGATCAAGATATTTTTCATTGGTAAAACAAGTTTCATATAAATTTGAAAATCTTATTTAACATTTTAAGTACCATCATTACATCATTTTTTTGTCATGTAAAGAAATTTTAGATTTAAGTTACCTGTAAAGATGCTAGCTTGAGATTTGCCAATGCTGAATTGTGTTTCAAGGTATTTTGGGAGGAAGACGAGGAAACCATTCACAATACTTAGCTCCATGCAAGACCCGAGGCAAGTGACTATATACACTGGATTACTTAAAAGACGCCACATAGAAGCTGGGATGTCTATAAATAAATATACATTTATAATAAAAATAATTAAAATTTTAAGAATCCGGGTTCATAAAGATTTCAAGAATCAAATTCCATTGACTTTTTCGAAAAATCAAATAAAAAATTTCCGGGAAGTAATGGCACTGAACAAACTTTTTATTTTATTTTAAAAACTGTTCTTAATCAAATATGCATGGAGCTAACTCTTAGCTCCATCCTTTTACTTCACCAATTAGCAAACCAATTCATTTTTTTCACTGAAATTATTCGCACTTTTCATAAATTTTGACTAAAAAATTTTATATTTAAATATTAATATTCAATGTATTTTATACAATATAAAAGATAGAGACAAAAAGGAAAAGAATCGTTTAAAATTACCCCCTTGATTACATCACAATCTTATTGGTGATTACATAATTTTCTAAAAAAAAAATAAAAAAAAATAAATAAATAAACACATTAAGGTAAGTGAAAATTCCAGGTGTAATTTATAATTTTCATGGAGTCAAGTCAAGATTACAGGAGTTTCAAGAACTCCTAAAAAACATTTTCAAATACTAAGAGTTTCAGAAATAGCACAAATTCTCAAGATTCTAATTGTATCTAAAGCAAGATACAGAATGAAAGAATGAATCTGAAATAAAATTGTTGACAAATTTTAAATTTCATGTATTATTTACTAAGAAAATATTTCCTGCCATTCTCTCATTCAGAATACCCAGAAAAATTTGCTACACAATTTTCTAAAAGAAATAATTTGCTTTCAAAAATAAAACAATACATTTTCTTAAATTCTTCATATTAAAATCATAAAAAATAAAGAGCATTTCATTTGTACAAAAAAAAATTATGGATTAATATGTAAAAAAAAAAAAAAAAAAAAAAATCAACATCAACATGAGTAATAAGTCAAATTTCTCAAAGTCAATAAATACAAAATATAAATTCCCCATCTCTGTCTGATAATCTTTAAGAAATAAGGAATACTAACTGAAAAATCAATTAGGAATTAATTATACCTTTAATATCTCTTCCATATTCTTTCGCTTTTTCTTTGACATTATGTTGCTGTGCAGTAGCTGGTTCAGAATAGGTAACCATTTCTTGACCATTTTGCCTTTCTAAAGTATTATTTTCACTCTTTAAACGTCTTGTACTGTAGTATTCGCCTTTTTCTTCCCACCGCAATCTCTGCTTTTCTCTCAACAGAACTTTGGGAAAAGCAAAATATGGAATGGACACCTAAAATATTTAACTTATTCAGAACATTTAATTAAAAAAATATCAATTTATATTAATATAATAGACTAAATAGCTAAAATATCACTTATTTTCAAAACACAAAGCTAAGAAAACTTGCATTTTCAATCAAATAATTAACATTTATAACAGAGAAACAATATTATTAATTAAAGACATATCAAACATACATTTTGTATTAATTAACATTTTTTAAATCTATTTGTACCATATTTACTCAATAATTTATGGTATGTTGACATTTATATTAATTGAAAAATGTTTTAATACGTTCTTTAATCGCTCGTATTACACAATTATATACACTTTTCATTACAAGAAAATGTTTTTTCCAATGGCAGATTGTAGACAGTTACAACTGTAACAAAATCTATTAATCAATTGTTCCCCGATACCAAGAAACCGGCCAGACACAGCAACCTCTTAGCCACCGAGGCGCTGCCCCGGGTGCACCACAGGGGTGGGCCACCATCGCACCCTCACATGTGCCATAGGGACCCATTTATAGGGTAGGCATCATTCATACTTCATTCACACACATCAGGAAATGACAAAGACAGTATATAGATAGAGAAAGTACATCCATGCCTGAACTGGGATTCGAACCCAGGACCTTCCTATCCATAGTCAGGCACGCTAACCACTAGACAAGTTGGCTGGCATATTTTTGTAGTACATTTAAACACATTAAAAAATATTTAACAATTTTTGGGTGGTTTAATTTCTTTTATGACCAGAATCTTTTTTTTTTTAATTTTATGTTTTATTTATTTTTTCCACATAAAAAGCTAATTAGATACCTATAGTTTAAAGTGAATTACAAATCACAACAAATACCTAAATGGTAAGATAAGAATCAGACTTATAAAAAATTGAACTGTAGATTAGACTGCAAACTATTCAGCAGCTAACTTGGCAAATTTTATTTAACAAAATTAAATCTTAGAAGTATTGCATAACAAATTAGTACAGTAAAAAAAAAATACCATGCTTCAAAATAAATTGCCCTTGTGACAATATAATAAATTGCTCATGAAATTAATAATACATATATTAAATATCTAAACTATGGATTTTACTAAGATAAAAAAAAAAAAAAAAACTGGAGATATTCCATTTAAAATAACTATTATAGCTAATTTTACACCATAATAAGATTTAAAATACATACAAAGTTAGAGAAAATTATAAAGCAAAATCACTTTCAGTAACATCAAACTGATTTAAAAATTTACCAATAAAAGTAGAACACCACAAATAACAAAGCCTGCCCACCAAGCCCCAATCCATCTTGGATGACCAGGGTACAAATTTGGAGGCACAGTATTGTACAAAAAATAGTTCTCGTGGAAAGAAAGCAAGAATCCTCCAAGGAGAAAGCCACAAACTAAACCAAATGCCACCATGCTGTACATGCAACCTGAAAGAGTAAACTCATTGAATTAGAAATTCACATCTAGTGATTTAATGACAGTTTGTAAGTATGAAAATTCCATTATGAGTATCAAACTTTCAAGATAAAATACATAATATCTCAATATTAAATTTAAAAAAAAAAAAAAAAAAAAAAAAACTTTTACTAGAAATAACATTTGGAATTCTATATAACTTCTATAGAAAATCATTAACCTTTAAAAATACATTAAAACATAAAATGAAAATAAATCAATTTTAACAAAATGTTCTTCCAAATATTTACACTATAAATTTTTCTACGCACCATATAAATTTTTCTACGCACCATATATATTGATAAGCAGAACAGATCCTTACCAATGTACATGGAGGAGCTTTCTTTCTTAACATGATCATCAATGTAAGTTGTTCCCAGTGTGAAGATTGGAGTTCCACCACTGCCAATAAGTATCTGGGCAACCATGAAAATCAAAATGTATAAAGTGTTGGAAGAACGTCCTTCATTGCACACAGTAGGGTCCATTTCATGTGAAGGAGGATTAATAAAGTGGCTATAGAAAACAGTAAAGAATATTGAAGACACAGATGCAGTTTAAAAACAGAATAAAGAAACATTTCAGATCTACAAAGTAAATGAATTCAATAATTTTACATTAAAACTAAGAATAACAAATTTGAGGAGTTTAAAGCTGATTCCAAATCAGTACAAACAGCCAAGCGCAATCTGAAGTACAAATACTTGTAAATCATACGACAATATAGAGAAGTATTTTATAAAATGGTTCACACAAGATAGTATACCAATACCACAGAATCATTAAATAATCAAAAGAGTTTTTTATTGTTAAGATATTTTCCAAAATACACTATTTTTCTTTCTTTTTAGGAGTGATACCTCTAGCAAATCAAATTCCAATAATTATTCAGAATTCAAGTTAACTTTTTTCTAGAAGGTGTAGGGAATAATGTTAAATATTACTCTTAACGGTTGTTTGAAAAAAATATAATGCAAGGAAAAATAAATAAATAATGTGTAATCAGCAAGCAGATACAAGATTTAGGGTCACAAATATATTTGTAATTTTAGAATAATTATAATGCATAAAATACAATTAAAAAAAAAAAAAATTAGGAATAAGTAAGATGAAAGAAGGAACAACCATGAAACAAATATTGCTTCTTTATGTCAAGAGAAGTTATTAATACTTCTAAATAGAAACTGTCATTTTTTATTAATACCGTAATTAATATAATACCCTAAATAGCATATATTAAACATTTTTTTTATTATAAAATGTTAATGTCAATGATATTTGACATAATCAGAAAAATATTTTGATTTAAATTATTTCAAAATTTAAAATTTTCTTATTTGTATATCTAAGTTTTATTGAAAGTCTTTATAAAAGGTAAAGAAGAGATAAAGAACAGATTATATTAAAGTGCATAAAATTAACTTTGTCTCAGTTATTTAGATACATCATGCATAATTGTAGCAATGCTAGATATACAGCACGGCAAAATTCTAATAAATGCAAATAAAAATAGAAGCCATACAAACATTGACAAAACAAAAAAAAGTTAAACTTCTAATCAGAAAAAAATTCAAAACATAGCTCAGTTATATAAAAAAATATTTCTATAATATATAAGCAAGACTAAAATAGTATAAATGCAGAAAATCTTAAGAGAAGAAAAAAATTATTGTAATTTTTTTGATATTCAGCAGTTTTATTATATAAAGGCAATATAAGAACAAAATCTATGACACATGGCAGTTTCTATGATAATTTTTAAATGAGTATTTAACAGCAGAAATTGTAATAATAATTAAAACTTTTATTAAAATTTGTTAAATAGTTTGAAATTAGAATTTTAATATTTTAGAATTTATGTGTAATGTTTTTGGCCAATGAAAAATGCAATTAATTTCAAATATGATAAATCCTGATTAATTCTATTTATTCAGAAAAATGAGATTGAAATAAAATTAATTTCAACCAAAAAATATAAAAAAAATAATAACCCTGGTGTTAAGAAATATCTCACAATTTTTAAGATAGGAAATGGGAAAAATTTAAATAAAAAATTTTTTTTAAATTTTAATATTGTAAAATAAAATTTCTAAAACAGACTATTATAATTTTAAACAAAAACAAGCAAACATTAAAAAAATCAAAAGTACAAAAGTAAAATTGAAGAAAAGCAAGTCATGAAAATCTAGCCGCCATCAAGTGGCAATAAGAATAATTTACTGGAGGTGAAGTCCAGCTGGTGGTAAAGAAAAGTCCTAAAATGTAACGTTATTGATTCGAACTTTAATTACAATATTGTTTTCAAGGCTTCAAAACAAGAATTTGAAACATTAAATTAAGTATTCTGTCATTTCTTTATAGCTATTTTACATTAAACACTATTCTAATGGATGTTGTAATAAATAATTTCAGAGCTAAGTTTGTTAATCCACTTCATTTAAAGAAGAGAAACATAACTTCAGTCAAATAAATATGTAGACATTACAATAAGAGCACACTTATGGGAAAATGAGAAATAACAAAAAAATTGATGTAAAGAAAATCGAAGTTTAAAAAGGTTTTTTTTTTTTTTTTTTTTTTTTAAAGGACTTAAAGCTTTGAAGAATATATCTTAAAAGTTCTCATAAAACAAGAACTTTGAAACTAATTTTCTGTTTTGCTTATTTTACATTGAATGAAAATATGAAAACATTTCCACTTCTTTTCATTTTAGAATGGGATGAATTTGACATTTAAAACATAACAGCTGTTAAATAGAAATATATCAGAACAAATGAATTCAACATCTAAATTTCAGAATTCAATTTTAAGAAACTCAAATTACCCCGAGTGTGCTGTCTGCGATGATTGGACGGTGGCAGTTGGTAGTTGGCAAGTATTTTCATCCATAGGATGAGTGAGATTCCCAATCTGGACAGTTGTAAAATGTTGCTCCAGAAAATAGGGTACGCAGAATACAAGAGATCCAATACCCATCACAATTATTCCTACAGTCATTAAAATTAGAGTTATTAAGTTGAATACAAACACACAAAAAAACCGTTAGCAATCAGATGTGTTTGTTAAAACATATTTTGAGCTGTGATCAATAACAGGTACTTAAGAGACTGCTAACTTTAAGACAGTCAAATTTAACACTCATATTTAAATGCAAAATCTTAAATAATAAAAATGTATCAAAATATTAATATAAGAACAAAATAAATAAACCAATAAAATTTTTTGAACTATCATAATTAGGTTTTTAATTACTTTGACACAATTACCAACTCAATCAAATTGAATATAATTTTGCATTTTTTTCTGTACACATTTGATACTAATAAATATTTATTTTCATTACGTGGTTTTTATAATTTTAAAAATGAAGAGCCAATATTTTCCCAAACTAATTTAATCTATTTCACAATCTTTTCGGAAATCAAGTCTTTATAATAATGGCCATAACTAAAAAACAATGATTTCATACTTCCAAATAGATGGATAACAATGTGAAGGGGCCCAGGACTTTACCTATTCGTTATCAGGTATAACTCTGTTAACATCACTAGAACAATCAGCACATTCTACTTGGTGTTATGCGCCTAAGCCGAGAACCTTATTAAGTAATTATTTGAAAAATAATTTTTACAGCAGTTGGAGCATCAAACCCTACAGAACCCTATGCAACAGGATCTGCACCACAGTTTTTCAAGAGAATAAATTTAAAAAAAAAACATGTAATTGTATTAAAGATATCTACGTAACATAAAACTGCAATTAAGCTGTTTTAAAAATGCTTCTTTCAGATTCATATTCAGCATGTTATGCTGTTTCAGTCATTCAAAAGGAGAAAGATACAAGAAAAATTGGCATAAATTCAAGAGAAAATGGAAAATGATATTTTTGAATTTATAGAAGTATAAGAGAAAAAACACTTTCTGAGAATATAATTTGTTTTTTAATATTTTGTGAATTGAATTAATAATTAATTTTTCACGACAAAATTGTAAGAAATTCAATGGAAAATAATATTGATTCTGTTTAGATTGGACAAGAGATTATTATAGATAATTCAACAAGACATGGCATTACAAAATTTTCAGTTTTATAAGAAAGGTTTGAAAGAGTATGCAATATTAAATTTTGAAGAACATTTTCATATTGAATTTCCTAAATAATAGTATTGTCGGATCATGTCAATGATCCTGATAAGATGAAGAGAAGAGGAACAGCGAAGTTAGACGACATTGATAAAAAAAAAGATGCAGAACAATCACTGCTGAGAAGAATCTCAGAATCAATCAGTCAATGAAAGAGAATGCTGTATGTGATAATATTAAGCTGGCTGCTCCTTTCACCATAACCTTAAATTTCCTTTATTACGTTAATAGGACCAAGACAATTAATGGTAAATACATTGTTATTTTATAGTTGTAAATATTATGTGTTAATTAAATGCTAGTCAAGAACAGAAAAGTTAATTAAATAAATCACAATCTGACCATTTACCCACACACAATGTTTCTAATAAGTATAACTATATAAGTAAAAGGAATAATAAACTAAGTTACACATTTTCTTAATTACATTAGAAACAAATTTCAGTAGCATACATGTATTATCCTACTTTCCTATATAATTATCCTTCAAATTTCAGTAGCATACATGTATTACCCTACTTTCCTATATAATTATAAAAATTACATGCTATTTTTAATTAAAACAAAATAATTATAAAATAAATTATATCTTTATTGCTTATGATATTCAGCTACTTCTTATATAAATAAATTATTAAAACTATATTAAGATGTGCATATAATTTAAAATTTCATTTACATACACATATAAAACAAATTTCAAACATTAAAACAAAATACTTAATAAGATATTTCAAAATTACTCATTTTACTTCATTTGTAATAAATTATATTTACATATTAATAAAAAAAATCATTTTTGTATTTTTCAATACTAACCTTTTCCAATCCAAACAGGAATATGCCTGTGACTTCCAAGGTAACTGACAAAAATTATGGTAAACAAATTACCAATTTCAAATGTACTTGCAATAGCTCCAGATACACGACTTGGAATATCAAACCTTTTCTCCATGGTAGTAATAACACTACAATAAATTACCAAATATTATAAAACAGCAAATGTTATAATGCATACTTTCTCAAAATTGTTTTTCAAAAATAGCATATTTTAGTTTAAAAAAATTATTGAATGTACAGTAAACATAACTACAAACAAAACTGTCTAATAAAATCTTAAAGTAATAAAAATTAAGAGACAAAGAAAATATCTTTCTAATTTATTGAATATTTTTACTGTTACTTTTTAAGCCCTCTTATTTAACAGAAAAAATATAATAACTATTGTTTACATTTTTATAATTTATTTGTACAATAGTATAAAAGACAAGTTTATTCAACCAAATATTTGACAATACATATATTAATGACATTTTTAATTTCATATGTATTCCTAATTAATAATTTCATAAATTTTTTAAAATAAACAAATATTAGATATTTTTATTGAAAAATTTGTATCCCTATTAATAAATACACTTAGTGACTTTTCCTTCTAAGTCTTTTAATCATACTAAAATATTGAGTTTCCCACAAATTAGAAGTATTAAGGAAATATGATTCAATCAATTTTTTAAAACATCTGTTATTCTGCTGACCTTTACATCATAAAAAAAGAGTGATTTTAGAAGATATTTTATAAGAAAAGCTTAAAGTTGTATTTTTTCAAGTATGACTTTAAATTTTTCTAAAACTAACACATTGAAAAACAAACTTTTAAATAAATTGTCAAAAAGAGATATTCTTCAGTTCTTTCAATAATGACAAACAGTACTGCAGAAATAAGTTAATGAAAATGGAGTGTATATTAAAAGAGACATGTACAGTTTGTAACTCATACAAAAATGTTTAACTGACAATATTGAGTTAATGATTTGACAGCATATAATATGAAGTGAAACTTTAATATCAGATTTGCACAACTTGTGGTAATAGCAGACTCATAACGGCAAATGGGTCTACAAAAAAAATAGTAACTTATACTATGTAACAGGTTATTTTTTCTCCTTCAATGCGTAACAAACGTTTAAAAAATCTAATAACAAAAACTACTTTTTTGTTCGATAGGAAGGAACTGATATTTCAAAGGCGAGGAAAAACCTCAAATAAACTTGTGTCTTCAGTTGAAATAAAAAATAATTTTCCAAATTCTAAGATTTAACTAAACTATCAGACATTTTATTATTATTATACTGAGCATTAGTCTTTTTTATATTAACATCTAACATATAGGGGCAATATATCCTGTAATGCAGGGGATAGTTCAAGAATATTTGGGAGCATATATGGAATTACTGCATTGCACTTATATTTTCAGAATACTGACAAAATGCTTATTTTCCCCAGAACAATGGATAAAATAGAATATATACATATAAATATAGATTAAAAATTATAAATGGGGTACTGTTTATTTCAAGTCACTTAACTATCTTTATTAACACTCATATGACATGCCAGAAATCTAAAATTTATGTGATTAGAATTTATCCCTCTACATGTTTAGTGTCCAGTATTGACATCAGTAGTATATCCAGGTGTCAATCTTATAAAATAGATTTAAAATAGAACACATTTGTCTCTAAAAGCTTAGAGTCAATTAGAAAATTGATTTTTTTTTAATGATTGAACAATGAATGAACAATAAATATAATGATCATGTGTATTCTGATTTCATAATAATTAAAAGGTTTTTAAATACAGAGTATGACATGTAAATCTAGTCTATATAAACAATGATAAAATGTGATAACTCCCCTTCAATGTAGGAGTTGAAAGCGACCCTCACCCACTTCTCCACATATGTAAGCATGCTTGAGTTCATATATAATCTTGTCAATTCTTATGTTGTGATGTTATTGTTAACATCCTGGATCCTGATTTTGAGTTTAATTGTGTTAGGATTTGTTTTATATACTTTTCTTCAGCACAACCCAGAAGTAAAAAACAAAAAGACAGGACAAATGAAAACGACCAAGGAGACCACAAGTCTTTGTCGATTGTCTTCTCAGGTATAACCTCCTTGTGCACAGGGAACAAGCACGATCTGATTTGTGAGGTAGCATATTGCAATGTCAAGCTAGTAAAGCTGTAAGTAACATAACTAAAGCTTCCCTTCATGAATGCTTGAATAAAATTTATCTAGGATTCTAAAATTAAATTCACAATTCGCTGTTGCCTCAAAGAATATGGGCACTACACAGATTTTGTTGGCAAAAATGAAGAGTACGAACATAAATAATTCTACAAACAATATTTTATAATATTATAACAGACTTTTTTTATGTGCCACATTCTGTATATTGACAGCATTAACTATATTTAATAATTTTAGTTTTAGTATCATTAAAAACTACAAAAAAGACAAACAAATATTTGTAATTTCAACAATTAAAAATGTATGAATTTATTTACTATTAATTATAAATTTTAATAGATATATAATTTTCTTTAAATTTCCAATTTATCTAATGCACATGCGAATTTATCAATCCTCATCCCTGCTTCATCATGGTGCATATCCCTGCAATTTTCATAAATATTATGGAATAATTCAATTTTCATGGAAAAAAACTCCATCCAGCTCACTGTAAATTTAATCAAGAAATAACAAGTGATAAAATATTTTTAACCTTGTAAAATATTTTAAACATTACAAAAGAAATCTTTCAATTATTTTCAAAGCAATGCCACTAAAACTTCATAGAGATATTTAACATGTCATAAGAATAATATTTCAAAGAAATAACTGAAAAAACAGTTTCATTTAAATCCTATGTTGCAATTGGTAAATTTTTTTCAATGTTGAGAATTTCTAATTTAAATACCAAAACACACATTTCTTTCCAATAAAGAGTACATTTTGATTTATATTATCCTATAAATGGCATTTGTATAGAACTTCCATTGTAATAGATTTTAATATTAAAAATTATCAGAGTAAATATATAAAACATTTTTGAAATGTGACAAAATTTAAAGGGATTTTTTTTTATCTAAAAAAAAATCCTTTATTGTCCATAAATAATCTCTCATATAAAATTATTTGCTTTTAAGCTGATGATAGTGATAAGAAAAATGTTCAAATAAGTGTCGCATGAACTATAACGATCAGATCAATTCAGAAAAGAGAAGAGTTAATTATATATGAAATGAAAATGATCTAAATTATATCACAAAACAGATGATCTAGTTTGTAGTTTTATAGTATTTAATTACACACATATTTTGGATACATGGATCAAAGCAGATTCAGAACCACAGAAAATAATGGAGATTTACAAGGGAATCAAATCGACAAATAGTTACAAGGGAAACCAGAGCACAAGCCATTTAATTATAACAATTTTTTGGCAAAGATCCTAGATTTCGCTGTCAACAATATTCGATTAAATGAACTAAAATGTCTCATCTTATTTTCAAATATTTTAACAGATTTCTGAAAATGTTTTCATAATTTCAAAAACAATTAGAATAAAATGAAATTTTAGAAATCAATAACATTCATAACAGGAGTGAAAAATAAAAACACAGAATCTTAGCTCTGTACCAATTTTAATTTTCTGTGTTTCAATCTCTGAAAATCATGAGTAAGTCAGAAAATAGATATAGTAAATATCTTTGTTTTGAATGTTTTGGAAATTGCAGTTTTTTTAACAGTAACTTAAAAAAATATCAGGTTTGTTCACAATTTCTCTTTTATCATTGACTGAACTATGTGAAGAATTTAAGTCTTAGAGGGAAAAAAAATTTTACTGCCCTAAAAAGTGGCATGTGATTTCATAACTTCTTTGATATCCATAATAATCACCATGTTTAATAAAAATTTTAATATAACAAATTTAATTTACTTTAGATAAAAAAAAATCCTAATATAAAATTTATTTGAATATCAAAAACACAAGTTGTATGTTTTTAAATACATTAATTTTACTTAAATAATTTTTGGTTGCTAAAAATTGTAAAAGTATTTTTAATACAAATTTTTTGTATGTATGGAGAAGTTTTACTATATTTATTTTATTGTGGAATTCATAATAGATACAATAAGTTTCAGTATATTCAATGTAATAAATTTATCTTCTGAATACAAAATTTGAAAGGTGAAATATTTGTTCAAGACATATTTAATAATTTTAAAACTATTACAAATCAATTCCAAAATCTATGAATATGCAAATTTCATATATACTATCAAAAAAAGAAAGATTAAATGAAGTCATTTAAGTACTTTATAAAGGTATTTTCAGAACAATAAAACTGAATACATTGCTTAAAAACATTAATATCAATATTTTTGCAAGAATTATAAAAATTGATACCTATTGAAATAACCAGAAGACAAAGCTTGTTGTACTGTAACCAAAACACAGGAAAGGAAGACAAATATACGGATACTGGCAAATCTTTGCAAAAAGCGTGGACGGCAAGAGAGAATACCACATTCCAGAAGTTCATAATCATCTAAAGAAAACAAAGTGTAATTAAGTTAAAAAAATGATTTCATTAGGCTTGTTTGTTGCTTAAAGGCCTTTTTTAGAAACAAGAGGACTATTAAACCTTAGTTAAAAAATGAAAAACCATTTTTAATTACAATAAAAAATTTCACATTAACAAATTTCTAAAGAAAAAGCAATAGAATAACCTTTCAAATATGTATAGAATTTCTAATCAATAAAACTGGCAAAATGCATAACACGTGTAATAGATTTTAAAAAAGTTTGAATTTCTGCAAAAATATTTTATCTTATTCAACAAGGAAATATTCAAATATTTAGATTATAAGCATCTAACCAAATTATTAGAAGCATTTACCACATAATTTCCTATAAGAAAATGAAAGATTTGTATATTTAATATAAAAAAATTTAATCTTTATTAATAAATGCAAATTTTACTTAAGAAAGAATTTCAAAAGTTTTTTTTTTTTTCCTTTTAAATCTTTAACATTTTAATATTGATAATTATAATTTTTTTTAAATTGTATATTATGATATTTCAAAAGGTAATTTTTTTAACAAAAAAGTAACATTTATATTTTCTATACAAAAATTACATAACTCACCACTCTGTTTTTTAAATCCTCAAAAATTTTTAAAAATTTAAATCTATTTTTCATTTGCTTCAATAATAGTTATTAAATAATAAATTGAAGAATATCATTTCAAATGATACCTCCACTGATAGTTTTTTTTTTCTTTCAGCACAAATTTTGAATAAAAAATTATGCGAATTTTCTAAAAGAATAAAAAATGTAAGATAAAATTTCTAAATAAACTATTCTAATACAACAAAAAGTAGGTTTTTAAAATGTAAATACACCTTAAATCAATAGTTAAGTAATGCACAATGGAAATTTTTATAACATAAGAATAGAAAAATATGCTTAACATATATTGTAATCAATTTTACTAGCCAAAGTTTTGTAAAATCATTTTTAAAATGTGTAAACTAGACTTGAAAAATGATAATAAAAAATAATTTTAAAAAGTGGATATGTAATGTATAAGGTTATTAGAATATGAAACAATGTTCACATTTAAGCAGGTTTTTTAAAACAATATTTTTCAATTAAAATGTTTTAAAGAGTAGGAATTAGGAAGAAAAACAGGCAGTCAACTTAATATATTTATATAAAAAAGTTAAATTCAGTTTTATTACAATGTAAAATGATATAAAGTCAAGTTATTTAATAATGTTTTACTGAGTTCAATTTTTGTACAATTTAAAGTAGCTTATACAAACAAAAATGAAAGATATTTTTTTCAAATTTTTTGCTACGTCACTTAAACTACCACAAATGCAAATTTTAAAATTAAAGTTTAACAAAATTATGACACTGCTTGGCTAAATTCTATGAGCCAGATGGATTCTTATGATTTTATGACTTAATTAGATGCATTAATTAGATGCATGACAATATGTGCAAAATTTGTTTCACCTTATAGCAACTCTTGATGCTGTGTTTCACTTTTCTTACTTTTATGCATGAAACATTTGTACTTGAAGTTATGAAAAAAGAAAAAAAAAAAAATTAAAGTGAATAAAATTCAAAAATTTGTATTTGTGTGAAGGTAGAGTAAGGTATGGATCTTGATAAATTGAATTTGCTATCTTTAAAAAATTTGAAGTGTGTGTATTGTCAAACTAGTAGTGCTGATGATTATTTTGTAAGTAATTATTAGGTGAGTTTTACTTTACTTATTAAATTTAATTATAATTGCTTTTGTATGTAATAATTTATGTTATTTATTAATTATATATATAGAAATATTTGATATACACATATTAAGGTTTATTGTGAGCTGTAATTCTTGTTTAGAAACTCAGATTTTCATAAAAATGTTATTTACTTTATTGATTTTGCTTTAATGCCTGATTATTTCCATAGCTAAATTATTTTATACAGATATTTTTTAAGATGGGTGCCTTTGCCGGGTTAATTAAAATCCAAGTTTTAAAAAAAATACATTTATTTAAATCACTGGTTAAGTTTTATTCCCCATTTGTTCCTCATACTTAGATTGTATTCATACAAATGGTTTTCTAAAATGGGCAACACTGCCTGCTTAATTAAAGCCCAAGTTTTATTTTTTAAAATGTTTGTTATTTATATTATTTATTTTAGATTTAAAATGCAGTTAAAACTTGCTTCATCATTCATGGCGTGCCAGCCCAGGATGGGCCAAGGCCTTCTGAACAAGTTTCCTCCAGCCACCTCTACTGGCAGCCAAACTCCTCCAATTCTTTGTTCCAAGGACCCTACAGTCTTCTTCAACTGCATCCACCCATCTCAGCTTTGGTCTTCTTCTTCTTAAGCTGATGGGTTTTGCAAAAAAATTTCACTTAGTGTTTTATTATCCATTATTCTAATACCATGTCCAACCCAATTGAGACAGCTTATTTTAATGTGATGCACAACATCTAGTTCTTTGTACATTTGATAGATTTTTGTATTGTATCTTCTGCGCCAGACACTGTTTTCCTTTATAACTACAAAAATACATCTTAAAACCCTGTGTTCAAATAGGCACAACAGCCTCTCCTCTCTTACAGTCAAAGTCCAAGCTTCCGAGACATAAGTCAAAACAGAACGGATAAGCATTCAATAGATTCGTAACTTAGTTTTTCATAATAAAAATTTAGTTTTTAATAAATATCTTAGGCCAAAAAAAGGCTTAGTTAGCTGCAGTTAAACATCTTCTTATCTCTGGGAGAATGTCATTATTTTTGTTAACCATTGAGCCAAGATAGATAAATTCATCAACTGTTTCAAATTTATAATCACCAATGACTAGATGAGTATGGGTAAATTGGGTTCTAGTTACAGGGACTATTTAATATTTAGTTTTAACTTGATTAACAACAAGCCCTGCCGGTCTGGCCTCCCTCTCAATAGCCTCAAAGGCTTCTATTAAGTATTTTTTACTTTTGGCTACCAGTGCAATGTCGTCTGCAAACCCCAACATTTGAACAGACTTTCCAAAGATACTGCCCCTGGTATTGATACCAGATTTTCTGATGACTCTTTCAAGAACGATTTTAAACAAAAGACAAGAAAGATTTGATTGGTATTGTTATAAATGGTGTATCTTTAAAGTTCTTGCATTCTTACAAACTGCAAGATTGCAATAATCAAAGATTGAGTTTGAGCATGATTGGTATTTTAAAACCAGATATTATGCAAAGTGACATAATTAAGGTAGGTGAGATAACTAGATAGTGCTTGGTGTGAAAATTGAAAATCACACCAAATCTATGTATAAAATATGGACTTGTAGGATTTTACACAAAACTTTAAGTTAAAAGGCACCATTACATGTAGATTTAAAAGGAAAAATGTTTTTCACTCAAATGTTTTTAAAAATATGTAAAATAATTAATTTTTTCAATAAAATGTTTTTTTTCTTAAGTTATTGGTAAAACAAAAATTGAAAATTATTTTTTATAACATATAATTTTATATAATATTAAATAAGTGGGTTTTTTTTGTACTTATCATCAGTAACTGAGTCAATTGCAATAAATTTAAGAAATAAGCAAAAGGGAGAACTAACTTAGCCAATTATTTCAATTATACATTTCACAAGTTTTCATACATAAATTAAAATAACTGATAGAAAAAGTACAGATAATTTTTAATACTTACAAATCATATTTGATATTTAAAATTTTAAAAAAGTAAAAATTGATCCCCTACCTTGCTGATCTCTTGCATGAAGGGCAGCTCTATCTGTTTTTTCCACAATTTTTATCAAATCATACTTGCAATTGAAGGAAACTTCTAAATTTTTATCTGGAGTACTAGCTTCTTGTGGAGCAAATACACCATGGTGAGCGTATAATCCCATAGAGGTATACAGCGATAAGTCTCGGGAAGCATTGCTTCCAGCACTTTTTGTACGCCTGTGGCAACGCCATTGGGATGCAAAATCATCCTTGCACGTAGATGATGGTAGACTCAAATCAAGACAACTTGATGTCATGGTTCATGAATGTGGTTTTTCTCTTGGAATTTTACAACTGGGCAACAAAAGGAAAACTGAGAACTCCACAGATAACTGAACTGTCTAAGACAGTTTAATGTGATGTCAAGTAGTCATGAAAGTTGGATCAAACTTCAGCTGCAAATATAACAAACACTATGATATATTATACTATAGTAAAATATAATGTTGATGTGTTCATTACACAACAATCACTGCTTTTTGTCTTAAGGAAGGCAAGTCCCACAGAGATTTGTTTGGGACATTGTAAAAATGACAGCCAAATAAGAAAGTTTATATATTTACTGAAAGATACAGAGAAGAGAAAGTTTCTCTTTTTATCAATATACAGTAAGTGATTGATATGACAAATGAGGGATGTGTACACACTCATTAAACTAATAAACTATAAAAATGACAAAACTCAAATTCCTTAGTACTACTGACCTGTAAAAAATACTATACTATTCATGTGGTTCATTTATACCTAATATCAGACAATCTTATAAGCTATATATATAACAAAAATTAAAATTTATAATATTTTATAAATTAATAGGGCAATAACATTCTCTATATATACCAACTTTGCTGAAGGTATGAAGACATTTGATTACTTTATTAAAGTTCATTAATTCTATTTAATTTGCAAACAAATTTTATATTTTAAATAATAATATAATACTTTTTAAACTAAATTCCATGATGACTATTTATAACAGATAAATTAAAGGGAAAAAAAAAAACTTAATTGTGATATTCACACTGTAATTTTAAGGTGCTTTAAATTAAATATAGAATAAAGCCAACCCTAAATAACACTTCACGAAAATTAGTAATTTAAAATTTGAAAAGTGAATTATTTTATTATAACAAATTATAATATACATATGAAAATTAATTATATTTTTAAAAAGATTTCAACTTACAACCAGAGTCTTAAAATGTCTTTTATTCAAAGTACAATTCTGCATGACGATGCTTCACAGTAACACATTCCTTTAACAGGAGCATCTCCTACCAAGGGAAAAAATTAATTATTTTTCAATCTAAAAGCAAATATACATACAAATAATATGAAGAAGCCTAAATTGCCGACATTTATTCATTGTAGAATTGAAAATTGACAACTTTATAGAATTCCCCTTTAAAGCTAATTAATTACAAGTCGATTCAAATAAGCTAATTTTGTTTATTCAATAATGATTTGCACTCACATGCATTTCAAAATGTTCTCTGTAATGGTTTTACATTACATGTCAATAATATGTATTTAATATTACTTTTAAACAGTTTGAGTTAAAAGAGGATATTATTTATCTCAATTTCATAAATCCATAAATGTAATTCTTGAAATGCATTTGATATATAGCATTATCAATAGAAATATTTTGTTGCAAAGGAAATTTGTATGCTGCACTGACCAGTAAAGAATCTTGTAAAATTTGTTTCAAAATAATTTGTTCACATATGTAAATATATGTAATGTGTTTATATCAGAAATAAATTGATTAGAAGTGAACAAATCAAATAATGTATAAGCGAATATTAATATTTTTTTAAAGTACTGTAGTAATTCACTATAACCATAATAAAAAAACATTTGATACAAAAACTAATTAAAAAGTCATTATAAGGAAATATTTAAAATAAAAAAATCTCAAATTATCAATTTTATAATTACACATTTTGCTAATTTGTATATAATTTGAAAAAATGAGGCAGGTTAATTTCTGAAGTTATTAAATGAACAGCATTGTGTATACATTATATATTACCAATGGATAAATAAAATGAAGATATAAAATATTTCCAACTAAAAAACATCAATATTGAAAAATAACAAAATATTTTTTCAATTTATAAACAATTCATTTATTTATTATTATTATTTTTTTTTTAACATTTTCAGGAATTTTATGTACTTTGATGAAATCCGAAACTTCAATCATAAGCATAAAAATACTTCAATCTATTTTGAATTCAAACCTGGCACTATGTTATGTTTTATATATATATATATATATATATATATATATATATATAATATTATTTATATATATATATGTTGTTTTATATTTATATGTTGTTTTATATTTATATATACAATGTTTTATATATATATATATATAATTTATTTTCATTTTGAATTACTTTAACAATCATTTTGTTTTTAAGTTAATATATATATATATATATATATATATATATATATATATATATATATATATATATATATATATATATATATATATATTAACTTAAAAACAAAATGATTGCTAAAGTAATTCAAAATGAAAATAAATTACAAATAAAATTGTACACAATATTAGAAATCTCAATTAATATTTAGTCTCCTAATTAAATGTAAATAAATATGTATTTCTTTTTATTCTCATTTTCTTCTACATTTTATTGTAGCACCTGATCAAAGGAAATCAATAATCACATCAAGGTCAAGAAGAAAAAGAACTCCTCTGTTAGCAATCAATAGAGAAATAATATAGAAACTGAGAAGAACAAATTGCATAGTTAGAAGAATCCAAAGATATTTATTAATTATCTTTGATTAGATTTTAATAAAAATAAATACTACATGTAAATATTTCTCAATATATTTTCAGCCACAAATATTGAAATGTTAAGAAAGAAAAAAAAAACATTGTTAAAACATTTATTCTTTAAAAAACATTCCAAACCAAACATAAATTCATAAAGGTCAATGTAATTAATAGACTGATATTTCTTACAATTTGAACAGTGAAAAGAATGAAAAATAAAAATTCATAAATAAAGGTAACTTTTTAATATCAAGATACTTTATATTTATTAAACATTTATATTGTGATAGTTATCAAGATAGTAAAATATTTCAAATTCAAATTTTTAAAAACTCTTCCTTTTCATCCTAATTAGCTACTAGTAAGTATCATTTTTTCTGAAAAAATTATTGCACAAATTATTTAAATATGATGAAAGACTTTAAAATTAAACATTTAAAAATAGACACACACACACACATATATATATTTGAGAAGTAATATACTTCTCATCAGATATTGAAGATTTCTCAAGATTAAACATTTTTTATTATTTAAAAGATGATATGAGTTTTTTAAAGAATAATTGTTCATACAAGAAGCAATTTTGATTACCAATAACATCTTCTATATGAATACTGGAACTTGTGATTTTAAAGTAGATTCTGAACCACTACAAACATCAAAGTCCAAGGAGGAATTTGAGCTTGCGATATGTTGAACGCATTGCAAACCATTCAACTGCCATCTCAGCTCATTTATGTAATAAGGTGTTAATCAAGTTAAAAGATAAACATAAAGCTATTTCAATCATATATGCATTTCCTTATATTATATCCTATTTTTCAAGTCTAGTTAGTTTGTCACTCAATGATTATTTTCTTTTGATGAGAGCTAATTAGACAAGGGCTTAGAATTTTAAGAGTATTTTGAACTATAACAAACAACCAGTCTGAAGACAATAAGTCATATTATACTATGAATTAGGTATTAGGAATCACCAAAAAAAAATTATTTGTATTAGCAAATAATTCTTTAATTCTTCTATAATTATTTCATTAATTCATAATTCTTTAATAATTAATAATTCTTTGAGAATTTAATACATATAATCAAAAGAGAAAGTGATACATAAATTTGTTTAAGAGATATTTGAGCAAAAAATAAGAATGCACTAATTTCATATAAAATTTTTTTTTCAAAATATTTTAAAGTTAATTTTTTTAAAAAAAAAATTTTTTGTGAAATATGCAACACCAAAAATCACATTCTTAATAAAAATGACCACACTTACAGAAATTACTTACATTGCAAACAATATTATATTAATAAATATAAAAAACAATCAAAGGGAAAATATTAAATTTTTAATGCTATCAAATGTTAAATTTGATCACCAAATTTAAAAATAATTAAAAAAAATTTTCAACTTATCATTCTTTTAAATAACTGGATTGTATACTTTTCTCTGTTTAGGTGTTTTTTTTTTCTCTAAGTTTTACATATATAATGGCATCTGAAGTTTTTATGTACATAATTATAAATAAAAAATTTTAAATGTAATAAATTTAGAAAATTTTATCATAAACTTAACTGCTATTGAAACTATTATATGATTATCTTAAATAAAAATTTTTATTTTATATTAATATTTTAATCATTTCACATAATGGAACTCTAAGATCATTGAATCATTAAATTTAGATTAAATATTTTCTAATATATAATATTTTCTAATATATAATTAATAATATAATATCTAATATATAATATTTTCTAATAATAACATATTCATTCTAATATGATGAAGATATTCACACAAATTGTGATAGTTTAAAAATTTAAATATTGAATTTTACAATATTTTTGCTTAATACAGATTGAGTTCAGTTAAATTATTTCTAATATCCAGTGTTAAAAATCAAATTTAAATAAAATTCATTAAAAAAGTACATGCAAAAATATATTGACTTTAAAATAACAATAGCTACTTGCATTAATGAAACAGAAGTAAACAATAGAAAAAAAAGAGAATTTTAAATTTACTTTAATACCAAATATTATCAATACATGATACTACAAAATATTAAATTATTTACTACCAATAAATAAAAATAATTAATTTACAATATGTAACATAAAATTTTGTTGAATAAAGCTCAAAGACTTATAATTTTTTTTATTGCAAACAAGTAAGCACTTTGCAGTGTTAAGATATGAAATAATTTTTTATAAAAGGTTTAGAAAATGAGAATATACTTCAACATTACAAGATTATCAGTACAATATAATTTTTTTCAAAACAAAGGATAATCAATTCTACATATTCAAATTTAAAAAAAATATGAGTTTTACAGTTTAATAGGATGAACAATGACAATAATAAAGGATACATCGGACAAAAGGAATTTCAAAATAAGATGACAGTAATATAATATTTAAGAAATATTATTTATTAGGAATTTAAAACTTACCTTGTTAATTACAAGTGTGTAAATAAATTATTTGCGTTCAAAATTTATCGTGACAAATAATTAGTGATTTTAGATTTAAAATATTAATAAAGCTTTTCAAACGTTTAACTTGCCACGACAACACATCTAAAAAATAAAACTGTATATTTTAGATACACACTAGGAAATCCTCTAATAAAACTTTCCACTGTCACTCTCAACGTAAGGGATATAACTAGAAGTTATCAGAGCGTTTCCAAATATAAATAGGTCAAAAAAGTAATATTACTGAAAGCATAGGAAGTAAAAGTTATTGGAAATGGAATATCATTTGAGAAAAGTAAAAAAAAAAAATCATATACAAAACATAAAACCAATCATTTGATCACCTATCTAGTATCAAGGCTAAGATAGGTAATAAAATTCTTCGGATGTGCCAACTTGGATGAATGAAAACAGCTGAGAACCATCTGTGACGACCTCCACAGAAGAAAAATATGAAAATACCACGAATTATGGAAATTGAACTTCGAACGAAATGCGTAACAAAATGACAGATTTGTGAAATAAAATTACTTACATGATCTACTTTTAAGGCATTTTGCTCAGTCTTTAGACAGAGAAATCATCTCCTCATTGTTTACTTGAAGTGTGTTGTCAAAAAACCTGCATAAAGCAAAACAAAGCGAACATGAGTATTGACCTTCTGACATCATTGCTTTCAGCGCCACGTATTAACTGCTAAAGGAACCACAGTAACAATCAAGAAAAAGAGTGAAATGTCACGGGCAATACCTGTTATTTTTTATACCTGTGATAAATATCGCCCGTGAAAAAATACCTAAATCAAAAAGTTACTTTATTAATATGAAAAAAAAAAAACTTTTAAAAGGAAAACGAAGCAAATTTGTCCTTGAAGGAAAAACATCAGCATTTTTGCGTTATAACTGTCTTCAAAGGTTTAATCGAAAGTATTAAAAATTTCAGAAAACAATAGAAGAAAAATGAAATCAAAGAAAATGAAAATTTTGTTTTCCGTATTTTGTAATTTAAAAACTTTGAATGAAATACATGCAATGCTATTTGATGTTGTTACGTTCGAAAATACAATAAATGCATAATATGAATAAAGGGTGAAAAACAGATGCAGGCGAGTTAAAACGTTTTAACAATTGTTTAGAATACGTATTATTTATATTATATATATATTCGATTGTTCGAAAAGTAACTTCGTTTTTCATGAAATTGAAAAACGTATTAAGAATAAATACCGTATTGGATTGCATATTGTCCATTCTAGTCCAATTGCTTTTACCATCTTTCTGGTAGTAGCACGATTTCACACTCATAAAGTGGTTGGTTTTTAGTAGTAAGAAGCTGATCCAGGTGGGGAAAGGAAATGACTTTCCGAACAACCCAATAGAATCAGAAGGTTACAAAATTCTATTGTAATTTTTATAAATATACTATTTACACTCACACTATTTTACTTAACGTATTGACTTTGAATATAGTTGTACTAGTTCCATAGAAATTCTGAAGACAAAACTTTTAAATCCATTAGCATACACACTGAGATATTTTAGTAATTTGCATTCTGGAAAAGATCCATGTCTACCATTTAAATATTACTACAGAAATACTAACTTACGTTCAAAAGAAACAACACAATGCAATTTCTGATACACTTTATAATTCTTCTTCAAGCAGGATTAAAGATCTCAACCATGCGAATATTGAGAATTCTGGTTTTAGACATCGAAGACAGAAAAATTACCTACATTTTTACGAAAAAGTAATCAGGAGTTGAGTACTGAAAAAAGTATGCAAAATATTGACAAAATATGTTTCCCACTAAGTTTTCAGTGAACCAAAAATTAAAAGAATGGTAAATGAAATAAATCACCATAGATAAAACTACCCTTCAGTAAATCATCTAAGAGAAACTTTATCTGCCCCCCTCCCAATTTTATTTTGTCATATTTTCAACTAAAGGAAATTTCTAAATTTTTATTTAGAGTACTTGTTTTTTATGGAACAAATATATCATGAGCGTATAAACCCATAGAAATATGCTGTAACAAAACACTGGGAAGTATTGCTTTTATTAATTTTTGTGCTCCTGTGACAACGGCATTTGAATACAAAATAATTGCATGCAGCTGATACTAGCTTCAAATTAAGTTTTAGGAGCAGCCATTTGGAGTTAAGTCTTCGAAGAGGAAAATTATCCGAACTGATGAATTCTTATTGATTCTAATAATGTCTCTTACTCTCCATCCAGTATATCCTCATATGGTTATTTAATTTTCTAAATGAACATATTAGATATACTAATGAATATAGTGTGCACATATTTTTAGAATATTATTTTTCATGTGTTTTCAGTATATGGTATTGAGAACCCTTTTTCTAAATTCATTTTCTGAAATTTGTTCACTATTTACTGTTTTCTTATCAAATCGAGATTTCAAATTTTCAAACAACAATTTTCTTCATTGATTAAAATTTTTTAACTCATAAAATAAGATATATTTTAAAAAATAAAATGAATTATAAATCAAAAAAGAAATATGATAAACAGTACAGTATTTTTAATCTATTTTAGAAAACCTGCTTGAAATAGATTAAAACTATTATGTATTTTACACAACTATACTTATTATTGAATTACTATTAATTATATAATATTTCTTCTCTTCAACAATTGTATATAATTACATTACTATAGAAAGGTAAATAAGTATTGATTATTCTTAGAAAGAAATCGAAGATAAAATAAGACAAAAATTGGAATTTAAACACTTTAATTTATAAAGTTCGTTTCGTAAATAAAGATAGGACTTAGGACTTTGATTTTCTTTCTTTATATTACATATCTGTACAACTGTTATTACTTTGTTGAAACGTGTAATTTAATTTCATTATTTTTCAGTCATATTTGGACAGCTTTTGGCCTGAAATTTCTCTTTAATGCAGTGTTTCTCAACCTTTTAATTTTCACGGCCCAATTTTAAATCATAATTTTCATAGCGCCCCTCCTCACCGCATACAATGAAATGTATACAATAATGATGTATTTTTAGTATTTTGGCGCTTAACCTACACTACAACCTAAATTTTAAAAATTACGAATTACCAAGAATGCTGAAATTTATTGACATTTTGAAACACCGATCCTCAGCATCGAATAAAACAAGAATCCTATGCTTTTTAATTGCTCTTGTACCCCGTCATGTCGTTCAATCTCACAATTTCACGAGTAGTTTCGATTTTTCTGGAATTTGTTTGGTCAGCTTAAAAATTAAGTTAGGAGCGTGCGCAGATGTGAACAAATGTTTTCCATAGGGAGAAGGAGAATGTTCTATGACGCCAATTTCAATTCCAGGCAATCTCATTCCAGTCGATCCTTCTATCGCTAGTCAATCTATTCTGAATGTGTATGTTATATACCCTACTGGCCATTAAAATTGCTACAACAAGAAGGTGACATGCTACAGGCGTGAAATCTATACGAAAGGAAGAAGGTGCTGTGATATGCAAATGATTGATTAGCTTATCAGACAAAGCAGGTGCCAGTAGTGACACCTATATTGTGTTTAAATGAGGAAATTGTTCAACCGGTTCCTCATACACAAATTGCATTTAAACGTTGTTGCCAGGTGAAAAGTTGTTGTGATGTCTCGTTTAAGAAGGAGAAATGCATACCAGCACGTTTCTGACTTTGATAAAGGTCGAATTCTAGCGTACCGGGACTGCGGTTTATCTTATCGCAGTATTGCTGCTCGCGTCGGTTGAGATCCAATGACTATTAGCAGAATATGGAATCGATGGGTTCAGGACGGTAATACGGAACGCCATGCGGGATCTCAACGGCCACCTATCACTAGCAGCCAAGAAGACAGGCATATTATCCGCATGGCCGTAATGGATCGTGCAACCACGTCACGATCCGTGAGTCAAAAAACGGGGTCGTTTGGAAGACAACAAGTGTCTGCACGAACAGTTCGATGACGTTTGCAGCAGCATGGACTCTCAGCTCGGAGACCATAGCAGCGGCTTCCCTTGACGCTGCGTCATTGACAAGAGTGCTTTCAATGGTGTGATCAACGACAAACTTGGGTGCACGAATGGCGAGACGTCATCTTTTCAGATGAATCCAGGTTCTGTGTACAGCATCATGATGGTCGCATCCGTGTTTGGCGGCATCGTGGTGAACGCACACTGGCAGCGTGCATTCGTCATCGTCATACTGGCCCATCACCTGGCGTGATGGTATGGGGTGCCGTTGGATACACGTCTCGGTCACCTCTTGTTCGCATTGACGTTGCTTTGAACAGTGCACGTTACATTTCTGGTGTAACATAAAGATGCACCGACCCATCCGAGGGTATACGGTGTAGGAACGTCGCTTCTTAATCTAGTCAAAATGTACGAGAGATATAGAAAAAGTAGGACTGCTTTCGCTAAATGTCCAAAATAAGGTCTCAAATGAAGGAGAAAGTCTCAAAAGTACAAATCGGGAGGCAATCTATTGTGACCTCCCTGACTGGAAGATTTGTTGGTGGCTCAACAGCCTTTATTAACAATAAAATACAAAGTAAAGTAAAAGAATACAATAATAATAATAAAAGATTAAACAATTGATTATATACAAATTTACATAGTTACAAAAGATGACAGTAACATGAGCTTTAATCTTCTTCTGAATCACTAGAAGAGGTGTCCATTTGGAGTTGGATCACCCTTAGAAGGATTTCTCTTATTCCTCTTTGAGCAGCAGGAATCGTTAGTAGGCGTCTTAAGGAAATGTTCTGGAACAATGGAGGGAATTGAACTTTCCTGATGTCTGCATGACGTTGACAGTGGAGGATAACATGTTCAGGATCTGAGGTCTCGTTGTCGTAGTCGCAGATCTTGGACTGATTATGGAATCTGTGTCTATAGGTCCCAAATGCCCCATGTCCGGTATAGACTTGATTGAGGAAGAAATCCGGTAGAAGGCGCTTCCTGGTTACCTTGGGACAAAGTTCAAAAAGTCTTCTTGTTTTGGAAGAGTCATTCCAGGATTTCTGCCAGCTTTCCATTTCCCATTCTTCCAGCAGTTTTTTTACTTGCTGCCTGCTAAACTTGATGTGGTCGTAAATCTCATCAGCTTCTGTAGCCTCTTTAGCTGCCTCGTCCGCCAGTTCGTTGTGATGAATTCCCACATGGGCTTTAACCCAGTGGAAGGTGATCAAGTCATTAATAAGACTTAAAATATTTTTGATGTCAGAGATAGAATCGCTGATGACATCAGTGGACGAAAGTGCTAAAGGAACTGATCTGGAATCAGTATGAATATGAAGTATTATATTGTTATCCCTGGCATATTTAATGGAAGCCAGAATGGCTCTAGCTTCTGCTTCGAAAACTGTTGCTTCATTGTTCAGCCTTTTCTTAATGGAGTGGATAAGGGAGTTTCCTTGGAAGATGAGTGCTGCAAAGCCTGTTCTTCCGTTAATCCTGGAGCCGTCTGTGTAAGCAAAGTGGTCCTCATGATTGGGGTTGAGGTTCCAGTCTATGTATCTCCTGAGCCAGGGAGGTTCAATATTTAATTTGTAGATCCACGCGTTGTTGCTGCTAAATTGTAATTGATTTATTTTTATTGTTTCTCCACATTTCCACAGCTTGAATCTTTTCTTGAGCGAGTCAGCTTTAAGAAAGACGGAACGCATTCTGAGAGAATCTGAAGGGCTGGAGTGGAGGTGGTTTTGTATGCCTTCGTAATTTTAAGCAATGGTACTCTTTGTATTTGCAGAAGAGTTCTATTCATTTTAACAGTTCCATTGTACCAAACTTGACATCCGTAGAATATGATGCTTTCTATTGCCATTAAGTAAATATGTTTGAGAATATGAGATTTGACACCCCATGTCGCCCTGGTGATTCTTGCTATTTTGTTATTTAAGTTGTTAATATTCTCTTTAATATTGTTGAGATGGGAGTTCCAGTTGAGTTTGGGATCAAAAAGCAGTCCCAGATATTTCAGATTTCTTGAGTACTGTATACTTTGTCCATTAATTTTGATGCCTGGTCTCCTGGTGATCTCTTTATTAAGTTCAAAAATAGTATAGCTGCATTTATGAATGCTTAAATTCAATCTATAGTGTTTTGCCCAATTGGAGATAATTTTAAGGGGTCGTCTGGAAAGTTTTGAGAACTTGAAGTATGAGCTCGCTGTGAGTATTAGAGCAATGTCATCAGCAAACGCCTGGCAATGTACTCCTTCACCAAAGTTTTGAACTAGGAGTTCATTCGCTATGAGTAGCCAGAGGAAAGGCCCAAGGCTGGAGCCTTGAGGTACTCCATTTGTGTAGGAAGTTTTCTGATTTTCATCGTTTAGAAAAGTCCTTTCTTTCAGAAAGGAATAGACGCCAAAATAGAGATTTCTTGGAACTCCATGCTTGAGGAGAGTGGAAAGAATGTCTTCCCAGCGAGCACTATTGAAGGCATTTTTAATGTCTAGAGAAATAAGGCAGGTATAGTTTCGTTTAGCCTTATTGTTTTTGACAATATCCGCAATGGTTCTAGTGGCATCATTGGTGGATTTTCCCTTAAGGAATCCAAATTGCAATGGATGCAATAGTCTGTTGGTATGGTAGAAATAGTAGAGGCGATTCGTCAAAAGTTTGTCAAGAATTTTGCCCCAAACTGGAAGCAGGAAATGGGTCTATAAACTTCGCAAAGTTTAGGATCCTTTCCATCTTTAGGAATTAGAACAACTTTTGCAATTTTCCAATTTCTGGGAAACACTCCTTTGCTGAGACAGAGGTTGAAAAGGTCGCATACTCAATTTTTGTTGATTTGAAATAATTCAGCATAAATGATGAGGCAAATCGCATTGAAGCCTGGAGCCTTGTTGTTATTCATCTGCTTGATGGTCATTTCAATTTCATCCGTCGTAAATGGCGGATCATTAGGAGTGTTAGGTTCAAGAGAAGGATATTTGATTGCTGAAAGAGGAAAGTGGAATCTTAGAATTTCGTTAGTGGATTCAATAGCATTATCTGTTAAAGAGCCATTGCTGGAAATAACAGGACTAATAACTTTAGGGGACTTGAGTTTAATTTTAATAATTTTATATTCACCTCCAAAAGCGTTGGAATTTGTTATGCTGTTAAGATAGTCTCTAAATGCTGACTTCTTGACCTCGGAAATACGCTTCCTGTAAGAAGCTGCAGCCTTTTTGTATTCAATCTTGAATTTTTGTCTGAGACTGTCTTCATCTTGAGCTTGGTATCTGATGAAGAGTTAGAGCGCCTGAGCGCTCTAACTCTGCTTCTTTCGCAGGTTAGTTCTTGAGTCCACCAGTAATTTTGATTGCTTTTTGTTGGAGCCTTTTTGAAATAATTTTTACAGAGAGAACTGATCCTGTTTTCAATGCTAAGAATGGTAGAGTCTATGTCCTGAATTTTGTCAATGGGAAATTCTGTGATTAAGTCCTTTAGGGCCGTAGAAAATTGATCTCATTTGAGGGTTTAGTTGTTCCATCGTATGTTATGTTTTGCTCTAATCTTGGCATTACAAATAGAGCAAGTCATTAGTAAATGATCGCTTGCAGTAAATTTGTCCTTGATACACCAGTCTACGATTTTGACTTCAAAGAGGTTTTTCGTGAGCATAATGTCTATCCAGCTGTCTCCGAGCGTACTATGATAAGTCGGCTTGCTTAGGGGGTCGTTTTCAATGATCAGGTTGTATTTTGAGATGAAGTCTAGAAGGAGTTCACCTCTGTTATCAGAGTTGCGTGGTCCCCATACTGGGGATTTTGCATTAAAATCTCCGAAAATGATCCATCTTTTGTCGCAATGAATACTGAGCTGTGTTTCTAAGGACTGGAGAGAGTATTGCAGACGTTTTGAAGGAGGACAGTAGACAGTGCAGAAGAGAGTAGGTCTATTGTTAATGAACGTTTGTATAATGACCGTTTCAGGTTCAATTAGGATAGGTGAAATTTGGATATTGTCTTTGGTGATAATCGCCGTTCTGGGATTGTTACTGGCCACGATTAGAAGGTCTTTAGAGAAGCCAGTGATATGATTTTCTAAAACATATGGTTTGTTAATGGAAACTAAGTCAAGGTTTAGTTCCTTAAAGTCTTCAGGGAGTAATGAGTTTGCCGCTTTACAATGATTGAGATTAATGTGGGCGCAATTTAATTTAATATTTTTGTTGTGTTTATTCATAGTTGGTACTGGAAATTATTTTATTAATCTCTTTTTCATATATTGGGCATTTTTTGCTGTTGGCGAAATGTTCAACATTGTATTTGGTCTTGTACTTTTTGTTACTCTCTGAGCAATTTATGCAACAAAATTTGTGTTTGCAATCCTTATCGATATGGGTTTCTGCACATCTTTTGCAGGTATCTTCCCTTTTGCAATCAGAGGCCTTATGTCCAAACCTAAGGCATCTGAAACACTGTGTGACTCTTAAATATTCCCTGAATTGGATGCTGGACCATCCAAGGAAAACTTTTTGTTTCCCATTAAGTTCAGATAAAGCCTGTCCGTTTAGTTTAACAATCCAGTTCATGCCGAACTTACTTTTGTATCCATGTACCACCTCTAATTCCTCTTCTTCACTAAGTGAATTTTGTTTAATGATTCTCTCAGCAATCTCCTCCTTAGGAATGTCCTGGTCTACATTGTAGAGAATAATCCTTGGCTTTTTAAGCTCTGGCTTTTTGGCCTCATGGGTGTGTTTGGTAATGTCATTCTTTTGCACTTCAGCAATAATTTTGTCTATCTCTTCATTTGTGTATCTCTCGACTAGGATTCCACCTTTTCGGACTTGTTTCACATTTTTAATTTTGAGTCCTAGTTTTGTAGGATTGATCGCTTTTTTGATCACATTTTTGGTTTCTTCCGACGTTGCCTCCTTTTTGGGATAAATAATGACAACGTTGTCTTTGCCTAGAGCACTCTCGACGAGCGATGCTTTTGCTTGCTTCTCTTTTAGATTTAGTTTTGTTTTTCTTTTTAACCACTTCGGCAAAAGTTGGAGGGGCTAAAGTTTCTTTAGCCTTAGCCATGCCTTCTAGGTATGCATTTTTCTCAATCTGTGAGATGGCAATGCTCATTATCTCAGAAAGTGTCTGTCTTATTTTCTGCTGGAATCCAGCACTTGCTTTGCTTGAAACAAGTGCATTTTGAATGTCTCTATCCAGCTCAAGTAATTTAAGAAGATAAGGTTTAAGCTCTGCGTTAACTGTCTCACAGTTATACACCTCGAGTTCCCTTTTCGGGACACTCTGAGTGTGAAGCCATGGGGAACGAGTGAAACAAAATCCACTCGTTGAAATCGAGCTTAAAGCAAATTCAGCTCAAGAGGATCCCTCTGCCTTCGTTGGCCGTCAGAAACTGACGTTACCAGGAGCCACCACGAGGAGGTGAAGGACAGATGGTTCGCTATTTCCAAGAACTTGACTAACGAAACCCTGAGGAATCGAACTGTCAAGGCAGAGTTTTACTTCCCGGATAGACTCTGGGCCGTTGTCCGGGAACGTATAATGCTCAAAATTACACTTGGAAATCGCTATAGGACTGGCTCCCTTACATTTCTGGTGGCTCTACCCTTTATTTGAGCCCTGCGAAACCCTACGTTTCAGCAGAATAATGCCCGACCGAATGTTCCCGGTATTGTACGGACCTTCCTTGATACGGAACATGTTTGGCTGTTGCCCTGGCCAGCACGTTCTCCAGATCTTTCACCAATAGAAAACGTCTGGTCAATGGTTACCGAGCGACTGGCTCGTCACCAAACGCCATCACTTTTCTGCACTAAAAACAAGGGCATTTCGCATTCTACTACCATTTTCAACATCTTACCTTTGTGAAACTGGATTTTCTGCGGTGGCTTCTTTGAAGACAAAAAATGGATCTCAACTAAATATAGAAAAAGATTGGAGAGTGTCTATTTCTAATACCAAACCCTAATTCGAAAAACTTTGCTCTTAAAGACAGTCCCAAGGAAGTCACTAATAATTATTAAATTGTTTTAATTTAATAAATTAATAATTAAATATGTCGAAATGTATTTTGTTTTGTATGCGTGTGTGAGTTCTTTTCCTTTCACTCACTTAATTAATTTTTTTCAATAACATTTTCTCTTGGATATGCTCGTGCCCCCCCCCCTTGTTGGGCGCGCTCCACAGGTTGAGAATCACTGCTTTAATGTGTTTGTATAAAGATATATTTATTTTATTAAGATTCTATTTATAGCAAATATGCACAGGCCTTGTTTTACTTTTTCTTTTGAGGTATGAAATCAAAATATGTTTGCTGGAATTAAATTTCTTCTATGGAAAAAATAGCATTATAAATTTGCGTTCTCTACTAAATATCTAGAGTTCACTTTTGTGATTAAAGTATTATAGTAGAGTTAGATTTTACAATTGTTATATTTCTTAAAAATAATATTTTAACATTGCTACTAAAATGGATTTCTCCCTGGCTCTCACATACTTTTAGAAAACGAAGAAAAATATAAGCTTTCCCAAGAATTACATGAAAGGTATCATATAAATTAAGCAAATCATAATTCTCTGGAATTCTTACTTTGCATATTGCATTTATATGAAGAAGAAAACATTTGTAAAACTTTATTGAATTAATAGGCTAATTTAAGAGTCTTCCATTCAACAATTGTGAAAAATCAATTAATTGTTCCTATCTCAAAATTAAATTTCTGTCATTGGTTTTGCACTGATACAAAATCTTATCCCCATTTAAATTTTTCTCGAAACCATAACTTTTGATATCTGCAATTTTAGCAAATACCAGTACGATATATTGGAATTAAAATTGTGGCTGATTCGTCATATAAAGATGAGACTAAATCCATTAATATTTCAATTACTTTTAAAAGCTCAGGGTGTTGTATAATTTCTACTGACTAAAAGTGAATAAAAGATTAATTTAGTTATTTATTTTTGAAATAATTTTCTTGATTAAATGACCATCTAAATACTTTATTAATCCATAGGAAATTTTAGTTTCCGAAAATTTCAGTAAGCCTTCGAAATAGAATGACTAAATGTCTGGAGCAAAATATTTTCCTAATGATATTTATTTATTTATCAATTTTGTCTAATATTTCAATATATAAATTTTCTTAACGAAATTTATGACCTATCTTACTATACAGTTCTCGAAATTGAGTTAAATTTGTAAACTTCTAAAATGTTTCACGCCATTATTCAAAATACTTTAAAAGATTGATATTTGTTTTCAATTTATTGCAAATAATTGATTTATTCAATTTATTGAAATTTAGAAAAACTGATTCAGAGATAAAACTTATAAAATATAGAAAATTTGACTAACTTATTTTATTAAAAATCAGATTTTGTGTTAAACTTCTTTTTTCAATTGCCCTCAAAAATGTTGTGTCTTAATTTTTTAATTCATTTATAAATCTACAATTTTTTTAATAAATTAATTTGCTAATCATAGAATATGACGTTTTGAATTGAGATAATTTTTATTTTACATGAAATAAAGTAAAAAACCTTCGCGTTATTCGGATCAATTAATTGTTAATTAGACAAAATTAAATAATCACAAGTCACATAAAAAATGAAATTTTTAATTAATTAAAATGTTTACACCATTGCAATGTTTTTCAAATTAAGATGATTTGTGACAAATTCACGTCTAAAGTTTCATTTCTAAAAATTATCCCTCAAGTAAAAATTTCTTTTGTATTGTTAGTTTAAAATTTGTAATCAAATTCGTAATTAAGAGTTGAATTTGTAATTATTCTTCGGATATAATTTGTAACCGCAATCGCACATTTCAAGAAATTTGTTAGACGCTAGATTTTAATGTAAGTTGAAAAAAAAAGAGCTTTATTTCGCATTTCTATCAAAAAATACTCTGATAATAGTCTTTGATTAGCCGAAAAAAATTTTAAAGCTTTCCTTTAACGTTTCCTCAAAAATAATTACTTCTCGAAAACGTAATTTAGTTTTGCTAGATATTCAATTTACCACTGAATATTTGGGCAGTAACCACCAAAATTATACCTGTGTAACAAGTCTAATTCAATATTATATAATATGTTTTTATAATGTTTTCTAGAACAGCATTTTCCATGAATTTTGATTATGTTACTACGGTCTTATAGTTTTCATTATCATACTGATATGACATTGATGATAACACTTCCATACCACTACAGTGAGAAGAGAAAATATGTCTTCTAATTGCAATGGATTGGAAATTGATATTGAAAACAAACTTATTATTATTGATATTGTTTATGATATTGTTTTGTTCAAACAACACGCAATCGTTAAATATTACCTTATTATGTTAGTTTCACAAATTAAGTATACGAGGGTTACTCTGAAATTTTTAAGATACGCGCAGACGAGAATTTACAAAATAAAAATAACTGTTTAATTTTAAAATACAAAGCATTTTAACACAGAAGACGATTTTTTACTCACTTACTTCAACTTGTTTAGCGTAGAATAAATTTTAAGCAGAAGAGAAAATGGAGTTGACGCGAGAACATTTTCGAGCTATGATTTTCTACGATTTTAAAGCAGGATTAAATCAAAAAGAATGCGTTCAACGGTTGCAGTTAGCATTTGGTGATGAATCTCCAGCTCGCGCTACTGTATTCAGATGGTTTAGAGAATTTAGAAGAAGTCGCAATTTTCTTCAAGATGAATAACACACAGGAAGGCCGCCGTCGGCAGTAATCCCGGATAATGTGTCTGCCATACGAAAAATGTTAATGGATGATAATCACTGTACCTATCAAATGATACAGAAGGAAATTAACATTGGATTCGCAACCATACACAAAATCATTCATGAAGAATTAATTACATATGAAAAAAGTAGTTTGCCGTTGGGTTCCCCATCATCTAACTGAGCACCAAAAAAAGGAGCGAGTCAGAATCAGTAAAGAAACTCTTAAATTGCTAAATGATGGTGTCCATCGTATCATTTCTAAAATTGTAACAGGTGATTAAAAGTACATACCGTTTTTTGACGTTCCAACATGTCAAGAAAGCAAAGTATGGGTCTTTGAAGATGATCCCACGCCGACAATGATGAAAAAACAACGTGCACTGAAAAAAGTGATGTATGTCGTATTCTTCAGAAGTACGGGATTGGTCAAAGCCATCAAGTTGGAAGGACAGAAGTCAGTAACAGTAAACTTGTATATCACTAAATTTCTTCCAGAAATTCTACAAGAACTGAATAATAGGGGACTAATGCTTCACAATGAAAATGCATCTTCACATACAGCCGGATTAACAGTTGAGTTTCTTAAACATAAACAAACTAAAGTGATCGAACATCCGCCGTATGCACCTGATCTAGCTATGTGCGACTTTTAATTATTCTTTAATCTAAAAAAAAAAAAAAAAAAAAAAAAAACTTACGTGGACGTCGTTTTTATTCAGAAGAGATTGATGTAGCTATAAATTCATTTTTTTTCATCTATTCCAAGAAATGAATGGTTTGAGGCATTTAATCTATGGAAAATTCGTCTACAAAAGTGCATCGATGCTGGAGGAAACTACTTTGAATGCACCTAAAATTTTGTAAGTATAACTTTAAAAAACCTAGTTGTATCTCAAAAATTTCAGAGTGACCCTCGTACATTTCAAGAAAAGCTGACACATATGGATAGAAATTTTTATCTTTGTATAAAAATTTTTAAAGCTAAGAAGAAATAATGATTTATTAATTCTATATGAATTATTCACGCTCTCATAGAAAAACAAGTGTTTTGAAACAAGTGTTTTGAATGTGAACAATGTGTTTAAATTTTAATTCATTTCAAAAATGATATCATTAAACAAGAAATCTTGATGTGGAAATTTAAAAGATTTGCTTATTTAATTAAGAATACCCATAAATTACTGCTGAATATTTCTCATATATTATAAAAATGTTATTAAAAATATTACACCAAAATAAAATATTTAACAAGTTTAAAAACGCAAATTAGTATGATGTTATGATAATTTATATAAACAAGGCAATTTTTAATTAATATAAAAAAGCAATAAACAGTGTTAATTATTAAAACCCCACGGAACTAGTTGATATGTTTTAATTGACAAAAATCTTTAATCGTTTTTAATTCTCGGAGCGGCAATTTTTAATTCATCCTCAATCACATATTAACTTTTTTATTAAAACGTAAAATCTTAATTTTTCAGAAAAACTAATTTGTTTTGCTTTTTTTTGGCACGTTTTTCTTTGAATAAATAACCTTAAACTTAACATGCTAAACTTATTATAATTAGGCATGTTGTCTTTTGTCCTGCATATTTGCAATCCACATAACTATCGATTTAGTTTTACTATGTCAAGCTCAATTTTGTTGCTGTGTCAACGTCCATTTGCTTCTTTTCATTGATTTTCCATAATTGCGAACTTTTCCAATATGCTCATTAGAAGAAAATTGAAGATTTTTCCTCTGAAAGAATTTTTTTGCATTTGTGGTACTACGGGAAAATACTTAGAATATTACATAGAAAAATTGAGCATTTTGAGGCTAAAAAATTAATTTCTGTTTATTTTTGAACCAAAAATGCTAACAGGAAAATTTTTGGGCACAAAATCATTGGTGTTTGAATTCTGTAATTAATAATTATGAATCACAAAAGCTGAAAATTTATTCAGAATTAATTAGCAAATTTTTACCAGATGATTTTCAAATGAGCTTATAATCATATGCTACTGTTTTAAAATAAAACAGATGGCTCATTTAAAAATTCTGTTAATTTCTAATAAATTAAGGCAGATAAAATTTAACTTAAGTTTCCTTTTCTCGGTAAGAGTTAAATTTTATTTGAATTATTTTGATGGAAAGTACAGTAGATGATCTGTTAACGAACATAATCTGTTAAAGACTATGTTCGCTATCTGATACCATAGAATTACCATAGATTTTTTTTGTCAAATCGATTAATTTGATCACGAGACCATAAAATATAAATTAAAAAAATTGAATGTATAATTTTTGATAAGTTTATTAAAAATAACATGCGTATAACCTTGCATATTAATCAGTCCTTTTCATTTTTTGTTAATGTACGTTAAACAATGTGTCCAATGTCGATTGTTTTTATCTCTTTTTTAAGACCTTCCGGAAGTCATTAAAAGCATTGTTGTTGAAAAGATATCTTACTATACTGAAATCAGCTTGGTTTGGGTGTCATTCTAAGATCATTGCTTTGACATCCTCCTACACCTACAACAAATGAACGAGGTGGGGGAACTGAAAATGAAATCAGTTTTGGTTTTGAATGAAATCAAAGTCCAAACTTATGGCCCACTTGGCTGTAAATATTCTATTGGAAAGCATTCTTTTCCAGTATAGAACTTTAAAGTTTAATATTCAATTATCATAATTCAAGAGAAATGAAAAACAATATTTGGTCCTCTGGATATGGCAACCCTGTACATCAGGCTCCGAGAGCCGAGAAATGTTCGTCGGCATTCGTTTTAGTTCGTTATCCGAAAATGTGTCCGCTGCTCGAATACAAAAATCTTTAGTGAAAGTGTTCGTTGTCCAATTTGTTTGCAGTTCGAACTGTTCGTTAACCGATGAACCACTTTAGACAAGAAAAAATGTTATTTTTATGTATTAGATTTGGTAATGAAAGAAAAAAGAGCTGATTTGGAAGACAGTTTATCTATTTTTTTTAAAGAGTTTGCAATAGTTAATGAACATTGGAGAAAAACATCTGACAGTCTTCTTAAGTTCAAATTTTGCTTGAAGAACAGAATATTCTTTAAACCGACCTATACAGTCTGAGATTACTATTAATAAAATGCATGAAGCCCGGAATTATAACAAAAGTCTCTGAGTCCCCAACCCCCCAAAAGAGAGGACTTATTCGCTTTCATTGTGAATTTCTATTATTCAGTTCACATATTTCAATTGAAGTTCTTATTTTTTATTGTTTATCCTTTAATAACTACAATAAGGTAAATTTAAGGCAGATTAATTACCATGAGCACAAAAAATGAAGAGAGATATGTGACGTAAAAATCTCTTAAATGGCTTTAAAACTGTGTAAAAATTGAAAACTGTTTTTAAGAGAAAGTATAAGAAAAATCTAGAAAATAGTCGTATAAGGTCATGTTAAATATATATTTACAAATGAAAAAATCTTTGAATTATTACTAGACTGAGATGCATTATTATAGAATGAAATTAAAATATATGTGTAGAAAAATATTAATACTTTATTACAATTAATTAAAACGTGAACAATTAATAATATCCAAATAAACAATTTATAATATATATATATTAAATTACTTATAACAATCATGAGAACAGTACAGACGGCTACGATAAAAAAGTGTATCAATGAGAAGTAATGTACTGATAAGATCAAAATAATTTGCAGTTTTTATCACTCAAATTCACATTATTATTCTCAACCCAGTTCTGCTTTAGTCTCATTACCGATTTCAGTGAAGGATTTTCAGTTTTTTACCTTATAAAAATATAAGCATAATTTTTTTATTGTGTGCCAAGTTTTGAAATCTATTAATCTTGGTTTTATTTTATATTTCTTGATTACTTTGTAAAAGCTGAAGTAATTTTAGATTTAATTTATCAACAGAGCCTTATATTAATTCAAATATAAAGAAAGCACTCACACTCTTACCTTTAACAATATAGTTTTAATCTTAAATAAAGTAAAGTAAATGTGTGCATGAGTTTTTTTTTTTAAAAAATCTATTTTTATTTTGAGACTCTAAAAATATATCTTTCCTTATCATAGGAACATGTTTTCTTAAGCAAATACGTTATTAAATAATAATTAAAATTTTTGATACAAAAATTTTTAACTTCAAAATTAAAATAGTATTTTAAATATTAATAGTAATTTAATAATATTATAATTAATATTTTAGTAAATATCTTTTATCAAATCCTTTTCATATTTTGTTCAAGGCTTTAGAAGAATGCCTTTGCAAGTTTTCTAATATTGAATTCTATAAGTGAAATGCATAAATTCATTCATTATTGTGGGGAAAAGTTATAAATATAGGTAAAATATTATTCATATGTTGTTCTATATTCAGCGTTTTCAATTCAAATAAAATTATTGTATGAAGATTTTACTGCTATAAACTCTATCGCGGAGAACCACGTAAAATTGAATTATAATATTCTTATATTCTTGAGGAATTCACAAGCTATGTTTAATTAAAACATCAATTTAAAATTAATTAAAAATTTTTTACACTATTGGATCATTATTAAATATAATTTATTATAAAAATATTTCTAAATATTATAGTATTAAGAAATATTATTTTTAATAATAAAAAAATGCATTTTTATATTTCCTGCCTATATTATTGATATCACAAGCATTTTTTTTTACATTTGCAATAAAAAATAGAATGCGCACAACAAAGGAAAAATCACATTTATTTAAAGTTCCTCGTCAGACGAGAATCCAAAACTTTTAAAAGAATTTTGAAAGTGATTCTATTCGTAAGGAATATAAATTTTATCAAAAAATATATATGTATCACAAAACTTTTTACTATTGAAGAAAATGAAAGCACTAGAAAGACATTTATTCTGTTTCTTTGTAATTGAGTTGGTGATTTTCGTAAACTGATGTTTCTGTGCCTTTATTTGTCAGGTTTTCAACTACAAGTAATTTTAGAGTCTCTGCAGGTGAGAACACCACGAAAATCTAAAAATATTCTTTGAACTGAAGCTAATTCTAGAAATTCCCCTCAACACTTCTGAGGTAAATTTCTGCTTCAAATATACACGAAGAAACAAGACTATTATTTATACGATTCACTTAGAACAATTGTTACATTCATAACTAAATCGTTCAAAAAAATAAAGGAAAATCATTCAAGTATTCCACAGGAAATTGTATTGATTGAAACGGAAAGCAAGGACAGTGAGAAAAATGTGACGTGATCAAATTTATCACTCATAAAAAGGAAAATGAAGGTTTTGGATTTCTCTAGGGAAAATAGATGTGCCATTTTACGACAATCGCTTTTGTCACCGAGTGGGTAAATAATTACATGGCGATACCTAGGATGGTATGAATTTCTTGGTATAGCAATTGATATGAAAAAGCACGTTATGTGAAAAAATGCAAATAAAAGACTATTATTTTGCTACTAAATTAATATTAAATAACATAAATAGCAAATTTTAACATATTTCTAAAATTGGTCTTGTCAAAGGCTTGTGAATAAAGAATATTGTAAAAAAGTAGAAGAAATGACAGTAAAATATATGCATACTTTATAGCAAATTTTATCTTATTTTTTAAAGTTGGGGTATGTTCGCATATAAGCGCATGTATATTTTTAAAATTGGGGATTTTGCTCGCAGTGAATTTTTACACTTTATTTTAGAATAATCTCTTTTTGAGAATTCTATATTCGCCGAATTTTTATTAATTCTTTATTTGATATAAATTATCAAAAAATCATTACATTTTTAAATTAATTAATAAAATTTCAATGAATATAAATTGCTCAAAAGAATATGCATTGTTACAGCTAATTTAAAAGACTTTCATTGATGCTATATGAATGGGATGGAGAGAGAGAGAGAGAGAGAGAAAGAGAGAGAGAGAGAGACATTAATATAGTTTTGCTATATTTTAATTTTATTCTCATACTGTCGTAACTTAATTCTGTTGCCATCATTTTATAAATGAATCTTTCTTTTATTATTTAGTAGTTTCAGTAGTTCTGTTACGCACAACTACAGAATAAAATTATTTTTCTGGTGTCTGAGAGAGAAATCTTAAAATGAATAAAGTTAAAAGGAAATTTCCAGTATTATTTTTTTTGTACAAGAAAATAAGACAAAGTATATGTAAAACTTTCATTCTTTATATTCCATATGGTGTCTTAATGTCAAAAAGATTATTATTAATAATTTAACTACTTTTTTCAGAAATGTATATTATTAAGTTTTTTTTTAAAATTCATTTCGATGATATCTCTTATAATGATGTTGACTATTATTTGCCACTTATCTATTTCATATCCCTTTCGTGACATCACAATCTAGAATTATACTTTTAGACAATAATAACTTTTTGAAATAAACAAACTTGCTTATATTTCTTGTTTTGAGACCAATTTAAGTTAATAGCTTTGTTTTTTTTCCGCAATCATGACATTTTTCTTCATATTTTCATCACCAAAGGTTATTTTTTCCTTTGTTTTAAATATAACGAAAAAATTGGGAATGTTTTCAATAAATTAGGTGAAAGACGTTGAAAAAAATGGAAAACTGCAAATTTTATTGATGAAATTTTAAGTGAAAAATATATAATAACTTTTCCAGGTATTCTTTTTATAAATGATTGTTTGCACAAAAACATCATGTTCCTAAACAATTAAAATTACTAAATCATTTGTTTACAATAAAACCTGCAATTGTTTTTCTATTAATGCTTTCGCTAAAAGTAATTTTAAAATTACGGTTCTGATGAATATATTAAAAAAAATTCAAGTCTTTTTTTCTTTAGAGTTAGAACATCTGCATTATTTTAAAATCCTTTATTTCAAATTGATTATTTTACTGCCTGATCTGGAAAATATATAGTTTATTTCCTTCGTAAAAAATGATTTTAAATTTAAATAAATTTAATTTAAAGATTCGTGGAAAATGATTGAATAACAGTGAATACTTTTTTTTCTGAAATGTTTCAAGAGATCGCGTTAAAAATACATTTGTAGTCTCAAATAAAAATGTAAAATATTTAGCAAGGAAATTTAATCGTATTAACCATACCATGAAACTTATGTATGAAAGTTTGAGTTTTATTCATATAATCTCAATACTTTCTATTTCTCCTTGAAAAATACGTTAAAATATTAATTTTAAAACTGAAGGAAAATGTATTCTAATCAATTAAAAGAAAAAGACAGTGAAAATTATGTGACATATCCATAGAATACTATCTACTGAGTATCTGAATATCTTCCGAGAATATTACTATTGTTGCTAAATAAAATTAAAAACTTTATACAAGAAGAGCTTGAACGAGTTAAAGAAAAATTATTAACGATTAATAAAATATTTGTTTATTATTTAAGAAGTGCAAAAAAGAATGTGTGAATAATAAATAGTAATGTAATGATAAATCAATAGAAATAGAAAGCAAACAGAAAATGAAGATAATAAGGCAAGAAAGAGAAAAATTGAAGACTTTTATTGCAATTTCAATTTAAATTAATTTATACATCCTAATATTGAAAGCAATGCTTTTTTATTGTTGTTAATAATAACAAATATTAGTCGAATATTTCATAGGATATAACATTAATATAATCATAGAAAAGGTCAAAGGCCTATATATATTTTGTATTATGTGCATATATACTTTGTAGATGCAAATAAGTCTAAACATTACCAAAATATTATTTCATAACACGATATACATACTATATAATGTATTTATACTTAGTTATATATTTATCTTAAAATTTTATATATGAAAAATATACAAATAAACGGAGTAGAAATTAAAGAGACACTATTCTTCGTCAGAATGCAAGATGCCGTAAGAACATTTCGATATAAATAGTAAAAATATATATAATAATTAATTTATCGTAATTAACTATAAAATTAAATGATTAATTGAAGAAATACATTGTACTTCTGCTACTATTTGTATTCTGATTAATAGTATGAGAATCAAAAAATAATTAATTAAACTTTACTACAGAAATAATCAGTAACATTTTAACTTACATTTAAATAAAAATGCACAAATGAACACAATTTTTAAATTTTTAAGTACATTCGGTTAGAACTTAAATTGCGAATAATAAAATTTTCCTTTATCACTGGGATGTATAATTTATCAAATGTATCGAGATATTTCATTGTGTGTTTAAATTTATCTTAATTTTTTTTAAGTAATACAACATACATTGAAAAGGTTTTTACATAATTTGTTTTCAGTAACTTGGAAAAGTATTTGTTGATCTCTCTTTGTTCTTTCATATATTTCCGTTAATAAACATAGTTAAAAGTTACATTAATCTAAAATATAATGTACTTTTAACTAGTTTTAAAAAATCTATATTTAAGAGAATTTCAACATTTCCCTTTTTATATTCCAATTAGGTAATTTAACTACTTTTTTGCTTTTATACTTTATTTTTCCTCTTCTTCTTTTCTTATTTTTATTATTTTTCGTTTTTCTTTTCATTTCATGTGATTCATCTTTAATTGTTACGTAGTACATTTGTTGAAACATCGGACTCTGTGTGGTATTTCTTGGTGCACAGGGAGTCATTTTAGCTTTCCGAAATAAAAATAAATAAATAAATAAATAAAAAGTTAAAATTATTACTATAAATCTCCCCCAAACATATATGCATACAAACGTTAGTATCATCATCTTTAATGCTATTAAAAATATCAGATTACAAAAATTGTTGTCTATGATCCTGCTTAAAAATATTAAAAGAAAAATGAATGTAAAATTTTGAATTGTCATTTTAGTTTCATTTCACCAAAGAAAACATTTGGTAAAATGCTCAGAAGAGTCATTGAACCGAATCTTAATTAAAACTTAATCTGGTGTTCATTGATTTTATTGCTGTTCATTATTTTTCAACTTCAAAATGATTAAAATTACTTTGAAAAATATTTTAAAGTGTACATTATTGACGACCGCCATTAATAAGCATCCTTCAAAACATAAAAATCTTTACGTAATATAAATCACAAATATTTTTGAAGAGAAATATTTATAGCACAGTTGTTTAATGGCTTTATTGAGAACCATAAAACTTAATAAACAGGAACATAAATAAACAGGAAATAGAAATAAATCATTATAAAAGATTGAACTGTCTGCAAATTATTTTGAATGTTTCTTGATTACTCTATTATATGTGGAATTCTGAATTGGTGCTTTTTTAAGATGAAGTGTTATTCCTAGATGCAATTTTAAAAACAGAAGGAATATTATTTATTTCAATTTAAATGCTATTCCAAAAGAAATGGAAGGAGTTTTCCATGATTAGTTTTTAACAAGAGAGATTTATTTATAGGAAATTACATGTCATTTGATGCAACCGCTTGATTAAGTAATCATCTTCAGATATGTTTTAATGTATTGGATTTGAAAATAAAATGAGTAGATATTCAACTGAATACTTTTTTACAAATTCATAAGTGATCTATTTATTCTTATATGAACTTTTTTTATAAATCTATAGCACTGCAAAAAATCAGAAAAATTAAAAATTATTTAAAAAAATTTTTAAATTAGAAATTTTTATGAAAATGGTTTGCTTATGTATTACAAAATTTAACAAATTTCCAGTTATACTTGAATATGTTTATTTGTGTGTACTATAAAATACACCATTTAACTTTTGTAAAAATGATTCTTACATTTTAAAGCATGAAAACATGCTGGATTTCAAATAAGTATAGCAAATATACTCGAAAAAATCCTTAAAAAAGTTGCAATAAATGAAATATAAAAATTAAAAAATTGGTTGAAGGATGGGGTTTTACCTGAAATAATTTTATTGAAGCTATTGTAAGTATTATTTTCCAAATAAATACTTAAAATGAATAAAATGCATAAAAGCGAGAAATAAGTCACAAATAAGAATATTGTTCATTCATAAAATTCAAAACATTTGAAAATAAAATTGTTTTGGAAGGTAATTTTTTTACTCTATCATTTCATTATTTTTTCATATCCATACAAATCAAATCATTTGCATATTTATCAAAAAATCGAATAGTGACTTTTAAAGTGAATTTCATTGAAAACGAACTGTATTTGACTTCGAAAAGCATTTTACTATAGATTATAATGAATTATTTTTACTAAAAATATAAAAAAAAAAAATTCATGCTGTGAGCATATTTAAAATTTCTTTGAAACACTTTAAATATCCGCTCAGTTTAGTTTAAATTTATAATATGATACGTTGTCTAATTTGTTAATTTCAAAATATCAACCTTATTTATTAAAAAGTATGTTTAAGCATAGACATATTTGTAACTTGTAAACACATTGTTAGAGTTTATTAGATAAATATAGTCTCATATTTTATATAGTATTTGTTCGTGTATATTTAGAGTTATTTATGTCAAATAATTGAATTTGCTTATTGGGGTTAAGCAACATAATGTTAAGAATATTTAATAAAAGATGACATCTAATAATGCTGCTTTGATGTAATAAATTTCTATGATTTGTATTTACCTATATATATATATATATATATATATATATATATATATATATATATATATATATATATATATGTATGTATGTATGTATTTCTTATTTATCTCATTTTATTGTTCATTATCACTAAAAACACAATACATTTATTTGTTCGAAAATTCTTTCCTTTTAAATATTCTTTGCTTAACAAGCACTCTATTTCTTTTTTATCTTTTTAGAAATTTTATAAGTCTAAAAAAAATACCTAGATGAGTAATATTTTAATAATATTACTCATTTTAAGTGAAAATATTTAGTTTTGCAAGATTTTTTTAATGAAATATATTTTAAAAGTATTTTAATAAATTAATATAATTTTTATTATTTTAATTGTTTTAATAAATTTAATATAAAATTTAATAAATTTAAAAATAAATATCTAAATTCTTATCTTCTGTTAATAGGATTCCACTACATTTGACACATTTTATAAACTTGCATACGTTTTACAGCTCAGTCATTGATTTTAATTATTTCTTTTAATTTTCTGTATGATATAATAATTAAGTATTATTAGAAAAATTGAGTTTTTATATCTATATTTCTATTACAAGCTACTTTTAAAAATTAAATTTATAAAAGTTTCCATTTTATTAATAATATATTAAAGGAATTAATTATTGTGTTTGTGTTCTAAATTTTTTTCAGGCTTATATGCAATTTTTAAATTTGAAATTTATACACTTCATTTATTACCCTTTAAATATTAAAGCTTACCTGGAAATTTCTTTTTTATATAAAGAAATTTCTAGTAGGGAAATGTCTTTATTACTAAAACTAATTATTGAAATATTAAAAAAATATTACAAATGTTTAATGTGTACTTTTTTGATGCATGGCTACTATGTATGATATTTGAAAAAATACTTCTTAAGAATTGAAAAAGAGTAATTTTCCGAAAAGATGGTAATTTATCATAGATATTATTTTTATTATTGTTGTCTTGATTTAATAAAAATATGTGTGATTAAATTCAAGAAATATTTTATAGATATAAACACTATCAAAACAAAAAATATATTTGCAATCATTGTACGATGAATTTGTACAATTCTAGGTTTCTTTCAAAAGAAATATGTGAAGTTTGATGTAATCATTTTTTATCAGCAAAAAGGAAAATGAGTGATAGGGAAAAAGAGTCACGGGAAGTTAAAAAGAATGTAATTGGAGTTCTATATTTATCTGGTTTTAGGGTATTTAGCTTTAAGACTTAACGAAATCTCGATGCATTATTAGGTCAAACATGACGCAATATCGGTAATCGTGCAGCTGAATCACGCTAATTCAGTTTGGTTATTGATTTATTTGTTAGAATCGAATGCACAGTACATTCTTCCTTATCAGCATTGAGTGATATTGAAATTTGAAAAAAACGTTGAAGTTTAATTAATTCTAAGTGGAATGTATGTGTTTTAGTGGTTTTTATTAGATAAATATGTTATCTAAAGTAAACATAAACGGGAATCAGGTAACTTATGGATGGCGTAGTATTTGGGATTAGTTTAAGATGTTTAAATCAATTTGTGTTTGTTGCTTACTATACCATATTCTTTTAACATTCAAATGCATCTGTTTACGCACGCATATAGGATGAAGATGTTATTTATCTTTAAACTATATTACAAAACAGTCAATTGAAATATAAATTGACTGACACTGTTATAAGTGAAAGAAAACAATCGGCTGGAAAATCCTCAAATGTAAAAATGGAGTTTGGCTTACTATGAGCTATGCTAAAACTATTTAATTTTTTTACAAGCTACAAATTAACTCTTAAAATTTTAAAACTAATGCATGATTTAGTGCAGCCTAACTACGCGATTTATATATAAAGCATTATTTCAAACTAGGTGCCTTAACTATGTGAATAAAATTAGTTAAATATTTAGATAATTTAGATTTTAGTATAAAAGAAAATAATAATTTTGATTTTAGAGTTCTGGAAACAAAATTAATAAAAGTAGAAAACTAGTTAAAATGTCATTTTTTTATGAAAAAAATCATTTTTGGAAAATGATTAAAGAGATTAATGAGATTAAAGAGATTTTAGATAACTGAAGCATTATCAAAAGTATCCAGAATTGATAAAATAAGTACAACTGATCTATTTTATCATTTTTAGAAAATGATTTATTTTTTTAGTTATTTTCTTAAAATGATCAGAGATCAATTGCATTCATTTTATCAGTACTGGATATTTTTGAAAATGCTGCAGTTCTCTAAAATCTTTTTAATCATTTAAAGAAAATCATTGATCCTTTTAATCATTCTCTTAAAATAATTTAGCAAGTAATAAATAACTTGAGTATATCCTAAGAGATTTTATTAACTTGTATGGTTCCAGGATATTTATGTGACAATTTTATGAGCTATTTCCATGTCAAAATCTAAATTATAAATGCATATGTAAGTTTTAGATTATAATTATATTATCAAAGAAAATTAGCTGCTAGTAAAAAGGTGTTAATATTAATCCTCAATTTATATAATAATTGCTTTGCTTTCAATATTCTTCCAGAGAAAATTTCCGAGACTTGTTATTAAATTTAAAGAAGGAAAAACAATGATTTATAAATCTTTTTTTTTAATCTTACAGTTGAAAAATATGAGGAATATACATTGTTGTATATAAATTAATTTCTTAATTAGATTGATAACTAAACTATTGTTCAATACATTAATTAATCTTTTGTTGAAAAGATTTTAAGAGGTACATTTATAGTTAATCGTGTGTGTTCGATTTCAAAAACTAATATAATAAAATAAAATATAAAAATATTTATTGATATACATTAATTTATGATTAGATATTGATAAATTATCTATATTTTTTTTAATTTATGATTAATTGATCAATTTATATCTATAAATTTATCTACACTTATGGATATGTCTTACTGCTCTTATATTCTGTCTTACTTCAAACATATTAAGATAGAGTGGCAAAATATGGCAAAAAACCAACTGTGGTGTATATGACATGCTGCATGGTAACATAAAGTATTATTATTCCTGAAATGAAGCAGTCCCATGCTGAAAGAAAAATAATATTGAGTTTTATAAGTCGTAAAATGGCAGTCACCAAAACAAAAAGAAGTTAAAAACCAAAGTAAATAGAAAATGACATAAATAGAACATGTAAGATCTCTTATATAGCGAAATTTGAAACGTTTGGTGTAACAGGTGATCAACTACCGCAGAATAAAAAAAAATTATTAATTTTCAAATCTGGGAGATTATTTTATGGGGAGAAATGGAGGCAAAACAGGAAAAAACACTCAAAAGATTTTCAATGTAGTTCAGATCTGGCGAGTACATTAATCCCTCCATATATGCTGAATCTCCTCGTTTTCTAGTTAGTTCTCGACAGTGACAACTTTGTAAGAACCGCATTATAATCCTTTACAATGAAAGCAATAGAAAAAGCTACAGTATAATACCTTACGAGGAAATTATTTTTTATATTCCGATATCATAGAGTCGACACAACTTTTTGTATATTAAACTAGTGAATGTGATTTTCCAAAGAAAAAAAGTCATTATGTTTAATCCCACCCTAATAATCCTAACCTGATCATAACGTTTATATCTTAAAATTCTGGGGTATATTGAATACTCACTGCGATCGGCAGACTCTTACACCTTTGTAATAAGAGTCATAGGGTAAATTTAAACTTATCCAGAAATTTAACTTTGCATCAGTTAGATACAATCCGATTGATATATTGGCTATATTACCTTAAACGTACAACTTTACACTGAATGCATAAATGAGTATAAAGTTGTGGTACTGAGGCAATCTGGGCATATGATTCATTTCTGTATTATCTTCTGCACCAATTAATAAAAAAATCTCACTAATCTTTTTGCAACCATGAATGGCACGCATGAGGAAGTGAGGAAGTTGCTTTTTGATTCCTCTAATCAACAAGTCTATATTTCAACTGAAATTTTGTGATATTTAGTATCTACACTTCTGGTCTCCCAAGATGCAACATCAAGAAATATCAGAGATATCACAACAAAAATAATTTGGCAAATAACATGTTATCTCAAGAGCTAATGATTAAAATTACAGAATCTTGTGAAGTGTTGATAGTGACATAATCAGTAGTTATTATAGCTTCTATTGCTATCTATAATCACGGTCATAGGCCTCTATTTACAATCAAAGAGGCTTTAGATATAATCTTTAAGGTATAGCAAATTATGCTGCTTCCACATATTGTCAAAGCTGATCTGGTGCATCAGCGATTGATGTATCCTGGATGAGAGAGAAAGAGAGAGAGAGTTATTGTGCTAACATAGACAGATTATTTTGAATTGACATCAGATAAGTAAAAACAAACAGTCTGAGGAATAGATCTAGTCTGAAGGAAAAAAAAACTTAGGCATGTGGTTTCAGGTTATCCTGTTAGAGTTTGGGTTATGTCAAGTGCAGAAGGTATGGACCTCGAGCTTCAATGCTTTAGAAATAGTTAACAACCAATGCCTATTAGAAGGATGCGGAAGAGAAACCAAATTCTATTCCAAATCGATACTGGGTACATGAAGTAAAAGTTTAGTTGTATGTCACTATGATGTCTCTAGATTTGAACCCGAATATTTTGGTGTTGACGGCAGAAACGGAATTTGTCAGTAAGAATAATGTCTTTCCATTCCGTTTTTCCTGCAACGCTTTTTGTATTATTGGCTGTTCAAACGCTTGTAGTTTTGAGTCAAGAGTAAGCAAAGCAATGGGCGTTTTGTGAACATTCCACCCAGTTGCAAATGAAGGTGAATGAAACGAAGGAACACCAAACGGTGTGTAAGGCAGTCTCTATGGTTCATGATGTATCTAAATGCTTCATTACTTAAATGTAGACAATATATCCGTCATTACGTGTTGTAGTCAACTAGACGACTGTGATCTGTCCTGTTGTTCCTCTATTCCCACAAGTATCCAGCGTTTAAAGACCCACGTCACAGTAGCTTGGTTTCGTCCAACACGATCCCCGATTTCTCTGAAGGACAAGCCATAAGTTCTATGGGCTACTGTTTTTCCTCGGCTGAATTCAGAAAGTTGCTTTGAAGACGTTCAACTTTTATACATGGCATAGTTAAACAGCTAACACAGATAAAATGCAAGAATAATTGCCTTACTGCGATTGTCAATTCCCCCTTTATGTTCGCTTGCAGATGGCTCAGAAGTCGCCCGTGATGTATGTATGCGCAATCCTTTGACATTCGATTGATTGTTCTATTTCAATTTAAGAGTTTCGGAACAATTTCCATTGTATGACTTGAATAAGTAACGGGAAATATTTTGTTGTGTGGATTTAAAATACATTACATTAGTAATGCAAGTCTCAATAATAATAAATAAGTTAACCTCAATCTAAATAAAATTACGCAATCTAAAGTAAAATATTATATTTTGCCAGTACAATGTTCAAAACATTTTTTTTGTTTGTTTAAAGAATGCATATTTTCGTAAATCTACAACTAGCTTATTCCTATTTCTTTGAAAGCAACATTTCATAATAAATGATATCAAGTGGTGAATAAATTAAATTTCTTAACGTTAATTAAAATTTATTGTTATAAAAACATGAATTTTTGTTATAATAATTTTTTATTGTAACAACATGGGATGTTATTATAACACAATATGGAATTCCAAAGAAAAACATTTTAATTTCGTAAAATATTGGATAATTTGGCATTTTATAAGAAAAATTTTCATAATGCTTATTTTTCACACGCATTTGCAAAAATCTGAGTGATGAGACGATATTAGTCATTTAAAATATTTCACTATATTTATATTTTAATAAATTAAGTTTTCAAAATTTGAGAAGGACAAAAATTTACATTATCCTCAAATATTAAAAATTTTTATTCATACATTTTTTTTGAGATCTCCTGAAACCCGAATAATAAATTTGTCGCTGAAAACTATATGTCTATAATTCAAAAAAGGTTAAGCAATCGATACGAAAAGTGTAGTTTTAATTCATTTTTCTGTAATTTTTAGCTAAGTTATACATATAATTTTAAACTTGTGATTTTACAATCATAACATTTTATAAATTGCATAAAATAATTAGAATTAAAAAATAGAAAATCAAACCAGTTCATTTCACGCAAAATTATTTTATAATTTAATGATATTTGTTATACTTAATGTACTTTCTTACAAAAAATATAGGAAAAATGGAATAAAAGGGAGTTATTAAATTGACATAACTAAATTATAGATGACACAAGCAAATATTATTTCATATTTCTCTTAAGGATACTATACAGCTTTTTAATATAATATTTTAGTTTGTAACTCAGCAATAATTTTAATACTCCCACAGACTATTAAAATCACGACCTATACTCACTTATTTAGACAGCTGGAAAAAAAAGACCTGTTTTCTTCACATGACCTCATTTTGACTATCCACTGAAATTACCTCTTCAGAAACGCGTTTGATGAATAACGATACTGACTTGATATCACTAATGATTTCCATCACATTGGCAGGGGGTGTAGCTCAGTGGTAGAGCGTTCGCTTTGCATGTGAAAGGCCCGGGGTTCGATCCCCCGCACCTCCAGTTGTTTGCATTTTAGAATTAAGCTGCCTTTTTTTTGCATATTATATTATTAACTTCATTGGATAATAAATTTAAATGTTTTCATTATATTACACTTTCTCTCTCTTCTCACTTATTCACTCACTATCTCTCTCTTTCTTTCTGTTTATATATATGTATATAGTAATATAGTAACACAGGTTTCATAGAAAAAATAAAGTATCTTTATTCATTTTTAATAAAAATTTTCATATGTATTTCATACAATTTAAGATTTTATTAAATGTTGAAAATTTATTATTATTTTTTTATATTCATTATTATGTACTTTTAACTACTCCATTGTTATATTTGTATTTATAAATACATTCTTACATGTAATAAATTAAGTTCGTAACACGCTTATTTATTTCATACCTCTTGCATGTTTAATTCACAACTTTATCTTCAAATTTAGAAAATTATCATGAAATTTAAGCTGATACAAATTTATATCATTTTGATATCCTAAATTTTATAAATTATTAAAAATTAACGAACAAATTAATGAAAAATTCATCATTTTACAGAATCATGTACAATGATTACTTGGTATACATTTCTTTCACAATTTATAACTATATTTAATAGTTTTGAAATGTCGATATTTTTTATTATTTCATTTAACTTATCTGAACTATAGAATGCATTATTAAAGTATCTGCAAAAATATCTTTTTTGGAGAAAAGCCAATAAGGTTTTAGTGAAAAATATAGTGTATCACAGCAAAAATAATTTAGATGGGTGCTTGTTTTTGTGCTACAGACTACTATTTTATTCTTTTTGTTTCAAATAATTTTTATAATTTAAAATCTGCTTAACAATCTCAAAACTCGAAATTAATGTTTCATTTAGCGATACATATATTTAAGAAATTCTCTATTATATATCATTGCGAATTTCAGCCCATTATAAAAATAATATAAAATGTACATTTAGTAATTTCTCAAATTAATATATTACAAATGATTTGTGGTTTATATTCTTAAGTGTTAACATAAATTCAACTTTAGTTTATTGTGATGAGTTTTGACTTATTTCATACGAATTTTATTTTTATTTCAAACTCTGAAAGTTAAAAGAAGAGTAATGGATAAGTTTTTTTTATACAAATTTAAGTTTTAAACTCACTATAGCTCATGATAAATAATATTTATTCGTGAATTAAAATTAGTATTTTTACTGGTTTAGTGAACTAGAAAATTATCTTAAAAATATGATTTGCGTAAAAAAGTAGTGTTAAAAGCTCTGATAAATTATTTTTATGAATTTTTCACACTATGCATAACAAATTTAGTTATTTTGAATCAAATTATACGCATTTAGTGATTTTTGTAAAAGTGAATATAGGTTCTACATAAATATATATGTGTTACTTTTGTAGCTTATAGGCTTTCCCCAACTCATTATGCATATCTTCTCATTACTTATTAAAAAAGCATCAACATTTAAGAAAATAACAAAAGTGTGAGCAGAAACAATAGATCTGCTGTTATGAAAACTATTTCATTCATTATGTAAGAAAATTTTGTGAATAAAGTTTGAAACAAAAATAGTCTTATAAATATATTTAAAACAATCTTTTCATTCATTTTCAGGGAAATTTTTAAAACATGCTATAGAGAGAGTGATATGAAATGTTTTCCTAAAATGTTTGTTCGTGTAAAAATCACCACTAAAAGATTTTTTAAAGCATGCAATCATTAAAATTTCGGTTTTAATACAGCATGTGAAATTACTTTCTAAGCCACTAAATTGTATGTATTAGCAATATTTATGTATACATATTAGCAAAATATGTTTATGCATGAATACCATGTGTAATACATTGTTACTGTGTGACACCATAAGTAAAAATCACTACTAAGCTATTTTTTGAAAACACATTGAATAAGATTTTGATTTTAATACAGCCTGTAAAAATATTTTTGAGCAATTAAAATTGTATATACACATATTGGCAAAATATGTATACACATTAACGCTATGTGTACAGATGCATGCTGATAACATTTATACACAATATTACCAATGAAATATTCCAATATAGAGTGAAAAGTAAAGAATAAGAAATAAGTATAATGGAAGACATTAAAAAATTAATGTCGATTATAGGTATAAAAGGGTATACTTTTCATGAGAAATTTTACACATACAATAAAGTCATAAAAAGTGGAAAATTAGAAAAATGAAAAATGCAGCGGATATAATTTTTCACCCACCACACAGTGGCAAGTTTCCAAAAGTGCCAACGACACTTACATCTAATCGATGCATACTGCAATGCATTATCTAAATCACGAACAAAAAATAGTAGAAAATATTTTTTTTTGTTGGCTAAGCAAGCCACTGCTCTTTTTACAAGGTCACTTACAAAAGGTGTAGCAAAATGAGTGCTTCATAAAATTGTAGGTAATGACCAATCGTAAATGTTTATTGCTATGTTTATACAATTTTTATGTCTAAATGCCAAGACTTTCCAAGTTTACTCATGAGGTTTTCTTATAATTCTCAGCTTTATCTTATTTAACAGCTTAATAATACAAGGCCACTATAACAGAACAGTTGAAGTGCTTAGTAATTTATAATAAAAATATTCAGAGGGTACTACACAAATTTGGAAAAAGTCACTGCGAAAAGTTATAATCATCCTCAATTTTATACGTTTTTATTAAATTATTATAATTTTCCCAAAAAATAATGTTTGATATTTTTTTGCATTTAATTTTTAAACATAATATGTGAAACAAAATGATTGTATACGTTAGTGTAGTATAAAATTTTAATTAAAGTATAATTTAATTACAGTGTTTTGTAAGATAATTGGTGTAAGTTAAAAGTAAATGTGCAATCATTAAATTAAATCGTTTTGGAAGGATATTTTAGATATTCTAAATAAAAAAATTGCAATTTTTATTCTTTAAACTCATACCTTTACGAATATAGAACAATTTTTTTTATAATTGTACAAAACGTTTAGTATAAGCTTTAGTTAAAAGTAAGGAAGTAAAGTTAAAAAATAATTTTTTAATCAATAAACTTAGGTGGTAACAATTGGATTAAAAATTAATGCATTTTAACTATTGCCTTCAAAGTTAACATTATAAATAATGTTAAAAGTCCAAATTTTTTTTGATGTTATTTTCTTTAAGAATTGTGGTTTCATCTCTTGACCAATGGCGGCAAAATTTTACTACGTTTACAAGTGGGAGGTTTTTAGAAATTTCAATATTTTTCGTTCTCACTGAACTTCAGTATTCAGAAACGTAAAAGCTTATGAAAGAACTGTAATATTAAGTTGTAAGAAATTTTCTCAATACACTGTGAATAAATAACTCCAGATTATTAGTTAAAATGTGTAATATACAAATTGGAGATTTAAATAATATAAAGATCTAGTAAGAATTGGAAAAACTGAGACCGGAGCATAGAGCATATTGACATATTAAATAATATTGGAATTCACAACAGAATTAAAAATCACAATATGGAAACAATCTAATAAAAATTCACAATGTTTAATTTTAAGAAGCTGGAGTGCACTTGAATTTTATACGTTGGATATTACAAAATATCTGAATCTTTGAATTCTAAGTCTTATCTCACATAAAGAAAAAATCAAAAAAAACTAGATGTTTAATATTTAAACAATTTATTGATAATATCAACATTTCCTGAGTTTGCCTTCTCAATATCTAGATTGAAGCTTAGGTGGTAGATTTCTAGTGTGGTCTTATTAATTGGTCCATGGGGTTTGACCCAAGGTTATTTTTCAACCAAACTAGAAATATTTGATCTACTTAGATAAGAAATTTCTTTCTATCGTTATATATAATACTGTAAATTCGTGGTAGAAAATATCATAGAAGTCCACTTTCAACCTATTATACTTCAATTACTTTCCCCTTTTAAGAAACACACGTTAAAAATTTATTGATTTTTTCATTAAAATCAAAAATTTCAGATTACAAATTTTCCCATATAAATAACAGCAGTTTTTATAGTCTAATAAAGCTGATATAATAATTAACTGAACATTATTAAACAACATATTTTCAACGCAAATGTGAATAGTTTTTCAAAATTTGGAATAAGTATCACAAGAAAAAGTACTATAATATATGTCTTAAAAATAATTCCAGTTTTATCAAATTGAATAGTTGAATTAATCAAAGTGATTAAGATTGCAAAACGAATTTTCAATTTCAAACATGTTTGAAAATTATTTTTCCAGTTATTATATAACACATTAAGCTTTTAAGGATTATAAAGGAAATAAATTAAAATATTTTTTAAATCCTAAATTCTTATACCATAGTCAATGAAAGTATTTTAACCACTCTAAGTCGCACAAATTTATTGTAAGCAATAATTAATTATTTATTTCAAATCTATGTTTAAAATTGAAATCTATTTTCTGTCTAAATAACAATGTTTCCATAAAAATATTTTCATTCTTAATTTAAATATATAATAAAAGTAGTCTTCAATTAAATATTTCTTTTTAAGATATACCTTATGAAAATATCATACTATAAATTTTATCATATTAAATTTTTATTGTAACAGCATGGGGTGTTATTATACCACAGCATGGAATTCTAAATGATAAACACTTTCATTTTGAAAAACATTGGAAAATTTGGCATTTCATAAGAAAAAAAAGTTGATACTGCTTATTATTTTTCACTCACACTTGCAAAAATTTGAGTGATGAGACTTCAGTTATTTAAAATATTTTTCTATATTTATATTTTAATAACTTAAATTTTTAAAAATTGAGAACGACAAAAATTAACATTATCCTCAAATATTAGAATTTTATATTCCCTTACAATTTTTTTGAAATCTCCTGAAACCTGAATAATTAATTTGTTGCTAAAAACTATATTGCTGTAACTCAAAAAATCGATGCAAAAAATGTAGTTTTATTTTTATTTTTCTGTAATTTTTAGCTAAATTAATTTTAAACTTAAAATTTTACAAGCATAACCTTTTATAAATTGCATAAAATAATTAGAATTTAAAAAAAATCAAAAATTAAACCAGTTCATTTCACGCAAAATTATTTTAAAATTTAATGATATTATATTTAATGTACTTTCATATAAAAAATAGGAAAAAAGGGAATGAAAGGGTGAAAGGGAATTATTATTTCAAAACTGACATAACATTATATATATATATATATATATATATATATATATATATATATATATATATATATATATATATATATATATATATATATATATATATATATATATATATATATATAATATATAATATATATATATATATTATATAATAATATATATATATATATATATATATATAAATATATATATAATGTTATATATAATATATTATATTATATATATATATATATATTATATATATATATGTATATATATATATATATATATATATGACAATAGCAAGCAGTATTTTATATTTCTCTTATAGATATAATGCAACTTTTTAATATAATATTTTAGTTTGTAACTCAGCAATAATTTTAGAACTCCCAAAGACTATTAAAATTATGACTGAGGCTCACTTATTTAGACAGCTGGAAAAAAATACTTCATTTTCTTCACAAGACCTCAATTTGACGACGCACTTAAAAGTACCACTTCAGAAACACGTTTGATGATTAACGATACTTACTTTATATTACTAATGATTCCGTTGAGTTGGTAGGGGGTGTAGCTCAGTGGTAGAGCGTTCGCTTTGCATGTGAAAGGCCCA
>CM057821.1:51207148-51372148 GCA_030067965.1 Latrodectus elegans
TTTGATCGAGAAAGAATATTTTGACTTAATTTTTGTTACAAAATAATAAAAATGTAAGATTTTAAAAAAGAATTTTCTTTTAGTTTTGTCTTTTTGAAAAGAAAATGTTTAAAAAATATGAAACATTATTTGTTTCATCTTTTTGAAGGAGTATTTTAGTATTTTAGTTGTTTATGATAATTTACGTGCAAAACAAAATTTGCAACTTGTAATTTACTCTTAGTAAAAGCCACGAAAACGAAAACAAAATTTTGCATTTTATTTTTTCGCTAGAATTAACCCAAAAAATTATTTTAGATGAATTTGGTATTTGAGTTTAGATAATAGCAAGCAAAGCCGCTCCGTATTTTATGAATGTAGCACTCCGACGTAAATTATCATATAAAAAGCGAACATTTTACCTTGAGAAGCCACAATGCTTTCAATTTGCATCTTTTGCAAAGAATGCCGCGTCAATGTGCTCACGTTATATCAAGGCTAATAGCTGAATAAAAATAGATAAAAAATGGAAAGATTACTAAAATTTCATAAGTTTTTTGGAGGCTTTGATTTGACATGCCATATCAAAAATATTTCTCATTATTATAAAAATAACTATCTGTTTTTGTATGTATATTATTTAATAACTTTCATTATAAAATAAGAACAGAATTTTTTCATACATAAATATTTTTTAGATACTCAAATTACCTTACAATACGAAATATTAGTTATAAAACAATATCCAATTCTTTTAAATAACAATTCCTTTTTACCGAATTTTAATGTAGGTTTATTGAAATATCTACGTAAATAGATGTTATGTTCAATACAATAATAATTAGGTCTTAGAAGTTAACTTAAACTTTTGTATCAACTACAGTAATTTCATGGCAAATGAATGAAAAAGTGTAAAATGGGAAAGTGATTATTAATTTTACAGTATTAGTGTAAAACTGCTTTGACCAGGAAAATTGGCTCAAATTTAGTTAAATTATCACTAAATAGTTTTATTTTGTTCCTCAGTGCACATTTAATGATAATCAAAACAGAAAAGAAATCATATGATTAAAAAAGATCCTGTAGTTTAAAAAAAAAAAAAAACAGATACACAAAGATATCTTAGTTTCCTTATTTCAACAATAGTACAGCAAAAATAATTATTTAAAAAAATATTAAAAGAATAATATACAAAAATAAGACCTTATTTTACAGTCAATAACTCTTTAAATCAACAATATATAAATCTGAGAGTGAGTCGAACAAATATTGAAACCCTCTAAGTTTTACGAATAGCTATTTGTCTATCTTATGTTTTATCGTTGCAACGTTATAATTTGACTTTAAAGGAATTTTTATATCTTGCTCGTTAGAGTACTTTTAACGTGCTAGAACTGAATACCTTTGAAAATACTCAATCATATTGTGGTGTAAAAGCAGAAAAATAACATGTCGAACTAAATTTTTAATTTAAAAAACCCAAAGTATTTATCAAAGTAACAAAACCATGTGTTTGGTAAATAGTTTTGTATTGTAGTCGAAAAATAGTATTTTGGCGCCATTATTTTGGTCGACGAATTTTCAAACATTACCAATTTGATTCTTTTTAAATGAAATAAAGAATTCAAGTCTTCCTATTTATATTTTAGAATTTGAATTGCACATTAAAATATACTTCCTAGAAACATAAATGTTTTAAAAGTTTAATGTAAAATATTACATATAAATATTCACACATAAGGAACTCTTAAAATGGGAATTTCAGAACATTTAAAATATTGATAGATAAAGAATATCAATAACTATCAGTAGATAAATTAGTATCAATGGACATAATCGTCAAATTGATATAAATGAAAATGGTGAAATTGTGATTTTTTTAAATTACGTGTACGAGTACAAAATTTATAACTGCCACCTTCAAATATCATCCTACGCGGATGATTCTAGAATTACAATTCAATTAATTTAACTGTGTTTTTTTGACTATTCGAATACAACCCTCAGTATGTTACAGTATTCCCATTTACGAAATATATTATGATTTCAAACATGTTGAAGGTCACTCTATGACGTCTCTACAACGCCCTAATTGTTCATTCACGCTGTTGTGCATAGAAATCATCGCATCTTTTCGGTGAAGAAAAGAATTCTGTAATAAAAAATGGGCGGGATTAAACGCCATTTGACATTTCTCAGAAAGTGTCAACTCGGAAGTTAGTGCCGACGTCACAATAAAAGGTTGACTTCTTATTTTCTTCTCAAACAATAGTACATAAAAAAAGGTAATTTAACTTTATTAACGCTTTATGTGTTATCTGTTTAAGCATTTAATATTATCAATATTTGTATCAGTATGATAGAAATATTGATAACATTGAATGTTATCATTATAATGATGCGACCATATAATTCATAAAAGGTAATTAACATTTTAAAATCTGAATGACATCAATGATAAATATATTGTTTTATCAGAAATATTGTTTCAATTGAATTCCGTTCAAATCAAAGGACCGCATAGCCTTCTTTGTTATGATTGGTCATTAGAAATAAATTTTCAGTACTGGGATAATTTTAATGTTTTCAAAATAAGTTTAAAATAATCTTTGGGCAAAAGTTGACAAAAAATAACTCATATATACAGTGTCTCACAAAAGTGATGGGACACTTGTGCTCTTTACAAAAGGAAACTATAATAAAATTAATTAAAAATGCATGCAAAAAATTTTTGTGATTGTGTTTCATACTTAAATTTAGTAACAATTATTACATAACATACATTTTGTCAAAATATTAAAATATTAATTAAATAAAAAAATACTAATTAGAAATATTAATTAAATAAAAAGTCCTGAGAACGGAGCAAAAAAAAAAAAAAAAAAAAAAAAAAAACTCACATAAGTGATGGGACTTTTACTTTTCCATCAAATATTTATCCAAAAATTTCACATTTAAAAGGTTTTATTATTTTTTGGATTTCCTTTTACGTTTAAAACATGATTTAATCTTCTTGGGGTGGATTTGACTAATTTTTTTGCGATTTCTGAAGTGATTTTATCCCATTCTTCTTGATGCACCGATTTTAAATGTGTTTTGAAGAAATGGTGTATTTGCGAAGTCTTGATTCCAATTCTTGCCAAATATTCTCTATGGCATTTAAGTCTGGAGATTGTGGTGGTGTTTTTATTATTTCAGTACAGTTTTACAGCAGCCAGAGTTTAACGTTCAAAGCAGTGTGCTTGGGGTCATTGTCCTGTTAGAATTTAAAATCGCCCTGAAGGTTCAATTTTCGTGCTGGAGATTTCAAATTTTGCTTTAGAATGTCAATATACTTGTACTGATATATTTTACTATAAATAAAAACAAGATTACCAACTCCAGCGGATGACATACACCCCCATACCATAACTCCTCCACATGTTTCAGTGTGGGCACCAAGTTCTGTTTACGAAATTCTTCCCTCGGTTTTCTCCACACCAAAATTTTACCGTCAGAACCAAATATATTAAATTTACTCTCATCAGCAAATATAACTTTATTTCAGTGATCAGAATTTTTATTTATGTTGGATTTTACGAAAGTCAGTCTGAGTTTTCCATTTTCCCTTACGAAGAATTTTTTCCTGATATCCAGCCGACTCTACCATGATATCCAGCAGATCGAATTACTCTTCTATTAGTCTTAGGATTAACAATTACACCATATAATGCTTGTAAATCAACAGCAACTTTAGCAGCACTCATTTTTGGATTTTTTTTAATAATTCGAACGACAATTCGCTTTATTCCATTGGATAACTTTGATGGTCGGCCTTGTCTTCTTTTATTCTGAATCATATGATTCTTTTTATATGGTTTAATGATAATGAAAACTATTGAATGACTCAAGTTAACTGTTTCAGAAGTTTCTCTAATATATTTTCCACTTTCAATATGCAAATGAATAACTAATTTTCGAAATTCAGTTGAAGTTTCTTTTCGCTTAGCATTTATGGCTGCACACAGCTAAAAAACACAAAAAATCCAAAACAATCTTGAGACTGCAGACGATTTTATAAATTATTGTCAATTACTTTTGAGTAAAAATATAACATCCGAAATATATTTTTATTGATTATTTCAGACTAATTTTGTTGGATATCTAATGGTGTCCCATCACTTATGTGAGCTATTTTTTGCCCCGTTCTAAACAATTATATTTTTATTAAATTAATATTTTAATATTTTGACAAAATGTATGCTATGTAATAATTGTTACTAAATTTAAGTACGAATCACAACCACAAAAATTTTGTACATGTATTTTTAATTAATTTTATTACAGTTTCTTTTGTAAATCACAAGTGCCCCATCACTTTTGTGAGACACTATATATATATATATATATATATATATATATATATATATATATATATATATATATATATATATATATATATATATATATATTATATATATATATATATATACATTTTGGAATAACTTTTATCAGTTAAAATTTTATACACAATGTTTTTAAAATTCAAATTGATAATACAGAATACATTTTTAGTCTATGAATTAAAAAATATAAGTTATAAATAAATCAATATTATTATATTCCAGTTGGCATACTTTAAAATAACTTAAGCGTAATAAATATACACCATTTCCTACTTCCTATATAATTTATACAATAGTTTGTTCACAGATGTTTCCTTCTTATACTTTTGTCACGGTTAATTTTAAACTTCTATTTTATGTGTGTGTAAAACTATTCCCCTATTGATTAATTCGTATCATTAGGTTTATTATAATTAGAATTTGTTTACCAATATGTCACCGTAAAATGTATTAATTTTATTTCGCAGTTAATGTTTTTTATTTTATTTTTTAAATCAATCCATTCTTGTTTAATAATTAACCAAGTTTTCAGAAATTAGTTGCAGTGATATTTCAACCATGAAAATTTAAGATATAAAACTTATTTTTTTTGCTTTATAGTAGACATATTTTTACTTATTTTAAAAAAAGAATGTGTTTTTTTAATGATTTTCTAAAATAAATTTTTCTACGATGTGTTTTCGGTTAGAAACTACTTCATTTCAATGTTTTGACTCCAAACACATTTTACTTTTTTCTATTGAGAGAAATCTGAGAGGAGGTTTTAGTCAGCTTTTAACAGTGTAAAATAAATGATAAAACGTAGGTTTTAAAAGTATATTCTAATCACACATTTAAGTGCATCTAGTTTTTAGAGTTACAGCACTCATTGTGTTTATCCACATTAAATTATGATTCTTATCTCATTCTAGATGAACAATTATCTATTACACTATCTATCATATTTAAGAATTTATAAATACTGTATATAGTATAATTTAACTCAAAAATATATAATTCTTTCCCGAAGTTTATAAAGTTTTATTTTAAATATCTGTTTATGCTTTTGATATTAAAAAATAAAAAATATCGAAATTATAAAAGTTTTATTACATTATATGAATTTTTAATCGATTAATAAAAATGAACATTTAATTTTGTTTTTATTGATCAAGTATAAAAATTTACCTTTGATAAAAAATTCAACTTATTCATAAAAACAAGAGGAAGTTAGAATTTTCTTAAAATTGTTTTCTTGCAGCTCATTTTTTTGCATACAAGTAAAAAATAAAGAATAAAATTTCCTCTTTATTAAGATAAGAAACTCTTACATTTTTCCTTTTATAAACAAAGATAAGAACATTAATTTATACTAAAAAATTAAATTTTTAAATTAAATTTTTAAACTTTGAGTTAAAAGTTTAATTTAATGATTGATATATAAAACATATAAAAAATGTCAGAAAAATATGCAATAAATTTTAAGAAACTCAAAGATTGAGCATAATTTATGTACTTATTAGAAGAAATGCGTTTGAATTTTTAATTCTTATTCAGATCAAATAATAAATTTCAATTTCATGAAATTTCTGTCTTTTCAAGTTCCAATCCACCAAATAAATTTCCAAACAAAAAGAGTATAAAGCAATGTAAATGTATATTTTAATTTCAGAAACTTTGAATTTAGTATCATGTTTGTAAGTAAATTTTTGTTAATTTTCTAACGGTATTACTTATATCTATACATTTTCCTTATTCTAAATCATCATAAGATACTTTTTAAAATCATATGAACCAGTGTATATACGATATTTGTTTTACGAAATAATGCTGGACATTAAGTGTCGCAAGCGGAAAATATTTTCAGAAAGTTAAATGTTGTTGAAACTAAAACAAATTAAAATAGTAACTTAGTATCACTGATATATGACATTAACTTACTTTAATATTTTTTAAAATATTCATCGTTAAATTATCTAATAACAAAATTGGAACGTTTTTAAAATTAATATTTAATCAAAATACAATGCTTTTTATTTTAAAAACCTTATTTTATACAATTTCACTGAAAGATTATTTCAGTGAAAATTTATGTTCAAAGAAATAATATTTAAATTTAATATGTGATATTAAATTTAAATATTATTTCCTTGAACATAAGTTTTCTCTGAAATAATCTTAATGAAATAGTTACAAAACATGAGCTTAAATATTAATGTTATTAATTAAAAATTTAGTATTATAAATTTAAACATTGCATTTTTAAATATTTTTCCAAATACAATATTAGAGTAAATATTAGTTATTATAAAAAATATTTATTAGACTCCGAAGTACTTTACTTTAAAAGAAAAAACTCAGTAGTGTTTTATTCTGATATTTAAAGTTTGTGATTATATATATATATATATATATATATATATATATATATATATATATATATATGTATGTATATATATACATAAGGGAAAATAAGAAAAAAATCATCAATGCGAAATATTTTCATAGCTGATTTATTTATTAGCTTAAAATATTTTCAGAGCTTTCTAATTCTTTTTCCTGCCCCATTAACAATTGAAAGTTGAATATTGACATGTTTTGGAGTTCAAAGCACGAAACATCAGTTGTAAGATAATTCATCCTCGAAAATATTTACATTGCTTACTTGAACTTTGACTCCCACAATGATTTCATGCAGTTTGGATTAACTCATAGATTGATTAAAAAGATAAAATTGTACTCAAATGAAGGTCTTCATCAAGATATTCTCCAATTTTTGTTTGCCAGGGAAAAATAAACTTCACTTATCGTAAATCACATTTTTCTATTCCAGTATGAAAGAGATCAGATAATACCGCTATTATTGTGGTTACATGAAATGAACTAAGAAAGAAATGATAACGATATGATTTGAATGAGAGATGCTTTTCAAAATTTCTTTGTAAAAAGGGTTAAAATTTACGAAAAAATAGGTTTACATTTCCTGACTATTACAATATATACAATATTAATTACTCTGAAAATAGTTAATATGTTTACACAATTTAGTTTCCTTTGTGAAATATTGTTTATGCAAATATAAATTTTAATCCCTAAAGATAACGTTTGATATAACAAATTGCAATTTTAATCACTTTAGAATTTAAGATTTATTTTTTTAAGTGTTGTATTTGAATATATGCAGAAATTGTTATTATCAAAAATACAACAAAACATTAAAGTGTTTTATATGATAAATGAGTTCTTCAAATAATCCAAATTTAAAAAAAATATAGAATTAAAGTATTTTTATTTAAAATATCAGAAATTATCTTTAATGATTTTTATTTAAAACCGTTAAGATAATTCTTAATTTACGTTTAAAGAAATCTTAGAACCTCAAATTATGCTAAACAATTTGAGAGAATCTAAAATCTGATAATCTAAAATTTGCTTTTGTGAAATATTTACATAAAACGAAATATGTTTGATAATAAGGTAAAAATAATTAGTTGCACGGATAATATTTAGATTTTCGCTTACATGAAGAATGTTTTAATTTGGGGAGCAAAATTGCACTTATTTCTTAAATAATTGAGAAAAAGATTAATATTAGTCGACAAAAATAATAATTATGTAATAAGAAATATCAAATTATTTCTGTAATATATGCCACTCATTTTTCATTATAATTTTTAGTTTACTTTATTTTGAAGAATTTTTAAAAAGTTTTCTTTACACAAGTAATGTTACATAAAAGAAAAGCATTAATGCAAAGTATTAAATATTTTTTTTCCATTTGCAATAAAATTTGTTATCTTTAGACGTAAATATTTTACTGATTTAAAAATAAGAAAATATGTATTTACAATAAATTTATAGTTATAAAATGTATTATAATAATTAGAACCTGAAATGAAAAATTAAATATTCCTAAGAAAAAAGAAATGAAGAAAATGTGTAAGAACATACTGAAAAAATAGCATTTAAAATTTAAATTATCTTTTTCTTTTTTATGACAATAAGAATTAATTTTAAAACCAATGAAACTGTTTTGAAACTAATGAAACTTTTTCTGTTACATTACCTTAAAAATGGTCTTTTCAGTTACATTACTTTCAAAAAATGAAACAATACTAAATTAAGATTTTAGGTAAATTGATCACAAAATCTTCATCGATAGAAATTTTATTCAATGCCATCTAACCATCAAAATTTATATGAATTTTATTATATGCTTATTGTTTAAATACATGAACACGATAATCAAAAAGCCCTTTAATTCTTAGATTTTTATAGATTTAAATAATAATTTTAGTTCAAACTTTTGGAAAGTAACACAAATGAATAATTAATTTTATTTTATATAAAATAGATCTCCTCCAAAATTTATTTTTGCAGAACAGCATTCAAAAGAATAATTACATGTAATCATTAAATTGAAATTAGTTCCTCTGTACATAACGAGAAAGTAAGCCAAATTACACCGACACTCCCTTAATTTTAAAAGCCGAATATAATAATTAAAAAAATAATTTCTAAACAAATTTCCTTAAAGTATTTACAAAAGACAGTTCTTTTAAAATTATTACACAAATATCGGCCTTTTTCTCTGATTCATTGTCTTGATAGGAAATCAAGAGAAATAAATTGAATACATAATTTTTTATAAATTATTTTGTTTCGCGGAACTTGTTTAATTATAGTTTAGAGAACTTTTATTTGAAAGTAAATTGAAGTAACAGAAGTGCAATCTAAGAAAAATTATTGTTACACGAAAGTATTTGCAATAGTAATAACCAATAAAAGATTCCATAATCTTGCTTAAAGTATAACCTAAAAAAGAGCATAATATTTTTTAAAATAAAATTATTTTCAAAGTGTAATATATTCTGAAAATTTTAATTCATATAGTTTCAATTTTCCGCATATCTTGTTAAAATGTTAGAAAAATAGAAATTAGAACTGTGAGACGTTTTTCTTAGAATGGAACTCATTAATTTAATTTTTATTCTCTTATGAAACATTCTTTTATCAAAATTTCTATTCCGTATTAAAATTCATTGTACAATATATTATCTTCATATCATTATTTCACCTATTTTTAGGGTTATGTTCAGTATTTTATCAGTTTTTTAGAGAGATCTTTTCTGTTTTCCTATTAGATGAAATAACTAACTTGAATCTAATCCACGACCCACGTATCAAATTCAGAGAAATATTTATTCGATTGTAGAATAAGTTCCACGCATTCATTATCTGGAAGAACGTGAAGTATTGATTCATTGATTCTCCTAACAGGCTTTCCAAGCTACAGAAATTGCAGATACGTAAGATAAATGTTTATTCAAACAAGCTTTTTATTTCTTTTATAGTAATATTTGTCTTAGGCAGCTGTTCCGTTGCCTTGAAAAAAAATCTATTATGATAGTTATTGGTATCATGGAACAGTTTTGTAAACTTTGGCTAATGAAACCAGAAAAAAGTAAAGATACTTTTTTGTTAGAACGGGAATTTTTACTTCCTCTATTTGTGAAATGATTTTTATCTTCTTCTGAAGCAAATATAGGAAGTGTAGCTAAGATACAATGCTATATAAGTGGTAACAATGTTTTAATAACATTCCCAGTTGGAATGTAGGCTGTTTATCAACACGTGAAATGTTTTTCAAAATATTTCTGATAATTTGCAGTTGATATTTCATAGAAATCAGTTACACATCCACAAAGTATTTATATCATTTATTAGTATTCAAATGTTTTGTAGAATTCGAGCATTTTCGATTACAACGCAAGTATCGTTATTATTGTAAACAATGATAGCAATTGTTGTTTTTGAAAACATTAAACCTGTTAAAGCTTCTCAAACAGATAATATATTTTCCTTGGATTTGAAAAAAATATTTATTTACATCATTTTCATACTGCATTCTACAAAATCATTCTATTAATGCTTTCGTGAGTGACTTTAAATATTAAGTAAGCTTTTTCAACAGTTTTTAATCCTTACATTTTTCGATAAGCAAAGTGATGCCTAACATCTCTACCATAATTTCATAAGGTTTACTTTTGCCACAATTCATGTTTTTACTGATTGCATTAATAAAAGGCTAAAATATTGATTTATTATCAGTGCTAGGTTTTTATTAGGAACGCACAGATGCTGTATAATCCATGATGCCAAATTCTGAGTTAGGTGATTTTTTTTTGGTGCATTCTGTTATGTATTTGGCAATCTGGTTTTTATTTCGTCATAGATATGGAAACCTATAAAATTATGCAGAGAATTGTATTTTGGCAACCCTAATATTTACGTCATCACGCAAGTCGCAAAACGTTATCTTGGCAACATTTATTCATCGCCAAATAAAATTCAGAATTTGTAATCCTGGATTATACGGCATCTGTGCCATTAGGAATATAAAATATGAAGTATTTATTTTTATAAAGTAGCGACGCAATATCAAAGGGAATTTTTTTTGAGAATATCATAATTCTCTATAGTTTGTGACAGAATGACTATTACTTAATTTTTTTCATTAAGGGATAACTAATACTATATTATAATCATATTTTTATCTATGACACGTGAAATAAACTGTGATCTATAATGTTAAAACGTAGGTTTTATAAAATTATAGATCACTATACATAATTACTAATTTTATGTACTAATAATTTGTCACATGTAGCTGATCTTTAAATTGTTAAGATATTAAAAGGCATTATAAATAATTTTATAAAATTTTTTACCTTCGGAAAAGAGAGCCTCTTTTACAATTTGTGTGAAATTAAAAAAATGGCTTAAATAAATCCGAATGTGTGAATGGGGCTCTACTATATAAAGATTTCATAAAATTATATTAATGTGGAAATATACAAGTTATTAATTTAAGGGAAATGTAAACTAAGTTTTGTATTTACTTAATATTTTCGTACTTATTTGTTTACAAAATATTTTACACAAAAATATGAAATTTCACATAAATTACCATGGCTTGCCATATTTTAATCATTTTATTACAAAATTTAGATGATTAGATGATTTTATTACAAAATTAGTCTATGTAAGCAAATCATAAGGATTAAAAAAGATAAAATCCATTATAAAAATGAGTAAACTTGACTACCAAACAGCAATTTTATTCAACAATAAGAAAACTGCACACAGGTGTCGTATAATTGTTTTGAGGAATTTTTTAATTTTTTAGCTCTTAAAAATGTTTATAAGCTTGATGCAATTGCTCATAATATTTCTAAAGTAAGCAAATTAAATTAAAATAATAATAAAAAAACATAATTAAAGTTATGAAATATTTAGATTATCAACATAATAATTTTAATTAAAATGCATATTTAAAACAAAGTGATCTTAATTCTAGTGAAATTATGATTAATCTAGGTTTGACAAAATAGAATGCTATTAAATATCTTTAGTATTTTTGAGTTTTCCAATGAAATAAAAATCCAGGTTGCCAGAAATCCACCAAAAATTCTCCAAAATCAAAAATACGAAACGGTTTTTGTTTTGAAAATGATTTAATTTGACTAATGTAACTTGAGAATCTGAAAAATTTGATAATTTAAGAAATAAATAAATTAATAAAATTAAGCTTTTGTTCATGGAAAAATTCTGAAATGTAACGTTTTGTTATTTCTTTTTTTTACAACTAGATGAATAAAAGCCTTAATTTAAACTATTCATAAAATAAATTACTAAAAATCTTTAATGACTTTTTAAATTTTATCTTCTTAATGTCAGTCATTATCTTGATAGATAATCAAGAACATAAATTCAAGGTGTTTTTATTTTTAATGGTAGGAACAATAATGTGCTTCTAGAAAGGGCAAAGGCACCGAAAATATTTAGAATTCTTAATTTGGAAAATTTCAATAAATAAGAGTTCTGTAAACTGGTTTACTGATGTTTACAAAAACAAGTATTTTGAGGATTTCAGAGATGCATATTCAAAATGAAAGCAATTCCTAAGCATAACCCATCATTTGCATTAAAAATACACGAGAGAACTTTTATATCCTCTGTGATTATCTAATGTGTTCCTTTCAATTTTTCATTGAATATGATTCCTGAGTCTTTTGAAAGTTCTTAACTGATATTTAAATGCTTCTAAGAAACACTCTACTTTATTCTGAGATTTATGATTTGATTCTATCATATTTTTAATTCATTTGTGTTTAAGCAGTTCATATATTTATTTTAAAATATTCGATATTTCAAATGTATAAGTATATTAAAACCTTACACAAAATAAAGTATTTTCTAAATAATATATTTATTATTACTGCTAAATTTTCTTGATAAGTAGCTAAATCTGTATTGATATATATATATATATATATATATATATATATATATATATATATATATATATATATATATATATATATATATATATATATATATATATATATATATATATATATATATTATATATATATATATATATATATATATATATATATATATATATATATATATATATATATATATATATATATATATATATATATATATATATATATATCAATACAGATTTAGCTACTTAATTCTCATTAAAATATATATCAGAAATTTATTGTTTGCTTTAAAATTTTTTCTAAGCTATTCATTCAATTTTGCATTATTCATAGTTTTTTAAAAACAATTAAACTCATGGCATACTATTTCCTTTCATATTATTTATAAGCATAAATTATTCATTAGTACATTTTTTGAGGTTATAAAAGTCTCATTGCATATTACCAAAACTTTCTTCAAGAAAAAAAAGGAACTAGGATCATTATTAAATACTTAGTGATAAAGGTATCTTGGTCTCCTTCTCACTCAGATCTTATAAATTATTTTTAAATGAGATTTGTGGTATTATTACCTAATTCAGTTGGAGTTGAGAGTACCTAACAATTAGATAATAAGTACTTCATAACAAATTTTAAAATATAATATATTACTTTTACTGAAAAATAAAAGTTTAATTATTTTGTATTGCCTTGAAATTTGTTCTGTAAATATGTGAACTATGTTACAACGTGTAAGTTGTATTGGCTACTGAGAGTGATTGTACTAATAAGTTTTAGATTTAACTCAATATTGTGTGTGTGTGTTGACAGGATAAAAAAATTTAAACTTCTGTTTCGTTATATTATTCTAAAATACAAATTCTAAGTAATGCTAGTATTTATATTGAAGTCAAAGAAATAGCTTTTTTGAGAGTTCTTTCATAATTTCATTTTGAAACGAGAAACTTTCCTACGTAAAATCTAAAATCTAAACCGTTGCGAAAAAGTAAATTAATTTTACACCATATGTGAATATATATTAGATTGCATCTGGCATCAAATAATTTTACCAACCTATAAAACACTATTAGTCTTTGAATTAAATAATACTGACATCTACAGAGGTAATTAAAACATTTTTAAAACGATTTTGGGGCCGTTTAATTAATGTTTAAAATGTAAAGACTATTTTTTAAATGTTCGATCTGATAGCCTTTTTTCTGGACTATAAGTCTGCATAGTGATTTCCATGATAGAAGAACTTTTCGTAAAATTACCAGGGGTATTGATTTCCATTACTTTCCAGAGTCCATCTATCGTGATGGGTTTGCGTATAGAAAGAGCTCTTTTTAACAGACCAAAGACACAATAATCCATAGGTGAAACGTCAGGGGACTTTGCAGGAATATGTTGAAAAGGTATTTATGCAATACTTGTATTAGTCTTCATTTTTTCAAGGAATGCAGTGGTAGTTTTTGAAGTATGACTTGTATCTTTGCATTGATGAAGTTTCACTCTTTTAAAGTCATTGAGATAAAGAAGTAGAATTTCTTTTGTAAATATTGGAAGTAAAACCTTCTCCTGATAGTATGATGAGTTGATTTTAACATTTTTTTTCACTTTTCTTATTTTTAATTTCCCATTGTAGGAGAAACCTGCGACAATCATAAACCCCTTACTGAGACTTTCTTTACATTGACAGAACCATGTTTGTATATTTTTTCTCCTCGTTTTTTACAGTAAATAGACCTTTTTTTGTTGCAGTCTTTTAGGTAAACCCATAATTCATCAAGGATAACAATCTATTTCTATTTATCTCCTGGGAAAGGGTTTTCATACAGGATTCTTCAAAATGCTTTGCGTTGAGCCATATGTCTTGGCAAAAGCTGGTGAACATTATATTTATCAGCTTTTCTAAGTTGTAAATCTTGGTTTATTATTTTATTTATTGTTGCTATAGACGTTTTTTTTAAGACTTTAAAATTGATTTCTGTGTTGGATTTTCTCTTGTTACTAGTGACTTCACGTTAGAAACATTTGAAACAATACGTACCTGTTTCGGATATTCGTTTGAAGTCTTCTGCCTATGTAGAAATAGTGACTGACAGCTTTCACTTGTCCGATTAATGTTGCTTATTTTACACTTAGAAATTTTAATACCATGGGTTTCACAACGTTTTTGAAATCTAGAATAAGAATTTTTCTCTTCGGAAAACGCAACAACATATCCTTCAATTCATAGCTTGTTTACATGGGATATTTCAAAAAAAGAATGAATTTAGAAGTAGCAGACGATATTTATCATTTCAAATAATAAACTGTTGTCAAAAACTTTTATTCTAAATCATTTACTTTTTTTAATTTTTATCAAAATCGTTCTAAAAATGTGTTAATACCCTCTGTATTATCTTTACGACAACAGTCAGTTATTTTTTACATTTTTAATAACAGACAAAAGAATTTTTGAAGTTTAAAGATCTTTAAAAAACATATTTTCAATTTCATTCATACATGGCTAGAAAATTAAATTCATATTTTTATTTCATCTTTTTAAATTTTTCATGTTTTATTTAAAAATATTTTTGATTGATTAGTAAAATAAAATATAAAAAATATTCAAAATATAAACTTTTAAATTTTTTAATAATAATTTTCTACTTTTAAATATAGAATTTGTAGGTAAATTGCTTAAATAGTCATATTATTAATAGAAACACATATGATTAAAATAAAAATCAGCAAAATAAATATGCGTTTTTATGTTTTATTTAATTATATTTTAATTAATTAGAAAAATAAAATTTTAAAAAATATGTAAATTTGACCCATTTAAATTTTTTAATATTAAATTTCTACATTTAAGTATTGAATTTGCAGGTACATTATTAAAAAGTTGTTTTATTTTTATAAGTGCATACGATTAACATAAATTAAGTAATCATTCTGTATATTTCTTAATATATTGAAAAAAATCATTAAACGATAAAGTTTTTAGAAACTATTAAATAAATTGTCAAAAGTTTAAAAAAATTAATTTAAATTTCGTAATTTCCAAATAAAAATATAAAAAAATATATATAATGAGAAAATGTTAAAACAAAATTTAAATTATATTTTAAATGATTTCAAAAATAATCAACAAATAACTAAATTCTATCACTTGTATTTTAGCTAACAAATAAAATATGCATGCTTTTAAACACTGCTAATATATCCATAGATAGAATTTTTATTTTCTGTCGTAGCAAGTATAAGATATAAGCAAAACCTTCAAAGAAAGTATGTTATTAAAATATAAATTTTGAGTTTAAGTCTCAGGACAATAAAAATTTATTTGCATGCTTTTCAAAATGAAAGTAAGATTGAATGCAATTTTCTGTACAAAAAATTTATAAGAATATTTTATAGCATCATATTAAAGCAATGCAACCCTTAAAATAACAAAATATGTAAACGTCTATAATAAATCATCTTTTATTAATTCAGCATTTCATCAACATGTTTTTTTCTTTTTTCTTTAGATTTATTTTGCTTCCATATCTAAAAATTATGAAATCAAATGTTATATAGATTTTTAGTACTTATCTAATGCTGATAAAAATTATATAAGCTTAATAAGTGGCATTTTCTAAAAAGAAAAAGAGTTTAAAAATAAGCTGATTACCATATTACTTTGGAAAAATTTCCAAATGAGTAGTTATGAAGATGTATTTTTTAAGTATGCAAACAATACATTTTTAATTAAAATGCTACTTTTTATGCAAAAATTCTTACATTTTCATTAAATAATGAATTAGCTTCTGTTTCTTCTTGTATTACATACAACTTTGCTTGACATATTTTCGCTTACGTTTCAATTTAAATATCATGAAATGAATTGTCTTTTTAATGTAGACATTTGTGTGATAAATTTGGAAATCATTCATAGACTATAAACTCTTTGTGCGGGAAAGATAATAAATACAATGATATAAAATACAGTGATTCCAAAGATATAAAGTACAATGAGTTAATCTTTAAGGCTAATGCTTAATTAAATGTTAATAATTTGCTAGTGCTAATTTTAAGTCGTAATGCTAAAAAGCTAAAAACTTTATAGACAAAGTTATACAATTATAGTTTTCTTTGTTAGTTAGCGTTTACAGAGTTAATGTAAATCAAGTTATAACAAGTTGTTCAAGAAATAAGGATAATTTTAACCATTACAATAAAGAATAAAGATAACATCGCCCGTTTCCGGTTGCTACATTCATTGCCAGATAACTGATTCATTGACAGCAGGTGATAATTTTGTGATGCTTTCCTTTCAAATTTACTGAACTTATGATCTCTTCATTGAGTCTGAGTACGAATACGAAAAATAGTTTGGATTTCAATAAATGTTAGATTTTAGAAAGCAACGTTTATATTTTGTCTCTAAGCGTTTTCTTTGCGTAAACATTAGATTATATTCAAAATCTAACATTTTATTCTAACAAGTTATAGAAAGATCTATAAACATGTAAAAATCAACATAAATTATTTTGTTACCGTCTCCGTAACTAGACTCTATATAAGATTAAGTAAATACAAACGACATTAAAATCTCTGATATATAGTATTATTTATCAAAAACTATACTTTAAATTTATTTTGTGTGTTTTTTTTTTCAATGAAGTATTTTTTAATGTGCAGTTAAATATTTGCCAGCAAAATTATTACTTTGTGAAAGTTAAAATATTTATTTTTATACACTTGTAGGAAAAACTTTATTTGGAGCACTTTTTCTACAATCTATTTAGTAATTTTAATAAGATATATTATATTTAATGAAAATTACAAAATAATATAAAAACTTGTTATTGCTTTTTAAAATTTATAAAATGTTTTTATAAAAATAATAAAAAAAATCTCGTTTTAATTTTAAATGGAAAGTAAACTGTCTTGTTTATACTCAAATGCAGAGACTATAGCTTGGAATTGTAATGTAAAGAAATTCATTATTGTTTCAAAATATAAACAATATGAAATAAAAACGTTCTCAAAAAAGAAGGAAATTACTTTCCATTTGTTTAGAGGGTACCGACTGATATATCAACCTCGTTCCCAGACTAAATTTCGTAATGAATTGTTGGTTGATTAACTATAAAAAAGGAAGCAAAAAAATTTCTATAGGTTTAAATTAAAAGTAGAGGGTTATGAAAAGCTTAGCAGATGAAAATGTTACATACATATATTTTTTAACATTTTAAATGACTGAATTTAAGTATTTTTATTTTTCTTAAATTCTTTATATTTAAGGAAAGGGGGAAATTAAATACAGAGGCAATTTCTGAATGTATATATCCTTTTAGGAGAAGTTTACTTTTAAAGTTATTTTTTTTTTTTGCACACAAGAATAATTCAAACTAGAGATAAAGCTGAAATATATGAGAGTTTAAACTATTAGAAACATCTACGAAAACCGTGAGTAGCGAAATGATATGCTGTTAGAATTAACGACTATAAATTAATTTAAATAAATAAATTTAAGTATTATTTGATAATTTAAACAAAATGTATTAAATATCTTAAACTATTGTACCATAATAAAAATTAGTGCTATCTTTTAGCTAATAGAGTATATTTGTTCAAACTATTTTAAATTTTTTGAACAATGATTGGGCAATGCTTGATAAAACTACTGAATAAGTTTTTGCATAAAATGAAATTTAATTTTTTTTCTGTAAAAGGCAACATCACCATATTGGTATATTTATCAGTGATTTCACTCTATTTGTGGAGATAATAGATATAAAACATTGAAATATTGCTTAAATAAATTATTAAAGTCTTGATTTGAATTCTTTAGTTACAATATTCGGCACGGATGCCATATAATCCAGGATTCCAAATTCTGAAATTTTTTTGGCGATGAAGAAACATTGCCAAGATGACGTATTATGACTTCCCCGATGATATAAATATTAGGGTTGCCAAAATAGAATTTTCTGCATAATTTTTATAGGTCTCCATTATATGACGTAATCAAAAACAGGTTGCCAGATACATGAGAAAATCCGCCTAAAACCACCAAACTCAGAATTTGACATCCTGAATTGTACGGTATCAATATTTATAATACTCATATAAAAATACTGTAGATTGTGTGTGATAAATAAAATATTAAATTAAATAAAAAAGGAAAATGTTTAACCAAATAAAATTCTTCTGCATTTCATTTTGTACAAAATTTACATTATTTGAATGAAATATTAAGACACACAAATAAAATTAGTGATAATTGCTCTGTTGAGATAATATCTGGAAATTTTTGATCCTTACTACCAGATAATCACATACATACACTTATAAATCACATACATACACTTATAAATCACATACATATTAACTAATACAATCAACACATTATTAAAGTCTTCAGATTCTTTTTCAGCTGTTCACAAAAAAGATTACTTTCCAAGAAATATTAATATTTTTAAAGAGCTTCATTTAAAATATTATATAAATATATATATTTATCAATTTTATTACAATATTTATCACAAATTCTCATGTGAAATTCATATATCCTAATGTACTATACTTGGTGACTTGTGACTTACGGAGATAAAATCAAGAAAAATTAGTTTATTATTTTATAAATTACTTGGTGACATTTTGTTCATAATAGAAGCAAAAACGAAAAAAAAAAAGTTGATTTATAAGTTAAAATTAGAATTACATAAATTTGTACTAAACATTCTCTTCATAATAATGTAACATATAAATTTCGACGAATTATCAATTACTATTTTCAGAATTTATTGAGAAATTTAAATTAAATTTAACAAATATATCTTTCTAAAATAGTATTTCTTATTCGACAAGGTGTTTTCATATTTTATTATAAAAATAAAATGAAAATCAATAAATCTGGATTTAAAATAAGAAAAAAACTATAACATATTTCTTTCTTAAAAATCATGAAGTAAAGTAAATGTGTGCATTACCAAAAATTACCACTCAGTTTGAATATTTAAAGAGAAAAATATTGACAGCATAATTCTTAGATTTAAATTTAAAGAATTATATATTAAAAAACTTTTACTATATAATTCAATTATTTATATACTATATAATTCAATTTTACTATATAATTCAATTTTACTTTATAATTCAATTATAATTATAGATTATGATAATGAATTTCATAAAAAAGTCGATTTGTTATTAAAAAACTTTTACTATATAATTCTTTTTCTAATTAATTCAAGAATAAAATCATATTTATACGCTTATAATGAAACAGTTTTAAAAAATAATTGTCTGACAGATTCTTAACTCAACCGGAACAACGCCAAATGTTATGTAATCGATCCAATTTCTGGGAATTTCACTTTCATGGCCACTCAAACTGGAATTGTTTCGAAGAGGTTAAAGAAACAAAAAAGGCTCAAATAAATGCGTCGGAAACAAGAAAAGAAAAAAAGAAAACAAAGGAAAGAAAAGGAGTTTTGCGTGTTCCGAATGTCCAGTCAAGAAAAAAGCAGGTATCTGCCAACTTTCTTGCGATATGCCAGTTGCCAGTTCAGTTGAACAATGTCGAGGCGTATGTTTTGGAGATATTCCAGTTATGAGGTTGGGAAGTAAAATAACAAAAAAAAAAAAAAAAAAAAAAAAAGAGGAAGGAATAAAAAATGAACAAAATGGCTAATCGCAAAAGTGCTTCACGTTTCTACCGTCTGGTAGGAAATAATGTTCAGCAAATATTTTATAAAAATACATTTTCTCCTTTAAATAGTATCACGCTCTTTGCAGATGGCTAATTGAGCATGGATAATCTTTGTGGAAGATTTCAATCCTTACACAGTTTCGCTGTCGGTGATGATGAGAATTTTATGGAAGTTTTAGTACTTACTTAATTGTATTTTATCTCGACTTCTTCGAAATATCCCCACTGACATTTTCTTTCATAATAATATATTCTTTTGGCGTAAAATAACTTTGGCGACAGTCTGTCTGAATAAGACGTGCTTTTTGTCCAAAAAAATTGCAGACAAATATTTTATGTATAAAAACATACAAAAACAAATATTTCTACTTAAAATAAATATGCGCTTTGAATTATTTTTTTAAAAAAAGATGTTCTCACATATTTTTAAAACACAAGTTTAAATTTAAAACGTAATATCTTACGTAAATTTAAGTTAGTGAAATTTTTCTGAGAACATTCCACCAATGAGAAAAACTTACATGTATTAAAATATCTAATGCTTCACTCAAAATTTTAAGCGTTAATTCAAAGCGTTAATACAAATTAAATTAATTCAAAATTAAATTAATTTTAAGCGTCTAGTAGTTCAATGTTCATATATCATTAATAAATTATAAATAATATATAATAATTAAAATTAATATACATATTTACATTAATTAAAATTATATATATATATATATATATAGTCACATTAGTAATTAATGTAAAATATGTTGCGTAATGAACAAGCAAAAAAAATTAAGGGAATTAAAATTTCAAAAATTAAAGAGAAACTTTGGACATTTTTTATTAATCACTTTTAAGTAATACGTATAAGAGAGAGAGAGACAAAGAGAGTAAAGTTTCCATGATTCCATATTATAATTTTTCCCTGAAAAAGTGTTAATCAAAATAATTCCATTAAACAATTGCTTTGAATCCAAACGTAATGATCATTATGAATCCGTATATGCATAATTATTGTTAAAATGTTATAAAAAGATTATACATAAATTATGTATTTTGATGATTCATATAAAACACACATTAATAATTTTTCTTAGAAGTTGAAAGATTTATATTAAACAAAAGATGTTTACAGTTGATTTTGCCAAATTCAATGTTTTCCTTATAAAAAGGGGAATTATTGATTTAAAATTTTAATCTCTATATGAAATTTCAATACGTAACTGGAAATACATAAATGGAATTTCAAAAGACTAAATTTGTTTTTAAACATTTAAAGCATAAGAATGTTTAATTAACATAAATTTCCAAAAGGAATCAGAAAAAGCATAAAATTCTGATTTTCTTCTATTCTTTATAATAATAATTTCTCATTTTTGTTTATAAAATTTTATAATTATTAAAATAAAAAAAAATAATAATTTTCTAAAAATAAAAAGTTTTTATAAAATTTCGCATTCTGATTTTAAGCAAAATGTGTTATTTTATTTTTTAGATGTTTTTATTAATCTCTGCCTTTTTTAATTTTTACAAAATATTTACTTTATTAAATAAAAATATATTTCATAAACTTATATCATAAAATAAAAAATGTCAAAATCTCTGCAACCCTTTTTATGAGATATAATGAAGCTTTCAAATGATTATTGTATACATATATTTTCTTAACTTTCAAAATTTCATTTTACTATGTAAACAATTTTAAAATAATTCTTTTTATAATACAATAATGACAATTACATTAAGTATATACTTAAGAACAATTACTTATAATACATTCTTGAAAAAAATTCTTGATTATATAATTTTCAATTTAGTACAGTAATTACTTATTTTCCTGAAAGTAATAATATTGAAATTTCTTATATCATTAAAAAATTTGGTATTTTTTCCTATTTTTAATTTCTAAGTAAATTTAATTTTTAATTAAGATGTATATATTTATAATAATTTTTGCTAGAAAGCCAGATATCTTTTCATTTTAAATGTATATGTATTTTGGGACAAATATATTTGCTCTTAATAAATATATATATATTTTGTCAGATAATTGAAAAATTTTTAGATTTTAATACACAGTTTGTTATTTCTACTTCCAAAGGGAAAAGTATTACAATAAAAATTATTTTTAATAAAACAAAACTTTTCGCGTCTTATCAATATATATCAGTACTTTCAATTTTCATAAATATTTGAATTAATTCAGAAATCATATATTTTGTAGAAATATACGATTTATAATTGTATGATTATAAATAAAAGAATAACAAAAACATTGTTTTTATAAAAACAAATATTAATGTATTAAAATATAAAGGTAGATTTTATATGATATTTATTTAAATCTAAACACAATTTTCTAATAATAAATAACAAATCTAAACGTTGTCTAATAATAAATCTAACCTAAACCTGGTCTAGTATTAAATGGCAAAAAATAATAAAAAACATTGTTTTTATAAAAACAAATATTAATGTATTAAAATATAAAGGTAGATTTTATATGATATTTAATCAAATCTAAACACAATTTTCTAATAATAAATAACAAATCTAAACGTTGTCTAATAATAAATCTAACCTAAACCTGGTCTAGTATTAAATGGCAAAAAATAATAAAAAACATTGTTTTTATAAAAACAAATATTAATGTATTGAAATATAAAGGTGAATAATTTATGATATTTAATCAAACCTAAAAAATAACTTTTTAATGTTGATACCACTTCAAAAGATGAACTCAATCAATGTCCTTGCTTCATGACCCAGATTCATAAAGAAAACGGAACAGAAATAGTTCAATAAATCATTTGTACACGCCCAACATAAAGAAATACATCATGCTGTTTAATTGATCATCGAATTCGATACAAGCCGTGCATTTAGATGGGGTAAAAAGGATCATACTTTCCCATGTTTATAAAAATTTCTTCAAAGATTTATTTAAAATATTTTATATAAATATATTGAAATAAATTAAGGAAAACTAATAATCAAAATCGATACAAGCAGTGCATTTAGATGTGGTAAAAAGGATCATACTTTCCCATGTTTATAAAAAGTTCTTCAAACATTTATTTAAAATATTTTATATAAATATATTGAAATAAATTAAGGAAAACTAATCATCAAAATCGATACAAGCAGTGCATTTAGATGTGGTAAAAAGGATCATACTTTCCCATGTTTATAAAAATTTCTTGAAAGATTTATTTAAAATACTTTATGTAAATATATTTAAATAAACTAAGGAAAAACTAATCATCAAAATCGATACAAGCAGTGCATTTAGATGTGATAAAAAGGATCATACTTTCCCATGTTTATATATATATATATATATATATATATATATATATATATATATATATATATATATATATAAATATATATTTAAAATATTTTACATAAATATATTGAAATAAATTAAGAGGAAAAACTAATCACCAAAATCGATATAAGCAGTGCATTTAGATGTGGTAAAAAGGATCGTACTTTCACATGTTTATAAAAATTTCTTCAAAGATTTATTTAAAATATTTTATATAAATATATTGAAATAAATTAAGAAAAAACTAATCAAATATTAAAATATTAAAATTATACTAAAATATTAAAATTATAAAGAAAAAGTCATAATTAAAATACAAGTAAGAGAAAATAATAGACGGGAATTCATATGTTATAATACAAAATATTCTTATTAAAATATATTTTATTGCTTATTAACTTTTTATAATTGGTATTTATGCTTTATAAACTTGAATAAAATAAATGTCTTACGAAGCTTCGTTTCAACTATAAAAAATAGCAAATATAATTATTATAATGACCTGTGCATTTTCATCAAATTTGAATTTTTATTTCAGTTTAGTTACTTAGTTTTATTAAAAAATATTTTATTATTTTTACCATAGAATATAGAATATAGAAATATCAAAGATAAAATTAACTTTTCTTAAGACTTTAAAGTTCAAATGATCATGCAAAGAATGCGTCTATTTTTTTATTTTTTGAAGGATAATAAATATAATACTTTTCAAAAGGATTTGTGTATTTAAAAGCTTCTTGTATTGAGGAAACATCTTATGGTGGATTAAAATATTTTTGGAAAGCGAAGTAATTTAGGGAATTTCTATAGGAAGTCATTCAAGTTCTAGTGAATTATTTGTAAATGATTTACTTATTAATGGATAAATCCATCTTGATTTATAAGCAAATCGTTTATATATATTTAATATGTATAATTGTAGAATTCGTAATAAATGCATTTTAAAATTATTCATGCGTTTGTCATAAATAAAATTCATAATAAATAAGTGAATTATATTCATAATGCAGTTGATTCTCATAATTACGAATCCCTATGAGCCGGTAAATTAGTAAATAAAATTGAAAGTTTGTGAAATAGAAGAATAAAAGTTAGAGCTTAAAACTAATTATTTTATCAAGCAGTATTCTCATTATACATCAAATTAGAAAAAAATATTTAGTAAGCACTATACAAGAAACTAAGGAAATTCGTGCTTAAAAATATTATTTATTCATGATATTATTTATACAGATTTCATTTTGAGGTAGAAAAATCAAAAAGTAATCAATATTTCTTTTTCTTTCTGTTTCAGAATTAAACTTTTAAAAATATTTTTTTCCCATTTTCTCAATGTTGCAAAGCATGTAAAAAGCTAGTTTTTCTCACAAAGATATAATTAATCGCTTGTTTTGGAGATAGATCCACATTAAGTTATTTCTGTTTGAAATCTAAAAATTTCTTTTCATTTCACTTCATTACATTCTCATTTATTTAATTATACGATAGTTCTTACTTACAAATTATATCCGAATCCTCATTAATAAATTCCTGAAATGAAATTTCCAATTATATAATTAATTCATCGATCAGTAACCTAATCATCTGACTTCAAGTCATCAAGTAAATTTTCTTGAAAAGTTTCAGTTATGGTGGTGATAAAATCTGCGTGTCAAATTGATTTAGATATAATTTTTTCAGAGACAAAATTCTAAGAATGCATTAAAAAGTCCATTACACCTAAAACATCTATTTCATATGGTGAATCTCAGCTGTGACCCTATTTAGAAAAGTACCTTACGATGTTTGCACTTGAAGTGATTTATTACACTTTGATGCAGAGGCTGCAAGACGAGAGTTTGCTGATGTAGGAGAAATTTTACTTCAATTGCATAAACATATCTAGGATTTAAACACCGACACAATGCAATTAATTATCCACAATTCAAAGGATATTAGGATTCTTCAATGATAGCTTCAAACCATAGTTCGCAATTATAAAATGAAAAAATATATATATAAAAGAAAATCACGATAAAATAAATGCAAACAAAAGGTATATGAAAATGAGTTCGTAAGTTACTTTCAATATTTAGTTCGTATATTGGAATTAAAATTATCATTGCATCTATGAGACCATGCTAGGAATCATCTGTAAATTACAGAGTGTTTGTATATTAGAGATTCATCAAAATGCGTTTAAACTGTAAATTCATAAAAAATGGCTTATATTATATCAGTATAACGTATACCAATATATCGAGACAGATATTTCGTTATGCTGAAGAGGTTATCTAAAGGTTTATTTTTATTTTTATCATAACGGACTTTCTTTTTTGTGCTAAATAAAAAGGACATTTGATTATTTTTTTAAAATTTGGTTTAAAATATACTAAACTTAAAAGCTTGTGTAGAACATGTTTTAAAACAACAATATTTATCCAAAATTACTGAGTGAAACAAATTAAAAATGGTGAAAAATTTTTCTGGTTTCATATGAAAACGATGGATTATTTAAAAAAATTTAATTTCCTTTTCAATCCTTATTATTCATGATAATCGCACATACAATATATATACATATAATAAGGTTTTTCTGAAATAGCATATTCATTGAAGAATAGAGTTCTGATAAAATATAATGAGTACCATCAATAAAGCCTCATCAATTTGACACGCGTTAAGTAAAAACGCAGAAATACTTTTTTTTCTTTCTCTTTATATAACTTACATAATGAGAGAAAGAATCATAAGGGGAAGTCTAATCATAATCCATTATTATAATTGATTTCTGCTGGATGTTGACTTGAATCTGTTGTTAATTAATAATGAAATAACATATGATAAAATTTATTGCTAAATATATTAGCTGAGTAAATCCAATTTTTCTGAGGCCTAATTTATATATAAACATAAATCTGAAATTCCTATAAACAGGCATCAGCTGATATTTATTCTAAATCAGAAATTTGAATGCATGAATAAATGAAGCTGATCAATTTTGTTTTCTAAATATTATCCAAAAAATTATATTTAATAAATAATGCCTAATAATATTTTAAAGTTTTTTAGGGAAGCTTTAGTAATTGACATTTAATTTTTTGATGCAGAACATCCTTATTACATAATGCTAATTTCTGTTTTACTGAATGATAGCTCTTTCATATCGAGGATTATATTAGTTCATAGAAATATATTTAAAGGAAAAATATTTAACATTTTTCTCATTAAGCAGTACTAATTTCTAGAAATTATGTCTCCAACTATGCCTATAATTAGGCAAATTACACCAATAAAACAATTAGAGAATGAGGTATAAACCATATTTAATGTTTCAATTGTGTAAAAAAGAAGTGTTTTTTAAAATACAAAATAAGTAAATTAATTTTAGTAATTCTAAATTTCATATTTTAATTGCATTTTTTAAATATATTTATGGACCCTTCATTTTATAAAAGGTGTTTTCATTAAATTAATTTTAGATTTTTTAGTGAATTAAATTACGTTAACTTGAGACACATTATTTTAATATTTTTGGAATTATTATTTTAATAACAACAAATTTTGTCATTTGTATATAAGATTGGAGGTATTTTTTAAAAGTTTTAGTTACACGCAAGCATAAACATTTTTAAGAATCGATCAGCTTGTATCAATTATTATGATGTAATAACTGCACAACTTATGAATTTATATCTAACATATATTAAATATTAATAAAAGAAATTATATCTATAGTTTATTTTATCAGTTTTTACTAAAGAATAAAGCGCAACGAATATTTTTTACGAGAAAGATATGTTTTGTTATGCGAATAAATACTGTGCATGGAACAGTTTATAGCCATATTTATTGTTCCACAAGAAGATTCATTTGAATGAAATGTTCTTTCTTATGAAATAAATAGTTATCAATTGCGTTAAATTGAATTACAGTAATATTCTCAAAACTTGACTTTATCTGAACAGACAATTTATTAGCGCTCTTGTTTCGCTTTTAGAACAATGTGAATAATATGTGTTTTATGTTGTCTCTTAAATTACAGAAAAAATACTATTTTCTAACCATTTCCATTAGTAACAGTAAATTGAGAATAACTCTTATTAGTTTATCCAACTGATATTTTTAGTTGAATATAGGCTTTATTTCACAGAATAAGCACGTAACATACAGTAGAAAACTCTTATTCATTTTTTTAACATTTATGCACTCATATTTATGATTTATTGTGATTTATATTTATATAATTGGGATACAGGAAACTTTTTATTTACTTTGTTTCATTATAGAGATTGCGCTACACAAAAATTTTATGTGTTTTAATTATCAATTTCATTTTAACAATAACAGATTTTTGTTTAATAAACAACTGAATATTTGCAACTCTTTTCATGGTTTTACATCAATTTTATACATTTATGCAGTCATATAATTTCGTAGCTTAGTAATCTGAGACAAGCTTTGAAAAATGACTTTCATTGGTTTTGTACCACTTTTTCTTATTTAAATATTTTATAATAAGGAAGAGATGACTTAAAATCAGTATTTTATTGTATCTTTTAAATCTGAACTTAGAACAATGTTAGAAGAGCTAGTGAACGATACAATAAGTTGCAAAAGCAAATTAGTTGTTTAGTGAAACACTCACAGCAAGTTTAAAAAAAAAAAACCATTTTACAACGTGTGTCGTTGCACAATTGACACTGACAAAAGATCAACTAGCACCCTCTCTCAAAGATTCCAGTTGGCGGCTTAATTTTTTTTTACGTCTTGTATATTAAAGAAATTGTATACTCTTAGAAGAAGTCGGTTGAAGTCCGGTGAGTGGTGAGGCGGACTCCTTAGACGCTCTACATCCGAACTATCTTGATGAAACATTAAAGAAGGTAAGGATCATAATGAAGAATGTGCTGAGGAACCATCCAGCTTAAGAGTGGAACAGCCTACAATAAACTTCGAATGACTTGTTCCAAGAAGATAGATTGCGATTATTAAAGGCATAAAATGATGTAAAGGCCTGTAATGTAATCACTCAGCATACCATCCTAGACGTTCACATAAAATTTATGCTGGTGTTTACGAGATGTAGTAAGATGGGTATTGCTTCCAAAACAAATGTGTCGATTGCGCGTGAAATGCCCGCTATATGTTGCCTTATTGTTATATAATACTTACGCTGGAAACAGCGGATCCTTAACCTTTTTCCTTGGTATCCACTGCACAAAGCCAACTCGGGGAATATAATCATCTGCTCTTTTTTGCACGTGATAAATATGTTTGTGTTCCTTGTATGAAATAAACCATACTACTATCTGAGATGACTGCTTTCCTTGCCATCCATTGGTCGCTTACTTGTGGAATTAAATCTCACTCTTCCATTTCTGACGTTCATGAATTTCGCAGACGTTTGCATTGTTGTTTGAGATGGTAAACGAATCGATTTCTCGCCATCTTTGATCAACACTGGAAGAGGTAGGATGACTTGGAATACGTTGAGTTCAAAACCGCTATTCATACACTTTTCGTACTTTGCAACAGTTCTATTTTACTTAACCATATGTGAGATGGATTTCTTGTATGAATACTCCGCCATCACATTTCCCGAAAGTTCCGAATTTTGTTATCAAGATTATACTGGAAGTGATGAAGTTTAACAATTTTTAAAATACAATATTTGCTCTGGTTCACTTTCTCCGGTACCAATTAAGAGCAAAAGGCTGCATCAGCTCAATATAATTTTGCATTTAATAAATTGTTGATGGTCTTTGGATATGTACTAAGTGGGCAAGAACAAAACGATAACAGAGGAGATTGTTATCGTTTTGTAAAAATACTTTTACTTAACCATATGTGAATACTTTTACTTAACCATATTCGTATAACTTGACAACGCATTATGCGCAAATAAGTCTGGAAAGGAATTCAATATATTGACAAACACAAAACATTGAACACCCATGTTCTGCTTTGTTGCTTTTCTTCTTTCCCCTTTTTTCCCTCTCAGAGTGGAATGCGAACCTAACGTTATATGGTAATTATAGCCTGACTATAGGTAGGTACTATTCTAATTGTAAAATCAATTTAGAATCACCCTGAATGTGAGATCTGTTTGTTAATTATAATAAATCTCTTTTCATGAAAAATTAATTTATTTATATATAATAACAAATTAAGATTCTTGGATCATATTGCAGAGTAAAATTATTTTCAAACAAATTATAAGAGAAAATATGAGCTTTTTTCTTTAGTTAAAATTAGATTTTGCTTTGCTCAATTACTCTTTGGTTACTATGGGAAACCACGTCCGTTGCTAAATGCCAATAAGGCCCTTACACACCAGTGAATAAGTGAACTCAAGATGAAAGTTCAAAAAAATTTATGTATTTGGCATGCAGATAAATTGGTCTACCATACTTTTAGTTTCAATGATAATGATAATTTTATTGCCCATAATTATGGGGTTAGTATAAAAAGATGAGAATTTTCGTTTAAAGTTGTATCTTTTGCAAATAAATAACAAGGCTTGAGTTCAAAGATAGAAATATTTATTTCTCTCATCGTGATCAAAAGCTTCATACTATTCTTCACAAGATGTTACATTTTTATATAGGGTCTTTTTGTGTGTGTATATGCGTGTAAGCGGAATAAATTAATATTATTCTTGAGTAACCCTTATATTTTCAGATCTATTATAAACAAATTTCAAGAACTGAGATAAGGGTTAATATAGAATTCTTTAAAGTAAAAATCAACCAATTTCTTAATCGAATTTTTGTCTACATTGTCCCTTTACAGTTTGTATTTTGACAAACTTAAGACAAAAGTTTAGTTTCTGTATGACAAAAATCCTTTCATTTTAAAATTTAAGTTATATTTACGAATTCGTAAAACATGAAGAGTAAGATGAAATGTTGAAACGGATCAGAGGAAGAAGAAGAGAATTTCGATGTTAATTGATTGAAGTTTATAAATCAAGTATATATATATATATATATATATATATATATATATATATATATATATATATATATATATATATATATATATATATATATGTATAATATATATATATATATATATATATATATATATATATATATATATATATATATATATATATATGTATATATATATATATATATATATATATATATATATATATATATATATATATATATATATATATATATATATATATATATACATATATATATACATACATAAGACTCCTACCTGGCTGCTTCCACTAGCTGATAGAACCCAACTCAGGGCTAAGTACAAGGTAGTGTGAGTGTGCAATAAAAAACGTATACTGGTGTACTACATATCCATTCAAAATACCGATATTACAATTATTTAGTGTTTCAAGGAACAAAAGTTTCAGTGTCAAAAAACTGATTACTGTTATTATATTTCTTAAGAATTATATTCAGCAGATATATCAAGTATACCCATATCAAGTATACCCCAGAATAAATGCTAATGAACGTCATTGATCAGTATAGATTGAATACTAACAGTATGGAATATTTAAAAACTAGGTTTAGTGTGTTTCTTCATATAACCATGTACACATTGATATCATCCTTATACACACACCGCACTACCTTTCTACTAGCATGTATTTAACCATCGTTATAAATTAGTCTTAGAAAGGATATATACATATTCCTAAAACCTGTAGCACGACATTCCATGTATGGGTCAAGGTCTACAGAGCCCATATCTGTTTTCCTGTTCAAGGACTCTTAGGTGTGAAGCGTATGTTCTAGTTAAGTAGTTAGCCTAAGCCCCTTGCGTTTAGTTACTAAGTATGCTTGTACTCAGTTTATTGACCCACTGAAGGGATGACAACCTGAGTCAACCTTGACCAGCACTGGTCGAACCTAGGACTTGTGCCTTGAAGTTGAGAAATAAGCTTGGAGATTCGACTTTTGCAATTTAATATCTTGAGGAACTATGTGTAGTAGTTTTCGGAAGATCTGCAGCACAATTGAAATAGGATAAGGTAGTGAATGCGTATTATGTGCATTGATAGACTAGAAACTACATCCATATCATTTAAAAAACAGGATTAAATATATGCTGCTCGACTACTGAGTGATATGATGTATGAAAGCCTAGAACATAAAGCATATTTCCATGTGATGATAATGATACATAAGGTATGATCATTATCAGAATGGATTTAACGATGAGAAATCGATATAATATGCAAAACTGATAAGAGACTGTGTTCTTGATTTCTGTTTAGATAACAGTTTTCTTTTGTTGCATGAAATACAGTATTAGAAATGACTATGCACAGATGGTTACAAGAAAGGGTTACCATATACGTTATGTGACCGGCTTATCAACTCTTCACTATCTTTTGCACCTCATAAGAATTTTTGAACGGAGCATGAAGTCAAGAATAAACTAGAGAACGCATATATAGAAATCTTTTTAGTTTAATTGTAAGTTATTGCTTATATTAACGAGTGATTCTTCACTGGATTAAATATAAAAAAGCGAAACATTCCACATGTTCTGTTCAACATATTACAAAGGTATACATATGTATTAGGTTGATATAATATGATATATATATTGAGTATTTGGCTAATGGGTTTTAAATTATATGATGATTTAGGCAATCATACAACCCTGTATGTAGAGTTACCATATTGAACTCTAAATACTCCGAGGAATTGAAGATGTTCTAGATTCTATTATTTATCTGTATCCTGTAACATTTTTCTATATCTACACTTTGTACGTTCATAATACTTATGCTTTGCTCCATGATAAATACCTTTAAAAATAACACAAATTACAGCTAATACGCTATGCTCCCTCTATTTTAATTACATAATATACATAGAGCAAAGTCGTACTGGTGGTGCCCATTCGTGGTGCTCTGATTAAATAAAAGCGCCCCCTACTGACTTAAATTTGCTTAGCCAAGGCATAGCTAGTTTGACTCTAAGTGTCATAAGTAACAACATATATATATATATATATATATATATATATATATATATATATATATATATCTATTGTATATATATATATATGTATATATATATTTAGTTTATAAATTTTTTGGAAATAAGTATACATTTTAAAACAGATTAGTTTGTTTACTTTTATACTGCCTGCCACATTGTGCATACAGTGATTAATACGATCGAGACACACAGTTTAAATTTGCATTCTGAACCATTGCAATTTTCCATGCCACACGAGGGCATCGAACCCATGAACAGTTGAACTGGACGAAACAGCGTTAAACATACATATAATATCTGGATTATTCATAGATGAAGGGAAGAAATAAGGAAAACTGTATGAGCATCCTTGATAAGACTATCCCGAATGTACAAAAGAATTTTAGTTATTTGAAAAACATACTTTTACAAAATCTGTAATTATAAGAGACTTAAAACTCGTTAGAAAAGATTAAGCAAATTAAATGGAGAAAAGGATACTCCCATTTGATTCGTGATAGCATTATTTTTTGTGACTGCCATTCGAGACTGATTTCCTTAGCGTCCTTGTAAAGTTCATTAGTTCCAAGAATTTTTTCTTTATATGAGTTTTTTTTTATTTGCATACATGCTGTGTTAAGAAGGGGTGAATGAATTCAAGGTTAAAATAATTTACAAGTCTTTGAAATCTAAATTATTCTCCTTCAAATTAATTTCCTCTTCATTATGAAGCTTTCTTTCCAATTTGGGACTTTTGTTGCATTTTAAGAACTTTGATTTTTATCTCTTGAAATACATTTTGTTTGAAGAATTTAGCATTTATATTATATGATTTCATTGTATTGTTATATAGAGATCGTTATAACAGAAACTGAATTAAAAAGTGAAAAGTGTCTGAAATTTTTGTTAACTAGGATTATAAATTAGCCGAATTAATCGATTAGTGTTTTCTAAATTTAAAGAATACATTACTAGTTTAAAAAAACTTTCATTTTTTATCAATTTTGAATTATCGTCTGTATTTTATTTGAGGTGTTTTCACTTAATGAAAAAAAAAAAAAAAAAAAAAAAGGAAGTTGTTTTATTTAAAGTACGATTTTTGAAAAGATATATGGACTTTTATTTCACAACAGATAATACTAACTATTGCGACTGATTTTTGGTGAAGTGAATATAAAATCAACAATATCTTATCGTAATCACTCCAGTGCTTAAGCTTTAATCTTCTGTTTTCCATTGTTCATTAATATTGCATGAGGATATTAACAAACAATAAAAATTAATTGTCAATCAACAATAAATATTAACTACAAAATTGATGTATCTACAATCATATAAACAAATTCTTTTGTTTTTGTGATTATTCCTTTGTGGTATATGACATTACAAAACAAAACAAATTATTTTGTTTTGTATTGGGATAATTGAAGATATTTTCATCCACATAATTTTCCTATTCCAATAACATATCACATGATCCAAACAGAAGTTGATGTATTACTTAGAGAACTAAGTTCATTAATTTCTATGGCTTATTCATAAAAAGTAAAAACAAATAATTTTAGTATGAAAACAAAATTTCTATTTCTGCGTACTTCCTTCGCTGCTGAACAGGATAAAATATTTTTGTTTTCTGCAGTGCAGAAAAATAAATAAATAAATAAATAAAATAAAAAATCAAAATTGCTTAAAATTATTTGCATTATTAGCAAATAAAAATATTTAAGCATTTAAGAATAAAAGTAGCTCAAAAGGAAAACTCATAATATTAATGCAAGATTGTGTGGATGAGAATATGAAGTGATGCAATGCATCGATATATATATATAATATATATATATATATATATATATATATATATATATATAATATACGTGTAAATCAAATGGTACCAAAGCCAAAGAAGATATTACTCATCAAAAATACATACTAATATTTAAAAGATAACCTGAACACTCCAACAAATCATAAAAATGCCATTGACACATTCAGTTGTGGTTTGTGCAGAATTCATGGCCATCGTTAATTGATGGTTTTGGTGGATTAAAACTATTGTAATTGACCACTTTTTCAGGTACCTCAAAACATTCTGTCGCCAAGCTCTTGGTAAAAAAAAAAGAACACGAAATCTGGTCACGATGTGGTTTCATCTTAGGAATCCCCATTTTATCGATGACGGGGAAACGAACTGTAAATGATATAATAGCCATGTACCGTGCTGGACATGGCTCCAGAAATTACCCATGACGTAAAGAACAAAACATGAAAAAAAGGGAGGGATACACGTCATTAAACACAAAATCACATCGAGAAAGAAAAACAGTTGCAATGGATACAGCTTTTAAGTAATTGGATTCACATCCGTTGTTTTATTTCACCAATTATATCTTTACCATTATTATTGCTTCAATAAACTTTATAATTACTTGTAACAAATGAAATTGATTTTTTTCACTGAATATATATAATACAGGTCAGCGTAAAGTTACAAATAAGCATTTTCTTTTCCTTCAGATAATTTTTGGTACTTGACTTTTCCTACCAATCGAAATACTAAACATTGCCAATCTTTTCAGAATTCTGTATTACAGATCAAAAATATTTTGTTTCCCCTTTGATTTTCATACTTTCACACCATGGTAAAAGAAAGGGTATCGAACCATGAACAGAGTACACGTAATAGATTTGGCATATAATTTGGAGAGACAAATCTAAATTCAAGACGTAACAGTGGCATCTAAATGTCAATGACACTTAGATACCGCTATTATGGTGTAAATTAGTCACACGCGACATATGACAGCAAAAAGATCAAAAGACTTGTTTTCAAGATTTTTACACTCTATTTAAAATGTACAGTGCTTAAGTTAATACGTTACTTAAGTGCTTAGTTTTACTTATTTTTAACAATGCAGAGATATGTTAATTTATTTACATATTTAAATTTTTCAATAAAACATTACCATTGTTCACTAATAATTTCAGCAAAATAATCTTAAAATGTATTTAACAATGTATTATTATTAAACGAGATGAAATAAGAAGTTAATAAGAAAATTATTTTTTTAAATACACACACACACATTTTTTATGATAGTTTTATCATTATAAAAAAAGTTGGTGTAATTTGTACCATAATTTAAGCAATCATGCAATTAAATAATTATTTTAAGCACAATTTTTTTTACTACAGCAAAAAGTTTTATACGCCATATTTATAGAATGAGATTTTTTGAAGTATTTTATAAATATTTTTAGAAAGGTTATTTTCATTTCTTTAAAGTTAAGTTGCAATACTGTAAAATGAAATTTTTAATTTTAATTGATTTTAAATCGATGAATTTAAATTAAAAAGAAGGCTGAATTTAATGGAGCAAAATGTATTAAATTATTAATGAAAATTAAAATAATGAGTTAATAAATATTAATCTCTGTTTTTTAATTCAAGTCTACAGTTGAAAGATAATTTTCATTTGGTAACTTAATTATACAAAGTTATTTTATTTTCATTTCATTTAAAGTTAAGTTGCAATACTGTAAAATGAAATTTTTAATTTTAACTGATTTTAAATCGATGAATTTAAATTAAAAAGAAGGCTGAATTTAATGGAGCAAAATGTATTAAATTGTTCATGAAAATTAAAATAATGAGTTAATAAATATTAATCTCTGTTTTTTAATTCAAGTCTACAGCTGAAAGATAATTTTCATTTGGTAACTTAATTATACAAAGTTATTTTATTTTCATTTCATTTAAAGTTAAGTTGCAATACTGTAAAATGAAATTTTTAATTTTAACTGATTTTAAATCGATGAATTTAAATTAAAAAGAAGGCTGAATTTAATGGAGCAAAATGTATTAAATTGTTCATGAAAATTAAAATAATGTGTTAATAAATATTAATCTCTGTTTTTTAATTCAAGTCTACAGCTGAAAGATAATTTTCATTTGGTAACTTAATTATACAAAGTTATTTTATTTTCATTTCATTTAAAGTTAAGTTGCAATACTGTAAAATGAAATTTTTAATTTTAACTGATTTTAAATCGATGAATTTAAATTAAAAAGAAGGCTGAATTTAATGGAGAAAAATGTATTAAATTGTTCATGAAAATTAAAATAATGAGTTAATAAATATTAATCTCTGTTTTTTAATTCAAGTCTACAGCTGAAAGATAATTTTCATTTGGTAACTTAATTATACAAAGTTATTTTATTTTCGTTTCATTTAAAGTTAAGTTGCAATACTGTAAAATGAAATTTTTAATTTTAACTGATTTTAAATCGATGAATTTAAATAAAAAGAAGGCTGAATTTAATGGAGCAAAATGTATTAAATTGTTCATGAAAATTAAAATAATGTGTTAATAAATATTAATCTCTGTTTTTTAATTCAAGTCTACAGCTGAAAGATAATTTTCATTTGGTAACTTAATTATACAAAGTTATTTTATCTTCATTTCATTTAAAGTTAAGTTGCAATACTGTAAAATGAAATTTTTAATTTTAACTGATTTTAAATCGATGAATTTAAATTAAAAAGAAGGCTGAATTTAATGGAGCAAAATGTATTAAATTGTTCATGAAAATTAAAATAATGAGTTAATAAATATTAATCTCTGTTTTTTAATTCAAGTCTACAGCTGAAAGATAATTTTCATTTGGTAACTTAATTATACAAAGTTATTTTATTTTCATTTCATTTAAAGTTAAGTTGCAATACTGTAAAATGAAATTTTTAATTTTAACTGATTTTAAATCGATGAATTTAAATTAAAAAGAAGGCTGAATTTAATGGAGCAAAATGTATTAAATTGTTCATGAAAATTAAAATAATGTGTTAATAAATATTAATCTCTGTTTTTTAATTCAAGTCTACAGCTGAAAGATAATTTTCATTTGGTAACTTAATTATACAAAGTTATTTTATTTTCATTTCATTTAAAGTTAAGTTGCAATACTGTAAAATGAAATTTTTAATTTTAACTGATTTTAAATCGATGAATTTAAATTAAAAAGAAGGCTGAATTTAATGGAGCAAAATGTATTAAATTGTTCATGAAAATTAAAATAATGAGTTAATAAATATTAATCTCTGTTTTTTAATTCAAGTCTACAGCTGAAAGATAATTTTCATTTGGTAACTTAATTATACAAAGTTATTTTATTTTCGTTTCATTTAAAGTTAAGTTGCAATACTGTAAAATGAAATTTTTAATTTTAACTGATTTTAAATCGATGAATTTAAATTAAAAAGAAGGCTGAATTTAATGGAGCAAAATGTATTAAATTGTTCATGAAAATTAAAATAATGTGTTAATAAATATTAATCTCTGTTTTTTAATTCAAGTCTACAGCTGAAAGATAATTTTCATTTGGTAACTTAATTATACAAAGTTATTTTATTTTCATTTCATTTAAAGTTAAGTTGCAATACTGTAAAATGAAATTTTTAATTTTAACTGATTTTAAATCGATGAATTTAAATTAAAAAGAAGGCTGAATTTAATGGAGCAAAATGTATTAAATTGTTCATGAAAATTAAAATAATGTGTTAATAAATATTAATCTCTGTTTTTTAATTCAAGTCTACAGCTGAAAGATAATTTTCATTTGGTAACTTAATTATACAAAATAATACATATAGTTAAATTAATTACAGTTCAAAGCTTAATTAATTCCAAATATTTGTAAATTGAAAGAATGTTTTTTATAACATATTTGAATTATTATAGTGTATAACTTTCACTTTCTCATACTTCATAATAAATTTTATTTGTGAATAGTCCCTTCTCTGATAGCTCCAATAAACACAGACATTCAGTATAAAGACATCTTTTAACAAACAATTATGTTATTAGGTTTGAAAGATTATCAAAATTTAATATTAGAAATAAATTCACGATATTTTATAATTGACACACCCTAGTAACCAAAGACTATTGTAAATAACTTCAATATCCATCATATTTTCCCCTTATTTTATTTATTATTTTTTCACTTATTTTATTTAAACTCATTATATTCAAGAAAATCTGTATAGATTGTTGGCCGCATTCCTCTGTCTTAAGAATGGAAACCTAGAAAATTTCTAAGCTCCCACCCAAATAAATGGTCATGCTGGAATGAAGAACAACATTTACTTCCTTTCATTCAACAGTAGTGGCTGGAATTGAATCTGATACCCTTTATTCTGAAAAGCATTGTCTTATCATTATGTCACGGTAGCCCTTTACATGGCTAATTTGAGATTTTGATGATTTCCTCTCAAATATATTATCTAATGTTAAAGTGCAAAGCAATTGTTTATAATTTTTTTATTATTACATTTTTATTCTCTTCTTCCGAGTGAGGACTTTTCATAAATACTTGTTTGAAAAAAAAAAAAAAAACTACGCTACTTTAGTACTTCTATCGGTCTTTTTGTTATTTTTTATCACTTTAATTTTTATCTTATTTGATATAATTTCAGCATTTTTTTTTATTGAAAATAATTTTGTGGAATATAAGAAATTTATTTTTGGTATAAGTGGAAGAAATGTATGCATTATAATCTATTATTGTTTTTTTTAAAAAAAGAAATATTTACTCTTTTAATAAGAAATATTTATTTTGAAATTGTTTTTCGTGGTTTTTATATTTTTAATATTATCTTAACTAATAATCATTACAACTAAATTACCAAGATGAAAAAAAAATAACATCAAACGTCAAATAAAAAACTATATAGTATCATTTTTATATATTTATTATATTTATCATCTATAATATTTCTTTAGTTTTAAATTGACGTTAAATATACACGTTAGCTATAAAATATTCTTCTTTATAGAATTTGTTTTCAATTTGATTCGTTCTTCATTTTTGAATTTGAAACATTTTTTCCATATATATTATAAATAAAACACTCCAAAAACTGTATACATAAACTTTGAATAAAAAAAATATTGAAAAAAATCTGACTGACTCATTAAAATGTATTATCTATATCAGTTTGTAAATTATGAATTTGCTTATATTTTATTGAAATATCAAAATAAACTGGTCATATCTTTGGAAAAATGAATACATAACACTTTGTTAAATTTTCCAGACTTTAAGACAGGTTTTATTATTAAAAATATCATCTTTAAAAATGACATATTCTGCTAGCAGAAGAACCTTAACAAAATTTCTTCTGAGATTTAAATCAAGTTATTACAATAATTAATTCCAACAAATACATTAAACTCTCCGAAGCGAAAATTGCCAATTCTCTCCAAGTAATTTGACACAATTCATAAAACAGCTAAAGATTAATGTAGGACAGGATTCAATGCAACCTAAATTCAGAAAAAAACCATTAAATTGGTCAGAATAATGAAGAGAAAATTGTCATGGACTTGAAATCTAGAAATCAGCTATTTACACCAATTCGAAATCTATCAAATTAATGTCAGAAAGCAATAAATAGTTCATCGAAAGAAAGAGATTTCTCCCCAAAGAAAGTTCCAAATGAAGTTCTTTGAGCAAATTAGCCTAGTTTACATTATTGACCAATTATAGATGAATCGGTCGACGACCTTCTCAAGGGTGAAAAGCAGTATTCTCCTTTTTTTCAAATGGTTACGCATGCGAAGCAAAGCACTCACTCTCACCTGCAATCTCAGCTACGGCAATGAGCTCCAGCAATTAATTGAGGAAAATGTAAGTGGTTTTCTTACATCTCTCCAGAAGAAACAATTGTTTCTGACAGGCACGCAAACAAACGTTTTTGCTTCGAGTGATTCATTTGGAGTTCAGTAGCATTTGTGAGATCATGGAACTTTAGTTTTTGGATTCTGATATCGATTTAGTAAATTGCAAGTGTCATTTTCTCTGTCTTAATTTAGGTTATAATTTTGTCATCTCTACTATGTCATCTGCATGATAAAATATCTTATTACCATAAAATAAGCAGTTAATTTTGTTTTCAACTTAAATTCTAAATCAGTGTTTTCCCAGATATGATGTGAATTTATATAGGATTTTCTTCTTATGTAAGATGTTTGGTATAAGTTACTACTATACTAATAATTAAGTACAATTGATTATAAGCTAAAAAACTTCTTGGCTGTGCATACTACTTACAAAATCTTACACTCAGGTAATATGGTAGCTAGATTTAGCATCACTAGATAAAATCCTCATTTATGGTACTTGTTGACTTGCTACAATTTGGTTTATTATAGCTTTTTTTTATAGATTAGATTAATAATATTAGATTTCTTTTTTTAATTCATGGATGAAATTAGATAAAAAGAATACATCTTAATGTTTGAAATACATAAATATAATATTAAATTTAAATAGGAAGATGCGATAAAAGAATTCATTTTAGATTTAATTTCTTTCATTTGAAGTTACAACACCAAGTTGTTAGAAGCTATATATACCTATATTTCTTATATTTAATTTTTTACCAACTTTTTCGCTTTGTGCTTATTGAAGTAAAAATTATCGTTTCAGCTGATCATAACAAAAGTAGCGTCATAGAATGTGATCTAAGCAAATTATAGCCATAATCTTAGGTAAAAAGACCCCAGTAACTATATTTTGTGTGTTTGAATAAAAACTTCAAAATACTTATAAAGTTTCTTTCTTCAATGCAATAAGTTGATCAGTTTTTGACAACTTACTTAACAGAATCATTAATTCTATTTTTTTGTGAGCTATTGTTTTGAAAGTATGCTATTTGCAACAGCAAATGTAGTTTATTTTCTAAAAATAAATTAAATAGATTTTTACCGTAAAACCGACACAATCATTGAACTAATGGAGAATGTTTCAATTTGTTGTCAGTTATTCTTTCAAATCGAAGCACGAATATCATACTGATATAGATTTCTATGGAAACAAATTATCATAATATATGTATTGAGAAATTGACTAAATGAGTCTATTATACAACAAAATTATCAGATGATGTTAATAGACGAAGAAAAAAATAGGTTGATTGTTGATATGAGTTCTTTGTAATTTGAGATTTAGAGCTAAGAGATAAAGCTTCGAATTTTTTTTTCAGAGCAAAAACACAATGCATTTTTAAATCTTTACTCGTAAATATAAAATTTATCGAATTCACTATCTATTACATTGTCAGAAATAAAATATAATATTAATAATGATTATTAAAAATGTTAATTTTACTTTTTATGTATGAACCAAAAATTAAATAGAGTAATATTATAGATTGTTTTGTAGCAAATAATGTAATTGAATATTCATAAGGAAAAAACAATTCCCGAAGAAAATTCATTAAAGGGAAATTCATGAAGTGAGACCAACTATGTCTTCAGTTTATAATTTTCAAAATAATATTAATCGATATTATACTGCTTGATGGAATTAACTAATAGTGAAATATGCTACACGTAGATGATAATAAATATTTCAAAATAATATGAATCGATATTATACCGTTTGATGGAATTAATTAATAGTGAAATATGCTACACGTAGGTGTGATAATAAATATTTCAAAATAATATGAATCGATATTATACTGTTTGATGGAATTAATTAATAGTGAAATATGCTACACGTAGGTGTGATAATAAATATTTCAAAATAATATGAATCGATATTATACTGTTTGATGGAATTAATTAATAGTGAAATATGCTACACGTAGGTGTGACAATAAATATTTCAAAATAATATGAATCGATATTATACTGTTTGATGGAATTAATTAATAGTGAAATATGCTACACGTAGGTGTGATAATAAATATTTCAAAATAATATGAATCGATATTATACCGTTTGATGGAATTAATTAATAGTGAAATATGCTACACGTAGGTGTGATAATAAATATTTCAAAATAATATGAATCGATATTATACCGTTTGATGGAATTAATTAATAGTGAAATATGCTACACGTAGGTGTGATAATAAATATTTCAAAATAATATGAATCGATATTATACCGTTTGATGGAATTAATTAATAGGGAAATATGCTACACGTAGGTGTGATAATAAATATTTCAAAATAATATGAATCGATATTATACTGTTTGATGGAATTAATTAATAGTGAAATATGCTACACGTAGGTGTGATAATAAATATTTCAAAATAATATGAATCGATATTATACTGTTTGATGGAATTAATTAATAGTGAAATATGCTACACGTAGGTGTGACAATAAATATTTGAAAATAATATGAATCGATATTATACCGTTTGATGGAATTAATTAATAGTGAAATATGCTACACGTAGGTGTGATAATAAATATTTCAAAATAATATGAATCGATATTATACCGTTTGATAGAATTAACTAATAGTGAAATACGCTACACGTAGGTGTGATAATAAATATTTCAAAATAATATGAATCGATATTATACCGTTTGATAGAATTAACTAATAGTGAAATACGCTACACTTAGGTGTGATAATAAATATTTCAAAATAATATGAATCGATATTATACTGTTTGATGGAATTAATTAATAGTGAAATATGCTACACGTAGGTGTGATAATAAATATTTCAAAATAATATGAATCGATATTATACTGTTTGATGGAATTAATTAATAGTGAAATATGCTACACGTAGGTGTGACAATAAATATTTCAAAATAATATGAATCGATATTATACTGTTTGATGGAATTAATTAATAGTGAAATATGCTACACGTAGGTGTGATAATAAATATTTCAAAATAATATGAATCGATATTATACCGTTTGATGGAATTAATTAATAGTGAAATATGCTACACGTAGGTGTGATAATAAATATTTCAAAATAATATGAATCGATATTATACCGTTTGATGGAATTAATTAATAGTGAAATATGCTACACGTAGGTGTGATAATAAATATTTCAAAATAATATGAATCGATATTATACTGTTTGATGTAATTAATTAATAGTGAAATATGCTACACGTAGGTGTGATAATAAATATTTCAAAATAATATGAATCGATATTATACCGTTTGATGGAATTAATTAATAGTGAAATATGCTACACGTAGGTGTGATAATAAATATTTCAAAATAATATGAATCGATATTATACCGTTTGATAGAATTAACTAATAGTGAAATACGCTACACTTAGGTGTGATAATAAATATTTCAAAATAATATGAATCGATATTATACTGCTTGATGGAATTAACTAATAGTGAAATATGATACACGCAAGTGATAATAAATATTTCAAAATAATATTAATCAATAATATACCGTTTGAAGGAATTAACTGATAGTGAAATATGCTACATGTAGGTGATAATAAATATTTCAAAATAATATGAATCGATATTATACTGTTTGATGGAATTAATAATGATATATGCTATATGTATGTTATAATAAAAAAGGTTAATATTTTTATATGATATAGGTTCAAATAATCGTGGTAGCTGTGGCATGTTTGGTTAGGACGTTAGCTCTTATTATCGGGAGGTAGTGAGCTCGAATCCCAACCCAATCGAAGGTATGTCGGGTTTGCTAATGGCGACCGGGAAACGTTATACATGACGTAGTCGCAATGATTACCATGTGAAATGGTACCTTAAGAGTGACGGGTAAAGTCCGAGAGTCTTTTTCTAGGTTCTTGCGACTAAATTATACATAATCACTTAATTTCGGGGCTACCATTGCACACCCATTGGGTGCCCCATTATATAAGGCGCTCTTCCATTCATCCATTGTTGTGCTAAAAAAAATTAAAATTCTAATAGCCGAACGTTATACAACTACGGCTCATGTGGGTAATCTCTTATAAATAATACAGGTTGATGTGACAGGAAACGTAAAATCAAATTATTTGATGCCCTTTCTGTTTTTAATGATCTTTAAACTTGTGTATCAATGATTTAGGTAATACTTAATTCTATATTTTTTCAGCCTCAATTAAAAGTCATCAGGCGAAGTCAAACCAATCTAATAGGAATGCTAGAATATATAATTTGCATAACTGTAATAAAGTAGCATATGTAATTATAGTCGTAATTTGAACTTAAATAATTTTTCAATTTTCCATTATTGTGGATTTTTAAAACTCAGATGGACTCTTCAAATTTAATCTTAAATTTTTTATAAACGTTTATTCAAAGGAGAAAAATTAAAAATCAATTTTTTCTGAGTTTAATAAAAATAAGTTAGAAATTAAAACTAACATATATTGCAAAAAAAGAAAAATTAAAATGAAATAATTTTGAAAAGTAAAATAGAAATTAAATCTAAACTGCATCTATCTGTTAAAATTAAATCGCCTAAAAATGTATGTGTTCTATGAGATATCGAAGAAAAATAAAGAGAAATTATATGCAAAAAAAAAAATCTGCCTGAATTATGAACTCATATTTATAGAATTTCATAAATTAGAAATCTAAACTTTTATTTATAATCCCGATATACTTCTAACTTCTTTACTTAAATAAATATTTCTTCTAGAATTTCTTCGATTTTTCTTTTTCTCATAATATAATTATAGAACGAAAAGTTTTCTCAAAGTTTTAAAAGAATTAAAGAATTATAAAAATAACTTATATTTTCAGAATCATTTAATTCCTTTAAAACACATTCCAAAATTTAATACAAAGATTAATCTTTTAAATGAAATAAATACAATAAACATGCTTACTCTTTCCTCAAAATAATATTAAATTCATTAATTAGTACAATTTTCTAAAACAAAAGTACTTAAAAATTATAACTGAACTCAAAATTTTATGACATTAATTTGACATTGTAAGTTAGATTTTGTTAATCCAACATTAGAAATCGAGAATTTAAATTGAAAACAATTATTGGTATTAATTTTTTAGTATTTATATTCCATAAAAATATTAATTTAGTATCATATTCGTAACAAAAAAGATTATCTTCTAATCTGTAACCAATTATGATTTTAAATTCTATAAAATTTGAAAACAAATAATTAGCTTTCCTTATTATTAAATAACAAAAATTACTTTTATAAAACTTCTATTATTTCTTACATTTTTCTCATTTTACTATTCACTGTTGTTTGAATTCATTTAAGAAATGAATTGTTATGTAAATGCATTCAAATTCCCAAAATTCTATGACACTGTTCTATTCTATTAGCAAGATACATCCTTTAATTTCACAAATTAACACGTTTTTTTCCTGACCATATATAAACCCTTAGTGGAAAACTATATATTTACACTTATCCTTTTGGGAATCATAATGTTTTCAACTGAGGTGAATTTTTATCTCCGATATCCCATGGTTGTCATGATAAAATCCCACATCATAGAACAAAAGCATGAAAAGTAATGAATGAGATTAAATGTAAGACCTTAATGAGCTGCTGGTCTTGCATAAATTGCTTAATCAATTATTCAGTAATGTCGAATAAATTTTTGTAAGCAAATATTAATTTAAATCTATTTCTATCGAGTAAATATTTATTTAAACCTATTTCTTATTTTATTCATTGAATTATAATTATGAAAGAAAGGAATTAAATATTCTTTTCAAAAATAGACAATTGATTCAAATTTATTGAATTAAAATAAAATAAATTTGAATCAATAGACAATCACATTTGCATATATATTGACTCATAAAAGATTATTTGAAAAAATATTTTCAAATATTTAAAATTGTAACTATGCATGAAAAGTTAGAAAGTGAGTATTTTTAACTGGTGTGAAATTTGCTTTTGATTAAGTGTGAAAATATGGATATAAAAGTCTTTCCAATTGTGGTAAAATGAACGAAATACAAGCATATTCGAAATTATTTATAAATAAAAATAGATTTTTATTATGCATTAAAAAACAACATTAAAGGCGTTGATTTTATTTTTAAAAATTAATAACATTATGTATTTCTGGGTTTTTATGTTCTTTTTAATCAAAACTGTTTTTGCTTTTATTTTGTCTAAAAATGAAATTTTTTGACAAAAAATTTGCTTTTATGTCAGAATAAAACACATATTTTGTCTCAAATTAAGGACCCTTATAAATTTAACTTAATATGCTAAAACAATTTGGAATTAAATAGATTTTGAATTCCAAACATCAATTGCTTTCACAAGTATCTTATAAGTATTTCATAAGTATATTTTATATCAAATAAAATTTGTGTTGTGGAAAACATTATATGAGAAATGGTTTCTGAAAACATAAAAATATTAAAAAAACTTACAGATAAACTTATATTTAATGAAAAAAATAATACTCTTTCTTTTTTTAACTAACTGTTTTCTAATTATGCTTTAAGTATCAAGATTGTGTTTCACTTATATTTTGGTTAATACTATAATATTTTTAGCATTCTTTTTTAAAATTAAAAAAAGTGTAATTGTTTTTTCCGTCTCTTGCACTATTCCTGCTTGGAAAAAGTATAGGTTTTTTCAATATATAAAGGCTAATGAATATTTCCCGAATTATCATTTTTATACTCACATTTAATTTTTTTTAAATATAGTTTGGTTTGGTTTTACTATAATAGCTTCTGTAAACAATCTAAATCTAACTATAATGTGTATAATCTAATCTAAAAATAATGTGTATTAATATATTTTTATACTTTTGCAAATGATCTTTCCACGAGATGTTTTCAAGTAATGTTTTAAACTTACAGAGTGTGTTTAACAATGATTGCTTTTGAATAACAATTGAGAATTTTGTGAAATTAGTTGTGCGTATGAGAGAGCGAGAGAGTGAGTGAGAGTGAGAGAGAGAGAGAGAGAGCGTGAGTGAGAGTGAGAGTGTGTGAGTGAGAGAGAGAGAGTGAGAGTGTGTGAGTGAGAGAGAGAGTGAGAATGTGTGAGTGAGTGAGAGAGAGAGTGAGTGAGTGAGAATGTGTGAGTGAGAGAGAGAGTGAGTGAGTGAGAGAGAGAGTGAGTGAGTGAGAGAGTGAGAGAGAGAGAGAGAGTGAGTGAGTGAGAGAGTGAGAGAGAGAGTGAGAGTGAGTGAGTGAGTGAGAGAGTGAGAGAGAGAGAGAGAGTGAGAGTGAGTGAGTGAGAGAGAGAGAGAGAGTGAGAGTGAGTGAGTGAGAGAGAGTGAGAGTGAGTGAGTGAGAGAGAGAGAGTGAGAGTGAGTGAGAGAGAGAGAGAGTGAGAGTGAGTGAGTGAGAGAGAGAGAGTGAGAGTGAGTGAGTGAGAGAGAGAGAGAGAGAGTGAGAGTGAGTGAGTGAGAGAAACTGATAAAACGCTCTGTTTTAAAATTTTCTTTTTATACAGCTGTAAAATCATTTGAATAAGATCAGTTGACAGTGAGCAATTATTGAACAATCAATCGCAGTACTGTGAGATTCAAAATAAGAAAGGAAAATAATAGAATTAAAAAAAAACTTAATTATACAGTGAGTTCTTAATAAAAAATAAAATAATAGTGATAAAAAACGTACTAAATTATGTGAATCAAATGTTATTTATTGTGACAATTTAAACTATTATGACACTTTGAATTGCACAAGAGTTCCTTGCTTTTACAACTGCATTTATTTGTGAAACACTTCCTTTTGCAATGACAGCGTGTATAGCCTTGCTCACTGCTTCTCGAATTAGCTTCAACTGCTTCTCTCATTTTCATTCGCAAGTTTATAGAAGTCGGAGTCTTCAATTCCAACAACAACCGATAACACATTTCGGTTATCTGTCGGACCTCGGACGACATCAGGGACTTGTATTCGTATAGTATCACCAATTTGAGCAGGAGGAAATTGATTTTGTGAAGTTCGCAACATTTTTGTTGCTTGCAGAAGAAGATCCTCTTTCGCGACCGCTCTGTTTATAGAAATTAACTCGTGTTTTTCATTCAGATCCTGATATGTGGATATGGTAGATGGCAAGTCCTTTTCAATGTTTTTCTTTGTAATTTGGTTTTTGGTGATGGAATTCCTTGGAATTTGGTTTCCCTTCTGATGAAGACGTGTGGTCCCTATGCCTTCTTCTTATCATTTGCATTGTATATTTTAGTATTTTTCCAAAAAACACGGAATATAAATTTTAAAAAACACGGAATATAAATTGAGGATTTCAAAAGTTTGCAACTGTAAATAATTTATTAATATTTATATCAAACATAGTTAGATAAAATGAAGGATTATCCTTAATTTAAAAATTGATTACTATAATCATATGAAAATAAAACTTATTATTTGAGTTTCTGATATGGTTTCAAAAAGAATTTTTGATTTTGACTATACAAGAAACATTATGAAGGAAGAAGTTCCTAAACTGGCAATTTGTACTTAATATTAATTTTAATATGTAGTCAATATTAATCAGTTTCCGTGAAATGACATTTTTACATATTTTATCTCGCAGTAATGGATTGTTCACATTGTTAAATATTTGTTTACTTGTTTACTTCATTATACATTCTCATCTATATATATAATATCTTTATTAAACTATAAGAAATATGTCTATGCAACAATTACAATACTTTCATTCATTTTTCAGAGAAAATTAATTACTTTATTAAATTAAAATTAATTAATCTATTTTTCCTTAAAGCCAACTATCATTTATGATACGCCTGATAAGTTATTTTTTTATCTATCTATATCTATATCTATCTATCTATATATATTATATATATATATATATATATATATATATATATGTATGTATATATATAGGTATATATATGTGTATATATATGTATATATATGTACAAATATATATATATATGTATATATATATATATATATATATATATATATATATATATATATATATATATATATATATATATATATATTGATTGATTATATAAAATCTGATTACGAAAAATTTTAAAACTGTCATTTAATTGATTTCTCTTTTAATTTTAGCTCACGATCGCTATGAAATGGATGACATTTACCATGCACATTTTTATAATTTGAATATTAAAATTTTAGCCATCCTCTCTTAACTATCAGTATTTACATAAGAACACAGCTGATAGTTAATAGCTTGATGACGTCTACAGCAAAGCTCCAATCTATTTTCGTGCAATGTCCCTCCCGGAGTGGTGAATCTAAAATTTCTGATCTGATGGCACTCTAAGAATAACATTGGGAAATTCTTCGTCGCTCCCTAACGTATGAATGGTATTTCAAGATAGCGACGTGGTTGGTAGCTCAGTCGGAAGCAGGAACTCTCTTGAATCATAAATTTGGCATCCTGGAGAGTGCCAAGGAATATACTTCATTCATTTACTGGTTAGAAATTCTTGTTAGTGTGGTTTTACTCTTCCTATTTCTTTGAATGGGGTTGAATAAATGTAAACATTGCTTTAAGAATATGTGGGCGATGTTGAAAATTATTTTAAACTCGAAAGGAATTTTTCTAATTATTACACGCTAATAAGGAACAATAATATTCCCCAGAAATCACATAACATTTGCATTTTGTTTGACAGCAGAGTGCTGTATGATATAACATTAAATGACAGCACAAATGTAAAATCTCCTCAATCAGGAAAACCGGTGCAAATTTCGGCAAATTGAAATTCTTTCGTATTGTTTCCCCGAGCATATGAAATGAAAATTAATTTTAAAAACATGTTGTTAGAATAAAAAGTTAATTTTAAAGTAAAATACTAATAATAATAAGTTAATATAAAAAAAACATGTTGATATTAGTATTTTATAATATACGAATACTTGTGGCACAGTTTATTTGCTAAATTAAATAGATTTAAAATATACTTCAAATTCACTATTCTAATAATCTTAAAAAAGCTATTTAAATCGAAATCCTAAAGAAAATAACACATTTTGCTGACTGCTAGTTGTATTTGGTAAACAGTTTTCTAGTTCAACACAAAAACTTGTATTGTTTGGCACCATTTTTTCTCTGATCGAATGACTTGAATTTTTTAAGCATGTGTGTAAGCTTACGTCGTGGGCTATGTATATTATTCCCATAAAATGCGACTAAGGTATCATAATTTGAACATGTTCTTTGTTTTCGCATATACTAATATTTTTTCATAATTTAATTTGCTTTTACATGGAATGAATTTTATTTGATAAATGACTTGGTTCTCTATATTCTTAAATCATATTAATGTTGCAAGTTTACATATTTCAAGTCGCTTAAAAAATTTTACTATGCTGTTTTGTCACTTTTTGCTTATTAAGCTTATTTTTATATTGAACATTTGAATTTATCTTTATATGCTGCATTATATAATTTTGATTGAAAAGTATGATATAATTTTTTAAAACTATTTATATATTTACAAAGTTATTTACTAAATAAGCAATTTTAGTTAATATTCTTGAAATTATTGGTGATTATCTTTATTTCTTTTGAAAAAACTTGAAGAATACTTTAAATGTTTGATGGGCTATGCTTTTATTGATTTATTCTTCAGATTTTTATAAATTAATTATTGTTTAGTATTAGTCGTTCATACTTTTTATTTTGAGTTCAGCGCATATGCTATGAAAATATTGATACAGTAAGTCAAATCAAGCGTTGCCTAATTTCATACTTATGTTTACATTTTCAACCATTAGAATCATAAGCATTTGGTAGGTAGGTAAGTTATGGCAGACACTTTTGGAGCTTTAAGCTTAAAGCCTTGTTTCAGATCTTCAGGAGAAATAGATTAAACACTTGTTGGAGCCATGCTTGCTGCAGGAATATTCATTCATTCGTTAACAACCTATGATTGTAGTTCTCCTTGAAGAAGGTATTTGAAAAGGATTTATGTAGTCAATCGACTAACATTATTAAGCAAAGTCGATTGAAGTCGGTGAACACTAAGAGATACCTCTTGATTTGAGCAGAAAATTCGGATTTATAAATTTGTGTTAGAAAATAGTTCCTAGATTTTTGTGAGTTGCAACTTTCATTTTTCATTAAGATTATAATCTGTTAGACAGGCATAGAAATTCGCAGCAAGTAAGAATTTTAATTTCCGGATTTGCAGATAGTTCAAATATCCTAGTGAATGATAATGCTTCTATTCCTAATTTTTTTCGTAGTAGATTCCTCAGATGTTCGTATAAAGGACCATCTAGGATAATATGGTCTATGGTTTCAGGTTCACCGCACTGACAGCGGTCTGTATGCCAGCGATTAAACCTAAATAGAATCAAATTGGTAGGAAAAGATCTTGTTCTTGCTCTGGCCAGCCAGATGTCTTCTAGTTGCGATTTCGTTAAAAACCTATGATTTTTGCGAATCGATGTGAGATGAGTGAAGGTTTCAGCACATTTGCAATTTTTCCATTGATTGAGACTTTCTTTAAAGTAATCTTTTTTTGATGCCTTGTTTCAGATCTTCAGGAGAAATAGATTAAACATTTGTTGGAGCCATGTTTGCATCAGGAATATTCATTCATTCATGAAAATAAATGTTTTGCAATCTGATCACTCTAAATTTAATCATGTAAAAAAAAAAAAAAAAAAAAAAAAAAAAAAAAAAAAAAAATTCACCAGGGCAAACTTTAATTGCTTTCAAAACAATAATCTTATTGGATTATATAGATAATAAATTAGAAGTTAAGCAAATTATGTAACCATAAATATTTCTTTACCCAAATATTGAGTACAGAAAAGAAGATAAAAAATAATTATATTTACTTCTGAAGTTGCCAAATTGCCTTCAAAAAATGCATTTGAAAACTTGTTATATAGTAATTTTCTTCTAGAATTATATATGAATTATATAGAAAGATATTTTTCACACACATATACAGAAAATTCAAAATTTTGATGGAAAAGACTTAAGAAGCAATTTTTTATAATAGCTCTGCTAGTTTTATTTCGTACAACTTGCATTTTGATTAAGTCCACCTAAAAGTTAAAAAAATGAACTTAAAGAGGCTAAAACTAAAACAATTGGAATTGTGAAACACTGTATATAAAAAAAATCAATCGTGAATTTTAACAATATATAATTTTTAAAGTTAGTGATGCTACTACTATTTATTTTAAAAAATAACTGGTACAAATACATGATACTGTTCGATATCACTATAAACTAGGAATGTATATTTATTTATACAATGTGATTCTAAATTCTTATTGCAATTAAGATCTATTAAAAGAAGCAGAGTTTTACGTGCTTTTTAATGTGATTTAAGGCGAAACGATATTTATTCTGTTTTCTTCTATTGCAAGAAATAAATATAAATAAATTTATAAAGTCAGATAATTTAAATTTAAGAGGATATATATATATATATATATATATATATATATATATATATATATATATATATATATATATATATATATATATATATATATATATATATATATATATATATATATATATATATAATTAACTCTTGTTTTCACTAAATCCTGTTTTAATTTAATTATTTTAGTTCATTTCATATCGATGAATCAAGAATAATTCTTCAATTTATTTAATTAATAATAAAGCTTTTTATATACTTCAGATTAAGATTCTGTTTATGTGTACTTGTGTGCTTACAATTCTGTTTCACCTGTTTATAATTCTGTTCAGTTTTGATTTAGTTTTATTCTTTGGCTTAGTTATTTAAATCTTAAATACTAACACTGAATTTTAAAACAGTTATACCTTGGTCCTATTGTGAAATCTTACTTTATATTTTGAGTTGCTGAAAGAATTAGAATAATAACAATTAATATTTTAGCTGTGAAGCATTTCTTTGAAATTTTAAAATAAATTTTTATAACAGAGTATCATGCATAACAATAGCCAATTGCTGACGTCAGTATTTAGGAAGAACACATTATATTTAAAAATTTGTTTCACGACCACTACATTTATATAAATGAGCAAAAATTATAAAAAGTAAAAATCATTGAAAGTTAAAAAATTATATAATTTTTTAAAATAAATTTCATGTTCTATGTGTGTTTTTAAACTGTTAGAATGTTAGGGTAAATATACAACAAAATTTGCAAAAAGAAAAAAAAAATTTAGGAAACATAATTTTAGCTTGCTTTATAGATTTTTCACATGCATTTTGCTTATAATCTTGATCTTACAGGTACGTTGCTGAATAAAATAATATTGAACCTGTAGAGTAAAATATGTAGTATTATTATAAAATAAATCCCATGCATTACAGGGAATGATTATATTTTCTTAATTATTATGTTCCAAAATACAGTGTAGCTAAAAATATTTTCAATAACTTTACGTAAATTTCATAGTATTAATTTGTCTGTTTAAGAAACTAACAGAAAACAATAACAGTGAAAAAGAACTATTTTTTTAAGCATTCCAATATTATCGAATAAAAAACATTCTTTGAATTAAAAGCTATTTGAAAAAAATATTTTAGTTATATTTTTTTAAATCAATAAATATGATAGTATTATTTATTATCAGGTTAAAATTAATAAATATTAGAGTATTTTTTGTGTTATGTTAATACTTTTAATTCCGTCGAATAAAAAAAAATTACAAAAAAATAGCTATGTTATGTATAAAAGTATATGTGTACATTATGACATTAAAAATTAGTGCAATAAATTTACATGAATTCAATAGTCAATTAACTTTAATAAAAGGACTATTATATTTCATTGTTTACTTAAATACAACAATTTTGAAAACGCGTAAATAAAGTTATTAAAAAAACATCAACTTGTTTAAATAAAAGAAACATATGTATTATTTAAAATTTTAAAAACAATTTCATATTTCTAGGTAGAATATCAAAGTAATATACAGAAAGCTGAAACGGAAAAAAATTTGTTTCCATGGATAATTTTTTTTGTTTTATGAAGAAATTCTATTTTTTCCCCCTGAAGCACTTTAATCATACAACTCATACTATATTAATTCGTTTTAAGAATGTGAAATTAATATTTTATATTTTGAAGTTTTATTCTGATCAACAAAATATTCCTTGCTTCTTAAAATTTGTTAAAATAGTTTGACAAAGAAATTTATTATCATCTTATGTTTTTGTAATAAATTCATCTTGAAAATAGTGTCCTAGATATTTTTTTAAAACCATTACTTTAAAGAATGAGTTTTAACAATGCAAAAGTTGAGTAAAAAATTTCAAAATAATAAATAAATAGTTATTAATATTTAATACCCAAGAAATGGTTCAAAATTAACAAAATTATTTATAAAAAAAAAAAAAAAAAAAAAAAAAAAATTGAAATGAAGAAAACGCAAATTAAATTTGTTAATGGCTTTTTTAATTTTAAATATTAATTTAATCATTTTTTCTTTGTGCTTTATATATGAGCTAGTAAATTATCTTTAGGAAAATATTTATGCAAAATTTATGTGAATGAGAATTCAAATAAATCATTCCTGAAGATTTTTGTGTATTTCAATATTCTGTGTGCCTTAAGTGTTTTTAATTTTAATATAAGATATTTAAACAGTATTCATCAATTGAACAAAGTTCAAAAGATTTTTAACTTGTGAGTTAATAATTTAAGCTAATCATATTTTTAAAAGAATTAATTTTTACAATTGAAATTCGGTATTTGGAGCATAATATTGAATAGGGAAATACAAGTAATGGTAACTATTTTTGCTTATAGTTTTTTCATTTTATGAAAGTCCACAAATTTTAAATTTCTTTAAATTAACAATTTCATTCAAGCTCCCATATTATATGTTAGATGGCAGCACTATAAATTTTACTTTATAAGCAATAAATAAAGAATGCTATTTGATACCAGCCTAAAACTTAATTTCCTCTAAAAATATAGAGATATTTTTTTAAATTATCAATCTCTATGAACATAATGAATTTTATTCTTTTAAATATGAACAGTGTTTAAATATTTTTGCTTAACCTTAGAAATTACATTATTGCATTACCTAAGAAATATATTACTTTACGGCCTGATTTTAGTTAATTAATAATAATTTTCCTTATACAATTATTTATTTTTACTTATAAATTAATTTGATGATGAATTTAAATGATATAAATAATTATTTAGTTTTTTTAAAAATTGTTTTAATGTATGAAATTTTTCTTTAAAGAGACTTAAAATATCTGATATATTTTTACAATACAGTATCATAGATGGCACCACAGTCTGTGACATTAGAATTTAAAAATGAACAAGTATCTCCTGGACTTTCTAATAATAACAAAGATTAAGTATTTTTCCCACTAAATTAGGAGAAAATTCTCCTCTTTATAACATGTTGACACATGATTAAACAGTGAAATTAATTTCTGGATGATATTCAGTTTAAATTATGTTTTGTATTCATTAAAATGTTACATATAATTTTGAATTGCTTAAACCATATTTTCTTGTATATAATCCGCAGCGGTGTATTCTTCGCAGAACCTTTTCTTAAGAGTAGAAAAAAAAAATTACAAAAATACATTTTTTTATAATTTGTTAATTTGTGGCAAATTTTTCCGTGACATATATATATATATATATATAACACTGTGTCATAAAAATACACAGTGTGATTAAAAATATAAAAAATTATTATGAAAAAAATTTGTTTCAATTCATTTCATCGCAAAGTGCGATAAACTAAGATAAAAGCTCGATTTGATCAAGAGCGATAATTCTGAGAAGCTAATATAGTTTGTCGAATTTTGTATTCTATTAAATTTTAAAGCGAGAATAGAAATATATCTTTTAAAGATAAAATTATTTTCGTTAATAATTAAATGAAAGAAATGATTATTTTTCGAATTTGCGCATTGGATATATTTTTCTTTTGTCCCGCACATGCTTTTTTAAAAGATATTTTTTTACCTTACTTTAACACGTTTGTCGGCATTCTTTTATTTCCGCCATTGTTTATCACAATTTTTTTTATTTACTTTCAGTTTAAAATCTGCTATTTAACTTAGAAGTTTTTACTTCTACATGGCGATATGCGAACTTAAAAATTTTCAGAACGAAATTGTTGGTTATTTCACGTTTTTACTGCTTAACATTAACCGAGAAGTATACCAAGTGAACTACAGTTTCAAAGTCTTAAATATTGTTGATATTTATAAAGCTTACTTCTAAGATTCGGTGATTTAAAATTAATGATGAAAGATAACTAGCAACTTTTAATGTGTTGGATATTTTTTACATTTCAATAAACACTTATAGATAACAACATTTCTACAATTCGACAGATGATCAGTATTTACAAACATGAGAATTTAATACAAAGCAAGCCTGTGCCTAGCAAAGCTATTTGGCAGAAGTCATCTTGAGAGGACAAATTCTCGTTGTCAATGTTCAACAAATCCAGCCTCCAGTCATAATATTAAATATACAACTTAAGCACCATCTACTTCCAATAATTTATTTATTAGTCCAAAACCTGGAAGATAAATGTTACTGAAAAACAGCCACTTAATGGGTAAAATCTCGAACTTTATGAAAGACAGACCAAACACAAGTCTAGCCGAAAACAAAAAATTAAAATATAAATTTTCTCCTGTGTGATTGGAAACGGGGTGAAACATAAATTTAAATTTTACTTTTTACATAACAGTCTGCCAATAATTTCAGTGAAAACTCTGAAATTATTTCTGCTTTTGGAGATTGCTGAATAAGTGGAAGTAACCATACAAGAATATTTTTTAAAATTAAATATCAAAAGTAAAATGAACTTTAAGAAATACTTAGTATGGCTAATAGGAACTACTCACGTCCATACTAAATGTAAAATGGTGGTAGCCAATAACTGCTGTAATATTTTTTCAAGGAACGACTTTTAGCGCCATCTGTTAAACATACTACGAAACATAAACGGCATTTTTTTTAAAAACTTTATTGTAAGCTTTTCGCATGGAGAACGTTTTGCTATTATTATTATTATCATCATCTGTTGATGCGTTTAATACGCAGAAGAAAATTAGAAACTTTTAACACATAATCCGTGGATAAAATATCGAAAAATACGCTAAACAATTTTTATATTAAAAAATAAGCATCAAATCCTAATTAAATTGCTTGCTTTGAATTACCATTCCATTTAATGAAATTTACTACCAAAGAAAAATTGGAAAATAGTAAATTATTTGTTGTTTTAGTTAAATATTTATTTTTGATATAAAATGTTTTTTAAAAACATTTTGAAATCTCCTCTGTTAAAATTTTTCAATGTAATTTATTTCAATTTTATAATTTAAGAATATGTAAAGAGTGATTTTAAGTAAAAAAAAAAACCTTTTAATAAATTTAATTACAAATGAAATTTATTGAAGTTACAGTTTCATTAGTTATAGTATATTTTATTGTTAAATACAAATTTGTTTAAAAATTGGACTCGACAAAGCAATTATAAAAATAGATGCAGAAAATACAATGCATAAGTAGCAATAATCATTCTTGGTATAATTCAACCATTTAAGCAACTTTAAAAAAAAGTTTCTTGTTTACGACATGGTGAAAATTACCATTGATTTTTTTCAATTTATAAACATTTCTTTATTGTATTTTTTTTAATTATAAATAATTTGCATACATTTTGACATAAGAAAAGATATACTTGTTATTAAATCATTCATTTATTACCTTTTTTTTTTTTAACATTGATTCCTCATTTTATCCTAACTTCAATGATTGCTGCCTTCTCTGATGTCTTAATAATAAAATTACAATTAGCAAATATATATTATTACTATATGTCAAATAAAATTTATTATATATTCAATAAAAATGTTAATTATAACCCAATATTTTATATCAAAACACAGCGCATCGAAATTATTTTTTAACATAAATTAAGTTAGTGAAAAAGAACAAGTTAAATCTTTAAAAAAATATATATGAAAATTTATTTTAATCATGTATCTTAACTAAACTTAAAATTGTACAGTATTCAAGATCTTTGAAATACTTAAATGTTTATTTATAAAACAAAAGTAAATCTGGTATCAAAATTTAAAATACCTAACTAATGTATATATATATATATATATATATATATATATATATATATATATATATATATATATATATATATATATATATATATATATATATATATATATATATATATATATATATATATATATATGAATCCAAGAATCCAAATGTCTTTGTCATTTATGCATACATTAAAAATTTTCTAAGCAAAAATTGATTATATTGGTGAACAATTTATTCATGCTATTAAATAGTTTATGTATTGAAACTTTAATTGCGGAAAACTAAAATTTTGCATATAATGAATAGATAAAAAATAAAAGTTTTTAAGATTATTCATTAAAATGAAAATTAAAAAATATATTTCTATAAATGAAAAATTCAATCAATAAAATAATTAAATGGAAGTTTATTTTTTTATAAGAAATTAATCTTAGGCAATTTTAAAGAGAAATGATGAAAAGTTATGTTTTTAACCGTAAAAAATAATTTTAGACAGCTAAATTTGTATTTTACTGGTTATTAAAACTAATTATTAATAAATATCAATATATATATATATATATATATATATATATATATATATATATATATATATATAATATAATAATAATAACTAGTTTCTTTTTTGTTTAATTTTGAAATCTATTTGTATAAAATATCCATATCCTTTAAAGTATTTCTTGCAGTAAAAATTTATTTTGTTTTAACTTATTTAAATTATGCTATTTTTATTTCACATGTAATATATATATATTTAGTTATTTAATAAAAGGTTTTTATTAGTTTTCATTATTGCCTATAGATGGCAGTGTTCAATAAAATAAAACATTATAGGTTATATACATTTCAATAGATGGCAGCACCAAAAGTTGTAGGAAACGTGCGTTGTTAATCGTTATGTTTTAATGAATAAATCATTATTTAAAATTATTAATTTATATTATTAATTTACATTTTTAAAATAATTTGTGTAATAAATAATTTACTTATCTATGTTTAGTGGAATTTAGTACCTGTTAAATATAAACATCTTAATATTTAAAAAAAAAAAAGATATTTGAGGGCATTTATTTGAAAGGGAATTTGTATCAAACATAGAATATTATTCATAACTTTTATTCATTATTAATAATTAAATGCCAATGAAATTTCGGTAAAAAACCTTCACAAATATATATCTAAGAATAAACCTAATAAGTTATAAGCTTATTGCAAAAATAATTGTAATTGAAAATTGATTATAAATGAAAGTAAGCAATAACAATAATTCAATATGCATGTGTGTGGATATATTGTTTACATTTTAAATAAATAATGTATTCAAAACCAGAAGAATTTGCTCAAGTATGGCCACTCATTTTGCAGAGATACATTGTTTCTTTTGAGAACAATGTTATTAGCAAATTAAGCAATCAATGTAATTAGAAACTGTGGGAAGGTATAAAACATTCTGGTTTCCTTTATTTTGTGATAACCTTTTTACATATTTAACCCTTTTACAAAATTACAAATTAACATTTGTTATAAAATTAGTGCAGTTACAATATTAAAAATATTGTAATCACAGCAGAACATTTTGGTTAAAGCCTTTTAATGTATCCAAGCCTTTTAATACAAGTTAATACTACTTCTCCCTATATGTTCCAAATACTAAGACTTACCTAACAGACACATTTTTTTTAAAAAAATAAGTTCATACTCTCCTACAATATAAACATTTTGAAAATATGTACATTCTTTATAAATCGAATCATATTTCAAAGCATTTTAATCCTTAGCATCCCTTTTTTTTAAAAAAAAAAAAAAAAAAAAAAAAACACTAATTTGTTTCTCCTTTCAAGAGAAGTTTGAAATTTCTTTTTTATTAGTCATATTATTATACCAACATAAGATTTGAATTGCTGTTAAATTTTTTATTTGAAATTAGTCAACGATTTGTGATATCTATAATACTGAATTTTTATTCAAAAATTGAAAATTTCGGAAAATCGATTCGAAAATTTGAGTGATATTTACGGACAATTGTTGCTTTTGTTTTATCAGCATGCTTCACAGCATCAATCCCTGAGACGAGTAATTGTCAAGGATTATATTCTTATAGGTATTTCAGTTTTTGTCCGGAAATTCCATGTTTTTAAAATTTTTTGATGTATTCTAAGGGTTATACTAACTCCTCCTTATAAATCCCAACTTGATAAATTGGGATTTATAAGGAGGAGTTACTATAACTAATGTTTTAAATATACATATTTTAAAATTTAAATAAATTTCAAAATATGTATATTTGTGAAAGACAATTGAGCAGGAAAAAATATAAGCATAGATTTCGTGGAGCGATAAGTGTTAACGTTATCCGTGTTAAGGATGAGTTTGGATGAATATGGGAAAAGAGCAAAAAATAAAAAGAGCGCGGGCCACTTAAAAACTAAAATGACAATTAATATTCTTTATTTGAGTAAATTAATAAAAATATAAGATAATTAATTCTGCATTTGAATAAGTAATTGATTGTGTATCAAAGAATATTCTATAAGAATATTATTCGTAATAAAGCAATATCAATTTAAATAGTATAAAATATCATCTTGTGAAACTAAACATTCTTAAATTTACTTCCAATTTTAAGCTATGCAATGGTTAGGAGAATTTTTATCTTTGAAACGTATGTTGAAACACGATTAAATAAATTTTTGAAAAAAACTAAGAAAAAGCTGCAATTTAGTGCAGTCTCAACGTGTTTTTTTTCAGTCTTAAAACATTGGATAATATTTACTGATGGAATTTTACAAAATTGCGTAACTGTTGAAACAAAAGAAATTTCTAGAGAAATAAAATAATTTAATTAAAACATCAATATTTTCAGTGAACATTGTGGCTCGAAGAAAAGATAGTTTCACATCTCTTTATAAAAAACTTTTGGAAACAACAGGCGAAAATTGTCACCTAAAATAATTCTCCTTGTCCCGGGTAAATCAACAGACGTTTCAAACACTGCCCAGTTGTAATTCATCCTTTGATTGATAAATATATTGAAGCATATGAAGAGGTTCTTAAGGGTGATACACAGCGCAAACACAAGAAAAGGTATCCAAAATAAATAAATAAATAAATAAATTGAAAATATTATTAAAAAAAATCTTTTAGCAAAAAAATTATAATATGAGAAGAACATGGAGTAAAAAATAAAAATGTATTTGCTCTGGCATTAAAACCAGTAGAAAAGAACAATAATTTAAAACTACACTGTTGGACAATTGCTAAGGACGGATAACACTATCACCCATAGCAACCACAAAATGAAAGAAAGCAAAATGTGGAAAATTAGAATAAGTGCGGGATAGTAAGAAGAAGTATGCGTATGCAATTTTTTTCCCACGTCTGTTCATCGCATGATAGAGTTCATAAGAGCTTTAAAGGTTTTGATGCTTGTGGACAGTTGTTGTTTCAAGTCAAAGTTTTACAGGAAAGATTTAATAGACGAACTTGAAATTTTTGGCATGTTTTCCCGACATCAATTGGATAATTTTATGCGTGGCCGAATTATTGGGAAGATCGAAGACGGATGAAAAATAACAGATGTTACCAGGGAGTTCAACATCGCTCACAGCGTTGTTTCATGGCTGTGGAAGTCATTTAAAACTACTGGAATGTGTAGTAGGCGGCACGAGGTAGGTAGTGTTAGAAGTACGACGCCTGCAGAAGACAGATATATCGTCCTATCAGCAAAAAGAAACAGGCGCACCACAGCTCAGCAGGTGGCAAATCACTTTCTTGCTGCCTCAGGAAAGCAGATATCCCGAAAAACTGTTGCCAGACGTTTCAGGGGAGGAGGACTATACGTCCGCAGACCTGTTACGTGTGTCCCATTGACCAGACAGCACCGTACTGCTCATTTGCAATGGCGTCGTGATCATCGCAATTGGATTGAACAGTCCTGTCGGATATCGGTCCCTTTCCTGGATATTTTCTAGACGATAAGCAGTACCGCTCTCGATAATTCGGTTATTTCAACCCAGAACACTTTCCAATGCCACTTTAATATGCGTCTTGTGGAACTATTTCAGAAGAAAAGAGTAATTATAACCTTTAAGGGAAATTTTTCAATCCAGAAATGAAGAGGTGGAGACATTTCTCATCAGATCACGAAATAACATCGAAGCAGTAAGAGTGTCATTTTTGCGATCAACGTGGCTTTTGGCGCTCAAACATACGTCTGCCCTTGGATTTTCAGATAATTTTGTAAAGTGAATTTTGCATGATCAACTTTCTTTTCATCCCTAGAAGCCGTTTATTGGGTAAGAACTTTCTGAATGTAACTTTAACACTCGAAGAAATGCATACGAAGCACTTCTTGATCATGTTCCTCAAGACATGCTTGTGTTTTTAGGTGGCGAGGCTCATTTCCATTTAACTGGATTAGTCAATAAACAAACTATTCATCATTGGACTATCAACAATTCCCAAGAACTCCATCAGAAATCTGTGTTAAAATTAAAATTACGAGTGAATTTTGCGCGATTAACTTTCTTTTCATCCACAGAAGCCGGTTATTGGGTTGGAACTTTCCGAATGTAACTTTAATGCTCGAAGAAATGCATACGAAGCATTTCTTGATCATGTTCTTTAATACACGCTTGTATTTTTCAGTGGCGAGGCTCATTTCCCTTTGATTGGGTTAGCTAATATACAAAATATTCACCATTGGGCTAACAAAATTCCCCAAGAACTCCATCAAAAGCCTTTTCATTTACCACGTGTTGCTGCGCAATCTCATCAGCTGGAATTGTGGGCCCATGGATTTTTGAAGAATATGAACAGACTGTCAGAGTCACTTCAAACCATTATGTGAACATGCTGGAATGTACATTTGACCATGATTTTTTTGACCACAAGCATTTAGGGAAAGTATGGTTTCAAGAGAACGGAGGAACAATGCATTCTTCAATGGCATCGATAGTTTGACTGTGACATCACTTCTTCGGGTGCTTCATTTCAATGCGAAGCTATTTGGAATGGCCAGCGCGTTCTCCCGATTTGGTCCTAGGTAAATTTTTGTGGGAATATTTAAATTACATATCTATTCGGATCACCCACAAACTGGGGAAGATTTGAAAAGAAATATTCAAAAAGAAACAATCAATACCTACCAATGTGCTGAAAAGATTGATGAGAAATAGCAGAATTTGGTTCATCCAGTCTCTCAACAACGACAGGAGTCACTTGCCTACTCGGATATTTAAAACTATGTAGCTAAAATTTTAATATACAACTGTTGTATGTAAAAATAAGTAAAAATACATCTTTAATAATTTGTGTGTTATTGCAATGTTGCTAAGGAAACTAGCTTGCTGCATTCTGTATTACTCCAAAGAACGCGATCCTCAGGCATGATACATCCGTGATAATAACTGATTGGAAATATCAAGTAAAGATCAAATTTTTTTAAAAGAAAAGTTTTAATCTTTTAAATTTAGAAGTGCAGCTTCATTTCTGTTTATTAATTTGCGTTAGATGCGTTTTGACTGTTATATTTTAAAAGACAGAAAGTTTACAAATATAAGTCTGTTGTATTTTTAAAACTTTCTGGAAAACAATACTGTAATTATCTCACAACAAATATTAAATTTTTCATCAAAACGATTCAACAGTTATTCATATTAGTGCACACAATTAAATTTAATAAATGCTCTACATTGCAATTACGTTACATTAATAATTTTACAACAAAATTAATTTTCAATTAATTCGACCACATTAATTTTAAATCAATCATACTGAGAAAATGTAATTCACTAGGTGAAATAAATTCAATGAAATTTTTTTTAATTACTTATATAATAACAAAACATTCCTTCAATTAAACTGTAACTGTGTTTCATACTATTTTAATAAAAAATACACATTTCTTTTTAGTAAAAAATAAATAAATAATCAAATTTTATTGATAATTGAACAAGTAAAAAATAGTACATTTTTATTTCAATCTTATTCATCGTAATATATGATAGGTATATCTATCTAAATACTTGCCTAATTATAATAAAGTCAATATTTATTACATAAAATCAATAATGCACAATATATTAATACATTTTAATTTATTCAACAAAGTTTGTTGAACTTATTTATTTTTTCCAATCTCTATAGAAAATGTATAATTTGAAACGTTTTAAATTAAGTTCATTAAGAAAATGAAGCTAAACTTTGAAAAATGTGAATAGAATAATGTTACAGAAGCTTTTCAAAACCTGATGAAAGGAAGTTGCGCAATCGACTATACAAGATTACTTTTATGGAAACACAAATAAGGCTATTTAAATGGAGTCAGTTGAACAAATAGTGATCTCAGATATTCAGGAAATTGATTTTCCCGTTTCTATTTCTTTTTCAAGATTTAATTCTGAGAGTTTATTTTCAAATATTTTTATTATTAACTGTATTTTATGAAAGGGACTTTGTAAATGTAATTTTCGTGATTGGGAAGAATAAATTCACAGGGAATTATTTTTCAGAATCATTAATTTTCCAGATGAATTAATATTTATTGGATGTTATTAAGATTCTGCAGTGTAATTACATTTTTTACCTGTTTAATTTGAGTTGTTGAATGTATGGCGATCCTTTATTTGTGAATAATTTGTAGGTATCGTGAAAATTACATAAAACTATTCGTTTTCTTGGGTTATTAACATGCAATTCTTGCCATTTATTTCAAAAATTGAGGTTCTATAATTAAGTGGAGACAATGGTGGCAATCTATCAGGAGTTTGTTGTTATTGCGGGAAAATACTAAGATCGAATCCGGACTTGAACACGACAAGAAGATTTGTCATGTTCATTAGAATCGAATGGGGCAGGTTAAATAAGAGGTAGTCGTAATATAAAGTCAAATGATACTTTTGAGAATTAAGAAGTACTTTAAAGAAGTGAAATGATACTTTTGAGAGTAAGGTCAAGTTTTGGGTGATTCTTTTGGGCAGAGGTGCCGTATAATCCATGATTATAAGTTCTGAATTTTTTTGGCGATAAGGAAATGTAGCCAAGATGACGGATGTATAGTGACGTGCGCAATGACATAAATACTAGTGTTACCAAAATAGAATTTACTGCATAATTCTTATAGGTCTCCATATGTGTATGGCGTAATAAAAATGAGGTTACCAGATATATAAGAAAATCAGACAAAAAATCACCAACTCAATCTTGAGTTAAGTACACGGAAATAAGTTGATTCTCAATCACTCGCTCATAAATGAAATAACCATCTCGTAGTTTTGAACCAGGAATAAGGAATAAAGTCAATACAAGAGTATGTACTCTCAAATCTTTACATCATAGGAATAGAAGGACATTAGACGTTGTGAAGAATTAACGTGCAAGGACCAATTAACGGGCAACAAGAGTGTTTTTATCTGGATCAAGTATCGAATCCATGGCTGATTCACTGGCTAAAAAGTGATCCTTGATAGATCAACGCATGAATCGCCCTCTTTCATTTCATTCAACTAAATTGTTTGTTAACCTGACTCTCAAGAAGACTCAAACAAGATATGGTTCAACGTGCGACGTACAAGAGATGGAAGATTTTGGGGGAGGAAAGAGCTGTTCCCGTTTTTCCAAGACAGACTGCGGTGGCCTTTTTTAGAGGCCTAACTGGACATGATTGTTTGCGGGACCATCTCTATAGAATTGGAGAGGCGGATTTCCCGGAATGTGTTTTGTGTGACTCTGATCAACCAATGACTTTTGAACATTTAAATAATTGTGTGGTTCTTTCTCAGTGTAAGGGCATTGTTGAAAAGTATTGGAGAGCCCGTAAATTAATGGCTTAGGCGCTAATGTTCGGCATTTGTAAATAATAGTATCGAATCCATTACCTTCCAGGCACGAGATTGACCTCTTTCCCCATCATTGTCCTATGATCTTTCCTTCAATTGATTCTTTAAGAAATGTTAAAAAATTTTTTACTGAGGATAACAGTAAGTTTTCATTAAATGAATGAAAAAAACAAACAAACTAATACCTTCTTTATACTATTACATTGTACCATATAACATTAATATGAATGATAATAGATAAATGAACCGATATTTGATGACAAAATGATTAGTTTATTTCAACATTTACAATAATAAGGGAGAAGACTGAAGAGCTATGGAAAATTTATCAAGTGAATGTTTCGAAATCTTTTATAGTCTAGCAAAAACAAAATAAGATAATTGAATAGAAAACCCTTATAAAGTTGGGGTTTCATTCAATTTTTGGCATGTTTATAAGGCTTTGATATGTCTTAAATAATTCTGCAAATGAAGGAATTAAGGTAGTTGTGTTATAAATAACTTCTCTGCATCCCTCACTTAGAAGGATGTCCAAGTGGCGGGAATCCTTCTTTCAGTGGATTCCCTCCCATGTTAACATCCAAGACTACGATGCTGCACATATTTTGGCTAAAAGTGGTTGTTCCATGTTTCCCAACAGAGACTTCCAAACATTCCCAAAAAGTCCTCACCTAGAAGGATGTCCAAGTGACGGGAATCCTTCTTTCAGTGGATTCCCTCCTATGTTAACATCCAAGACTACGATGCTGCACATATTTTGGCTAAAAGAGGTTGTTCCATGTTTCCCAACAGAGACTTCCCAACATTCCCAAAAAACCCGCACCTAGAAGGATGTCCAAGTGACGGGAATCCTTCTTTCAGTGGATTCCCTCCCATGTTAACATCCAAGACTACGATGCTGCACATATTTTGGCTAAAAGATGTTGTTCCATGTTTCCCAACAGAGACTTCCCAACATTCCCAAAAACCCTTACCTAGAAGGATGTCCAAATGACGGGAATCCTTCTTTTAGTGGATTCCCTCCCATGTTAACATCCAAGACTACGATGATGCACATATTTTGGCTAAAAGAGGTTGTTCCATGTTTCCCAACAGACTTCCCAACATTCCCAAAAATCCCTCACCTAGAAGGATGTCCAAGTGACGGGAATCCTTCTTTTAGTAGATTCCCTCCCATGTTAACATCCAAGACTACGACGCTGCACATATTTTGACTAAAAGAGGTTGTTCCATGTTTCCCAACAGAGACTGAACACTAACTTATAATAAAATTTCTCTGCAAAGAAATAAGAAGACAGGTCTCACCCCTTCTGTCTATTCCAGGTTCAGCAGGAATACTCCAAGGATTGCTTTAGAATTCGGGGGTTATTCCTATATACGCAAACATTTCCAATGAAAGAAGTAATCAGTAATTACGTTAACAGTAAGGTCAGAAACACATTTATATCCCCATAAAAATTCTCATAGTACTCAGACAGCTGAAACGAATGATGTCTTCAATTAGTTTTATTGAATGCTAAATAAACATTTTGTATCTTATTTTGATTTTTGTTGTTGATATTCCTGATGCGTAATCGCTAAAATGATATAACATTTCCTTTAACGTAAGAAAAGAAAAATTATGTTCAAATTACTAGGTTAAAGTCAGAATTAGTATTATTTTTTTTAAATGCCCATTCCAAAATTTTGTTTTGTTAATACTTTTAAAATACAAAGATCTTATCATGATGATAGTTTTTTGATAAATGAAGGCTCTATTTTCATTGCTTTCGAGTTGCAGGATCAAAACTTTTATCAATCTCGAAAGGTTTTGAAAACAAAATAGAAACATCTAGTTATTTAATTTATGTCATTAATTTAATCGATAAATTATCGTAATCATCTGATATGGATCTCACTTATTTTGCATTGTTCTACTTTGTTATTTAATTACAAGAAGAATATTTTTGTTATTCCTTTCCCATATTTTTACAAAAAGCAATAATTTCTTATATATTCATGTAAAAATGCTATTCATAATTTAAAATTTTTTTCCTCCAAAAAACTTTCGATGAAAAGCAGGTCACATTCTCTGCTTAATTACGGCTTTCGATTCTAGATTCAGATTTTTTGTAAAAGAAAGAATGAGCCATGAAAAAGAATTGCAGTACTTACGCAGAAATGACCTAAACCATTAAGAAGGTTTTTTAGCTTTCTCATTTTGAATTATAGAAACCTTTTATGAAATCCAAAGCCTTGAAAATGGTAGAAATATCCTATATTTTTCTTATTAGGGTCCACATTTTAAAAGAAAGGATGTATCGTATTTCATCTTTGCACCAAGTCCAGCGGGGCTTTCCAGGGACAATTTGTAACTGTGCCAAGCTGCCCAAATGGATTGCTTTAATCGCAAATCACACGATCCAAGACCATCTGAGATAGTTGAATAATTCTTCCATTTTCTAGCCATATCGTTCTTTTATTTTTTTTAGGACATGACCAAAAAAAAATTCTTCAGCATAGTTGATAAATTGTTTTGTGGTATTTCTTACAACATTTCAACCATGCGTTTATTCTAAGTTATCAAAAGAAAATAATATTGGTCATACAGGATATAGGAGACCTAACACATATTTCCGAGGTTTAAGAGTAAAAAGCATTTTATAGATTGGGAGAAATAAGCCTTTTATAGATACTACATTTTTATTTTTTAGCTAGTTCTAACTCGAAGAAAATCAAATTTGTTTCATAAAGCCAAATTCGCTGAGAAATTGAATTTAAACAAATGATTTTTGAATGTAAGCCAGTTTCTTAAAAAATATTCGTTCTTTTCTATTCTAATGCCAAGGCAAATATATATATACAAACGGACAACAAGCAATTATTTATTTTTTAAAATATTTCCTTTTTATTTTTAAAGATAAACATATTTTATCGAATTGTCATTCGAAAATAAATTTATAATAATAATTCTAATATATATTATAGTGGATTCTTTTAGAAATATGAAAAAGAGCTTTATTGTTTGGCTTGGTAAAATGATTACTTCTTGATCTGTTATTATTAAGTAAAAACAACACGATCAAATTTACTAAATAGCTAAGCCAATAGTAAATTTTAAAGTGCTCTATTTACAGTATTTGACAAAATCGAGTTAATGCTATTTTGACCTTTACCAGTTACACTAGTTTTAAAAAATTTATTATTTTTTTAAACATTGATTTCTTAAGAGCTTTAATAATACTTATCTCAAATTAGTCAAATATGTGAACACTACAAACTTGAAAATTTGTTTCATTCTTGTATTTAAGGCGTCTAAGACTTATGATAATAAGTCTTCAAATATCTTTAAGAAAGAAATTTTATATTAATCTATTATTTTAGCTATTACATAGCATGTGAGCAATTCTGAACAAGCAATAGTTTCATCAAAATAAATTATTTATATATATAACGTCCCGTTATATAATTCTTAAAAATGAAAGGTACAACGAAATGAAATATAAAACTAGAAATTTTTTCAGAATATTTAATCAGAGCTATAATTTTATTTTTTACTCAAAAGTTACTTTTTAAAAATATGAGACTATTTAAAAAATCATTAATTTTAGTGAAATGGATATCGTTAATTGACAATTAATAGAAATTAATCTTCTTTGATTGTTTCAACAATGGATGCTAAAATTAATATATTCAAACAATATTTAAAAAAAAAAAAAGAACTGAAATTATTATTATTGAGAATACTTTATTTTCATTGATTTTTACTATTCTTTTATTGTATGAGTTTGTCCTCGTTTTATATTTTTAAATACCTAAAGATTAAATTAAAGATTAAAGATAAAACAACACGTGTGTTATTTGCGAAGTGATTCTAATATTTCTCTTTGTTGCATATTTATCTGTAATTTCTACAAATATATTTTCTTATAAAATATAAACATGTATATATATATATATATACATATATATATATAAATTTTGTAAATAAGTTAATCATGAACTAAAGAAATGAAATTTAAATATTCGTTGATTTGATTTTCTTAGTTTCAATTTTAATAGTGAATGTGTGTACCAAATTGAATTCTACGCAGATATTTGTAATAAAACAGATAAGGAATTTTTAAGTAAAAAATATAATTTCAAGTTTTTAAAAATAAACATATATCAAATATTTTCACATACACTTCAATATCATATATTTGAAATAAATTGTATAATTTATCTAAAATCAACATTTTTTTTATATCCTTACATACTTAATATTTTTGTTGTAATATTTTATTTCAAAGACAAAAAGTTTTTAATTAAATTAATTTCCATGTAGTAATTAAATTGAATTTTCTATTGATGATAAAGAAGAAATAAAATTTCATTGAGAGAACTGTTTAGTAACAGATGGTAATATGCCAAAAAATTTCAAAACTAAGCATATGTAATATATTTCGATTCTGAGGTGCATTTGAAATTCTACATTTTAAGAAATGTAATGTTATCATTTGTAAAGTTCCTTTGCCCTTTGTTATCCGAGTTAGGTGAAGCTGGTATAATTTATTTTCTGACTTTTCACCCATGACACATCACTATCGGCTTTCTCTCGCAAGCGAAATTTAAAAGACATTATGTCCAAGTCATTAGTCAGGTAATGTCAAAGCTTATGCATAATGCCTGCTAGCATCTCATTTAATATTTCTTTCAAACCATTTTAAGAAGAACGGTAAATTAAATTGCTATTGAAGTATTTTAAATTACTGCTCCTAATTTTCTTTTTACGGGTTTGAAGAATTACAGTATGTACTGTAATTAGGTTTAAGTAATAGGAACCCCAGGTTAATTAATTTTCAATTTTATGCATCAGAAATTTGTGTCATAAAGATAATTTTATTTCCTGTAAAAATATGCAAAAGATATGATTATAATAAGTAAAATTATGATATAATATTACAAGTACATTTATTTTATTTTTAAATGCATTTAAAAAGTAATTTTACTACTTTATATTATATGATTAAAATATATTTTTATAAAGGGAACTTACTTATGGAGTGCACATTTAAATATATAAAATAAATATAATTAAATAATTTTGTACATGAACACACACACACACACACACACACACACACACACACACACACACACACACACACACACACACACACACACACACACACACACACACACACACACACACACACACACACACACACACACACACACACACACACACACACACACACACACTTATATATATTTCATGCAATTTTATTAGTTATCGTGTAAAAATTGGATATTTCATTCCAATATAGTTTTGTACATGAACTTTAATAAATAATTGTCTCGTATCTATTACTTAAATTATTTAAGATAAAATGGCAAATATTATCTATATAAAGTAAAGAAAGAGGACATATATAGTGTTTTATGAGCATTTTATATTTATATTGATTTTTTTCAAAACATAAATTTATTTTAAATTTCAGACCAGTTTTCATATAAAAGTCATTAAATGTGTTCAGATTTTTAAAAAAAATTATATTGATCAATTATTAAGATTAATGCTAACAATAACAAATCACTTAATTAAGCCAATTTAATATTAAATAAATTTATGTTATTTTTTGTTTGAAAATAAATAAATTTAGAATAAAATTTCTCGCTAAACAAATGGAATACTTTTATATAATGAATAAAATGCTTAATTCGATCTAGCAACCAATATTCTAGGGCAAAATTTATTTGAATATTGAAAAATTCTTAGCTGTTGATGCATAAAGACACTTCGACTGAACTGTACACAAATTCCATATACTAGTCCTTTACATTGTTTTTTAAAACTGCAAATATTTTTTCTCCGATATTAAAATAAAAACAAAATATTTTTCTATCATTTTATGGGATTTTGTTATAGCATATATTTTTTACATACAAATACATGAAAGAACTATGGAAACTTAAAATTAAAAACATTTTGTGAAGGTTTTAAGCATTACTGCTGGCTGAAGCATTTGAACAATATAAGTATTTCTATGATACGCTATTATATAATTAGAAAATCTTGTTTTATTAATTTAATTTTCTTATAATTTTTTATGGAGATTCTATGCTTGTTCATGTACACATTTAAAATCCAATACAATCGTTACATTAAAGTTTTAATTGTAACAATTAAAAAAGGATTATTTTCTTACAAACTTTTTGATTAGTAACATTTTCATTATATTACAATTGAATTATTAAACATTTATAACTCTATAATCACTGCAATAAAATTCTATAGCAAGTAATTGTGTTAATTTGCTCAAACATAGCAAGCTCCTTAGGTTAGAGTAAACAAATAAAATATTTCATAAACAATGTTTAATAATTAGTTTTATAATAACTAGTGTAAAACAATTGAATGTGTTTTAGATTTAAATTTAAAAAATATAAGTCTACTAAACTAATTCATTATATATATATAGAAATCAATAAGGTTAATTATTAATTTCATGGATCTCAACAAGCGAAATTATTAAATTTGGAAAAAAATTTGTTTCAAATGTCACTTTTTCAAGGAGAAGAAACCATAAATGAAATTTATAGAACATAATTAAATGTATTTTTATATCATCTTAATATGTACACAAAGCAGAGACACTGTAAATTCCATTTATAATTTATTTTTACCTAATTTTATTTTTTGCTACTGCAAATTACTAAGCAAATCTGTCTAAGTTTTCTGTAATTCTAAATTCTGTTCATATCTATGTGCCATGAAAATAACGATGAATGGTAATGTGCAATAGAGAGACACACGTTGCCCTTTTAACCAATTTCTTCAATAAAAGTACGTCATGCGCTCTTAAATTTCTTTTTTAGAATATTTAAATCAGGAAGAGTTTTCTTTTTTAACGTATTTTTTGTTCAAAAATACGTTATAAATTCTTAGAATTCTTTGTTGGAATGTTTAATCTAGAAAGAGGCTGTAACCTATTTTCCCATTAAGTATACGTTATATTAGTTTAGAATTCCTTATTTGAATGTTTTTCGAAGACTCGGTGAAAATTAAGTTTTTAATTATATATTTTCTGCAACATTTTCTATGATTCTCTTTATTTATAATTATTCTTATAATCTAGATATCACTTTTAATTCTCTATTAAACCATTTTCTGAATTGAATTTCATTCCTCTCTTTTATTCTTATATTTCTGCCTATTTCACAAGTGAAAATAATATTTATCTTTCACGGATTATGTTTGTAATTATTATAATCATTATGCTAATTATTGTTCTAGGTCATAACTTAATATAACTTTTAATAGCAGTACCCATTTTTTTGTTTTACTCATCAAACTTTTATATTTTCTTCTTGGTAACAAGGATGGAAAGACCCAGAAGAAAGGAATACCTGTTTATTTTTTTAAGAAAGATATTATTCACAGCTTTTTCAGCCACAATGCCTAGAATTTCAACAGCTCGACGTTTTCTCTTAAACCAAAAACTTAATCAGTTTCCGTGATACAATCCAGGAATTTAGTAGTTTTCACAGCTCAAGATGACTCAAGATTTAAATCTCTGATTGTTTCAATCACAAATAACTCATTGTTTGGTTGAGTTTGATATTTATAGCACTTCAATGTAGGTCATGGAAATTTCTAGAACATTTCTACAGCAACTTAATGGTAACTCTGCTTCGATTGGTCCAATTAAAGGAAGGTTTAATGGTTATTAAAAGTGTTGCCAAATCATCGAAGATTTACTATAGGCTGCAACCATTTTTATGACTTTTAGACTCATTTCTCAACCTGAAACTCACTATTTTGATGGATTAAAGGTTGTTCAGATTACAAATCCATAAAGCAAACGATAATAGCACAACAAATCAATTATTTAAACACAACTATAAGATATTTATACACATATTTGCACCATTCACATTTCCGTAACACTACTTGTATTTGTCTGTTTTCACATTCAGGAAAATATGTTTATATTTCATGATATTTTTTTATAAAATTATAATTTTTCTATAAAAAGGCATTTTAAAATATTTAACAGATGATACGCAAGGATTTTTAATTCAATCTGACAGAAAATCGTCTCGCAGAATATTATAATAATCAAGTTTCATCATTTTTGTTTGCAGTTGTGATTATATTCCGATTTAACAGATTTAGAGATTGAGTTATAAACTTTTTCCCAATGGCTTCTTATTTTTTACATGATATCATACATGTAAATTTTTATCATTTTAACTATAATTTGAAGCCAGAATTTGATTATTTTTACCTATTATAATAATTTCTTCTTACAGGAAAATAATGCCTGCCATGTAGTTTCTTTTAAGCCTACAAAAGTTTTTTACTTCTTTATACAGAAATTTTGATCAAATGAAAATGAAATGTATTGCCTTTGAATAATATCATGAGAAAAAATTGCAGAAACATACACTTTTTTAGCTTTAAATTGAACTGCATTAGATATATATATATATATATATATATATATATATATATATATATATATATATATATATATATATATATATATATATATATATATATATATATATTATATATATAATATATATATATATATTTATATATATATATAATATATATATATATATGTATATATATATATATGTATATGGAAAATTCAGATATAAACTAGGATATATGTAATAAAGTAGATGTGAATTTTCTCGTTATGAGCTATTAATAAACATAAAATTAGAGTTAGAAATTCATTAATAATAATGAATAATATTGTTTACTTATTAGAGCAACGATGAAATGTATATAATAATATAATATGTAAAAAAAATATGTAAGAAACTGTATTTAATTATATACCTGTTATATATTCCTTACATTATTTAAAAGTATTGATAAGGAATTGTAAGAATAGAAGTTATTGAATTTATATATTTAATATATGAGACAGAAGTTTAAGTTGCCTAATTTATTAATTTAGTAAAAGTAAATTTTTTAATTTTTTGCAAAACTAATATACATTTGATTGTTGAAAATATTAGGCATTTATTTATAATTGTCATAAATCTTATTAAGTGTGGAGGTTTTATTAATTGATATTTTCTAGTTGTTGCTTAAGATCATTACTTTCCGGATCATAGCGGTTCTGCATCAGAAAGTGGGAAATGAAATTTCCGATTTTATTAAGTTCTGAAGACGAAACTGTTTGGCTGGAAAAGTCATTAAGGTTCATTATAAAGTCATTATCTCCCACAAATGTGTGATGATGGAATAAGTGCCAAGATTAAGTCTGACGGATCGTTAGAAGTCTGATTGTCAATTAATTGACCAATAATTGAATAAAAACACAATGAATTTTAATGCATATGCTTTACCCTCCTTTAAATTACTTGTTGACTAAATTCCTATTTTTTTATTTTTTACTTCTAATTGTTGACATAACAGATTTAATGAATTTTGATTTGAATAAACATATATACGACTTATATGTCAATAAAAATGTAATCTATTTTTGAACTCTGAAATATATAAATATAATTATTTTTCACAATTGAAGAATATGATAATTTCCTTCGGATTAAAATATTAATAATATAATCAGTTTAGTTAAAATAAACAAAAATTTTTTAATCAATAGCCACACACACACGCACACATATATATATAAATTTCGTCGGTACTAATAGCTTAAGAATACAGACTAAATAAATTTAAAATAATTTTTAAAAATAATTATTAAAATTTATTTGAGAAAACCATTAGCATTTAAAATTGGAAACAAGTAACTTAAAATTAATTATTTATTTTATAATATGCTAAAACATGTTGAAAAATGTATATAACTTTTATTAAATTATCTAAAAAATGTTTAATACATGAAAGCTGATTTTTAAAACCACTATTTTAATTTTTTTGAACAGGTAAAAATCTATGAAAAATTTTAATTTCAAAAACTAGCATCCTGTATTCTTTGTTTTATATTACTTTACAATTTAAGGAAATTTTCTCTCTAACATTTTCTAACAAAAAATGAAAAAACAACAGTTTTATGTACGCATTGAATTGGTAGTTATTTACAGAATTATATAGGAAAGTACAGTACATTCTTTTAGATATTAATGATATTTTTTTGTTGAATATAGCAATATATTAAGATGATAATATTATTGTGAACACCTAAAGTATTCTTTTATGACAGCAATATATATATATATATATATATATATATATATATATATATATATATATATATATATATATATATATATATATATATATATATATATATATATATATATATATATATATATATATATATATATATATATATATATATATATATATATATATATATATATATATATATATATATATATATATATATATATATATATATATATATATATATATATATATATATATATATATATATATATATATATATATATATATATATATATATATATATATATATATATATATACATATATATATATATATACATATATATATATATATATACACATATATATATAAATACATATATATATATATATATATATATAATATATATATATATATATATATTTATATATATATATATATTAACTAATTGTTTAATTAAAAAATATTAAGTATCATAAAAATATAATGATATCAATGCATAAACTATTTATCATAAGATTTCCACTAAAATTTATAAAAATATTAAACTGCTTAAAAATTAATGACATTTTGTTGTGTGAGAGATGAATGCACTAGTTAATGAACTAAAATATTTATAATTTGGGTCAACCCCATATACCAATAAATGACAACATTTATAAAAGGTTTATAATTTTTTATTAATAATATAAAGTAGTCAATAAACATATAAGTCTCTGTAATATTTGTTTAATAAATGAATTACTTGTGTTTCTTGTGCGTAATACTAATTTTCTGATTTGTAAAAAAATTTCTTACTATTTAAAAATGCTTAGAAAATATATCTGCAAAATAAATTATCTTAAGAAACCGGATCTGTAAAAAATAAAAACAGAAAAATGTTAATAAATTAATCTAATTTGTTTATTAACTTTGTTGAGGAGCCAAATGATATCATTAATTACATTTTTTAAAGCATATATCAATTGGATGCTTAAAATGTATTGAAAATGGCTGTTTGAAAGATTTTTTTATTTATATATTTAATATCTTTCATATGAATAAAATATAGCAACCAATATTTTCAGTCAGGATTTCATTTCATGTCAGTAACGAGCAGAGGAACAGTTTTCAATTTCAAGCAGCCTGTAAGGAGAAAAGCGTTATGCTGCTAGCAACGAATAAATCATCTAAGAAGAAAAGAGACAAAAAACTGAAAATTGGAATGTGTGAAGCGATAAAACACGGGTTCGAGTTTTGCTTACCGTTTGAATCTATGTAAAGAATTTCTTTTCCTGGTGGGGAAGAGCCGTGCATGCTTTAATGTTTCCCTGCATTTTGTAGGCTTGTAGAAGCGTTGGAAACAAAAGAAAAGACAAATATAAGAAAAGACAGAAAGTAAAAAATCAAAGGGAGGGGAAAAAACGACGTCAAACGATTGAGTGAGATTAAAGATCCATTTAAAAAAGAAGAAATGAAACGGGAAAAGGTCTGGCTACTAGAATCGACTTTGTTTGTCGTTTGGGAATCTGGCAACCTCCTTTTCACGTTGCATTCGAACGAAGCAAGCGGACAAATGGCTACGAAAAAGGATTATACGTGATAGATTATTCAGGAAACGAAGATACGCGGAGGAAATACGAATAATCCGTTTCTTTTTTTTTTTTTAACTCTTCCTTTGAAATTTATATTTTTTTTCTTCTGAAGAAAAAAATTCCGCAGAAATATGATATAGAACGTCAAATCTGGAAGAAAAAAAGTTTGGACAATAAAAGCCTCGATGTTCCAGTTGTGAATGTTAAAAGCTCTTTGACCTCTTAATATTGGAAAAAGATTTAAATCTAAGGAAGATATAAGATTCCAATTGACGCGATCTCTATCTCAGAGGTCTTTTTTTTCTCGGAAAGATTCAGAAAGATATTTAAGGAAAAAGTTAAGTGTTCTTTGATTTTTTTTCATTCCACATGTATTGTTTAATTGATTTTGGAATGTTCAAATTAGCAAGAAAATATAAATTCTCGGTCCTGAAAATTAAAAGGTTGTTGTTATTTATGAAATTTGGACAAGCAAAGCTTTTTATGAAAATTTAAGCCAGTAGAATGCGTCTTTCGTTTTATCAGAGTGCCACGAAAGTGAAAATACGACTTTAATCTTCAAATTCTCCGATAGATGGCACCACTACAGGATACACTCACTTAATTTTAACTTTGATCTGAAGGGGGAAGAAATTTTCTCTAGATCATTGCACCCATGGTAACTGCTCATTGACCAATCACTTGACTTTCAATTCCACAGGTTTAACGAGCACGTATATCTCATGTATTCGGTGGGTATTTAGTTGCATTGAACTAAAAAGTAAAATTATGAATTATTACAAAATAATAAAGTAATTTAAAATAACTTATGTAGCATACATTAAATATATTGTCACTTTAGATACGAAGAATTTTGAGTTTTTTATTTGAATTTGGTTACCGCCCAGTTATTTCATCATAAATCTTTCATAAAGTAAAAATATTATACATATTGTTGGCAACTTTTCATATTATCAGTATATAAAATTATTAAAAATTGATTTTGTTATAAAATTATATTGATTTTGTTATAAACTTTTGACAACTATCAATTTTAAAATTGATTATAAAAATTGATAGTTGTCAAAAGTTCAAAAGTTTTACCTTTATCTATTCCTACTATTAGCTCAAACTCACCTTATATATATATATATATATATATATATATATATATATATATATATATATATATATATATATATATATATATATATATATATATATATATATATATATATATATATATATATATATATATATATATATATATATATATATATATATATATATATATATATATATATATATATATATATATATATATATATATATATATCTTGTTCAAATTTTCAATCACTAATAAAATAATTTTAAATCATACAAATAAATTTTTTCCCTACAATAATAATACAAAATACATTTTTTAAACCTTGTAGTAGATGATACTTTAAGTTAATTTTCAAATATTAATTCAATCATAAAATTTATAAATGAATTAATATTTTTCTCACATAAAACTTAAATTAATTAATGTAAGCTTTATTTGGGAGAAAAAGTAATATTTTTCTTTGTTGATCCTAGTAGGAATTGAATTTAATTTTTTTTTACTTTACTTGTTTATTATAATTTTGAAAATGATGGATGAATTTTATGAAATTTTCACGTATTGTTTAGAATATTATATGAATATGAGGAGTAAACACTTAGATTGTTTAATTTGCCTCTTAAAAAAATAACATTCAAAGTTTTATAAAGTGATTGTATCTGTAACAAAATTATTTAATTTTTGAAGTATTATTTTAAAATCACCTGATAACACGTGAGAATTTGCATTAGATTTAAAAAGCATAATAAAATTAATTTATGATTCGAATTTAATACGATCGAAATTCGATTCTGTTTCCGTAAATTTAATTATCTACAAATTCACGAGATTGCATGAACTATACTGATCGGTTTTTAGTATTGTCTTACAAATGCAATGTTATCTTTATCCTTTACGAAGTAAAATTTTGAAAAAAATTTTTTGCAAACCTATTTTCATGAATTTTGCATTTTTTATCAAATTTTTTTAAACTTTTGTTGTCTTATATTACTGTTCTGACAGTTATATCAACGCTTTTATAAAACAATCATTGGCCATTCAAATTATAAATTACTAATTTAACAGCTGATGCTTATATCCCAGACTGTTTCAAGCAATTTATGTAGTATGAATTTATGTAATCTAACTCTAATTTCATAGCTAATCCATTAAAGTATAATAAGCTATATATTAATGCTTATAAATAATATATTTTAATGCTTATATAAATAACATTAAACTTATAAATAATATGCCAAAATCTATACATTTGCCAGTACGATTAGGAATTTCCTAATGAAATGGCACAATGCACGTGTATAAATTTGCTTAGAATCATGTTACACATAAAACGATATTTGGCCATTTTAACACGCAAGTTTTATTAAGAAACCACCATAACAAAAAAATTAAAAAAAAATTACCTAATGTCTTGAGCGAAGATGAATTCTCCTATATGATCTTGAAGAAAGAAACCCACTGGTGCCTGAAATTTAATTTCAGAATTTTTTAAATACGGATTCATGGATGTAGTTTGCACGAATGAAGTGGCAAATAATTAAATAATTAAGAACATAATGAATGAGAGAGAAAAAAAAAAACCCTTTCAGATGTCAAATAAGAAGAAAATGACGCAATGCGGTAGCATTTGCCAAAATAAGTAGATAAAGTACAACAAAATTGAGATACTTTATGGAGAAAAACAACAGTGAAACACTTTTCTACATATAAAACTGGAAAAATGTATTTTCAGCATGTAGTTTTGAAATTGAAAAAAATGAATGATTACTATGTCCTGAGTTTTCGTGAAAGAAATTAAGGTAAGCTTTATTTTTAATAATATATTGTTTAATTTTATATAGTTTTTTATGTAGTTAATATACTGAATAACTTTTCTAGTAGTAATTTTTCATAGGAAGAGAAGTTTTAGACAAAAAATAGTTTTAAGATTAAATACTTATTTTTCTATTTTACGAATTATTTTGCTGGTATCTACGAATTCATAAAAATCGGGATCTTTTGTAATTGATCTATGTTAAAATTATTAAGAATTCCAGATTACCACAGATATGATTTTAATTAATTAATTGAAAATTTCAAAAAATCTAGAAATAATTTTTTATAAAGAATTATTAAAATGTGTATTTTTTATGCTTTAATTACTATAGAAGTAGAAATATGAAATAATTTATATGAAAAATAAAAGACTTTTTATTTCACCTACTAGCCGATCGATGGCTGAGTGGGTAGCGTTCCTGACTCCTGCGCTGTGGGTCCCATGTTCCAATCCTGGTTTGGGCATGGATGATACTTTCTTACTCTGTTTTCTCTGTGTTTCTCTGTCCTTTCTTCTGTGATGATGCATGAAAGTGGCCCACTCAACAAACGGATTTGTGTTGATAAGGCGTGGGCAACAATACTCTCCTCCGTGACTTGGTTCACAGGTGCATGTTGGGTAACGACAAATGAGTATCAGTTTCTGACATTGTTGTAGCTTAGGGGTCGTCACCCAAGTGTCCGCCGTTGGAAAAAAAAAATCAGGTACTCAAGCAAAAGTATTTTGTCGGAAAATAAAATATGAGCTAAGTATTGATGCGTCAACATAGAGTTACAAAACACTATTATTATGGTTTATAAGAATAGAGAATAACATAAAGATATTTAATTGTGGTATATAGATATTGATCCGTTTATATGAAGTTAGAAATTTTAAGAAATATGAATGTTTTATCCTGAACTTGAAAACCTTACAATTTGTTTATAAGTTCTTCAGATTATTTTGGCGTTAATTTTAACATCTTTGATATTAGAATAAAATTTCTAAAATGCTATGAGATTAATAAGAAGATTTAAAATGTTTTTGTTCGGTTAATTGATTTGATTTATCTTTTAAGGGTTATTTTCACGCTTAACAATCAGAGCTAATTAGATGGGAACATAGAGTTAAAAGCGCATTTACAGTGGACTACAAGCATAAAGTGGACATGGGAATTGAACCTACGAATTGTAGAGCTAAAGGCCAAAGCCCTAGATTTTGGCTTAAAAGGCTTAGAATTATGTAAAAATACGTTGGTATATACTCTTAATGATGCTCAAAATTCTTATATGAAGGTTTTTGATTGTTTTAAAAATGCCATTATGTATACATAAATAATATTACAATTCTACTTTTCTGCATTAATGAATTTATCATGTTAACAAAGTTTGAATCAATTTATTTATATTCTTGAAATTGATATTTGGTCTGGAATAGTGAAAGATTTCTGTGTTAGTGTGGTTTCTGATCATTCAAGAAAATATTTTAATGTTAATATAGAATGTTATAAATATAAGTTTAGCTACTATATGTCTTAAACTTATGCATTCAGTAACCAATAAAATTCTTATGACTTTTACTCTTTCTCATTGAATAAAGTAAATATAAGTTAACAAATGAATGAATTAAATGTAGTGCTGATAGGTGAATCACGTGATTTAAAGCTGTCAGTCTAGTGTAGAAATGCCAGTCATTAAGTAAGCAGGTCAGTCGGGTATTTTCACTAATCATAACTTGTATAGTAGTGAAAAAAATGGGATTGTTCAGGGTTCATTCAGTGCCGTTTGTGATACGGTTTCAAAATAGGGTTTTCAACAGCTGCATCAAGCCACCGAAGATGCAAGTATTTGAAGACAGTGTTGTAAATGAGCGTATTGTAAGACATTGATTTTAAAAACTCAAATCGCAAGATTTTGGTCAGTGAGCCTGATCTTATTGACTTATTTGCATCCGAAACTCCATAGATTGACCGTAAGAGTATTACATACCTAGAAACTCATCGCCAGATATTGGATCTGGTAAAGATTACTCAGGGGATTTACAATGTGCTACGATTTCTGTTAATCTTTTTTTTTTTTGGCCATTAAAAATCAAGAACTTTAATGATTATTTTAAACAAGCTTCTACAAAGCGCGAATGATTTCGAAGGAAAATGTCAACTTAAATTTCAACTTATTTATTCAAATGAATTTGGTAGTCAATGTAAAATATGCAGCCTTATATGACACGGAAGTAAAGAATAAAGGAAAAAATTACAATACCATCATGATTAATTTAAAACGTATTATATGGCGTTTGCTTTTCCATCCAGGGAATGCATGAAAGATTTTCTAAACAAGATGCAGCATGTTTACAAGCATTACCATATATCCACTATCGAATACGAGTTTTTTTTAAACAAAACTATATTTGATATTATCGACTTCTTTGGCAAATTATTGGATATTTTGACAAATGTGTCTTACACATAATGTTAACAATCTAATATGTTTTGAATAATATAACACGTACGATATTCACAAATGTGTTCAGTTACTTAATGACTGAATTTACCTGCCCATTTGATAAGACAGACATTTAACCCTTTCGTGGGCTATTTATTTTTCTCTTTTGAATTCCTCCCAGTTTTTTATGTTTTATTAACAATTTAGAAATAACATTTAAGAAAACGCCTTTTATTTTGCAATTTTTTTTTTTACATTTAAATTTCAAGAGTGGGAATTATCTTTCCCACGGAACCATTTACAGTCATAAAGAAAATTAAATTTAATCATGATTATTTGCCATGAAAAGATAAGAAGCATGTTCCAATGTACAAGGGGACATCACATTCTGCACAGATGCAGCGGGTCCTCTTTTCTTTTTCCTTTTGTGCTACGTTTCCAACTACATCTATAGTTTGGCATATGATTTCTCACACTGGCTAAGTGAACATCATCCGCAATTTCACACTTCTTTGCTTGGAAGCTAGCAGGACGTTCTTTCCTTTTTTCTTGAGGAATACCCGTCTATTAACTGACGAGCTAATGCTATACGGAATGTCAGCTGGCCCAAATTTCTGTTTCTATTGTTCACAATATTAGATAGCTACTGGCAAAAAATGTGGAGATATATGCGAAATAAGAAAGTGTTATTACAATAGAAACAGTGTTTTTCTCACGTTTTCAACAGAATCATTGAGCAGTACAAGTTTCACATCAAAACAGATGTAATAGGACAAATTTTTAAAATTTTCAAGCATTCAAAAACAAAATTACCATCAATTCTATTTAATTGATTGAATACTATCTGGTTGCACAGAACTGAAGTGAGAAATCATGTTACCACCGTTCTAGTAGCAGCGTCAATATATTATAATGGGAATTGCGGTTCCCACAGGCGTATTTTGTAGGATCTTGTAGGTAGGAAGTAATCTTCCCACGGCCTAAGAAAGGGTTAATATTTGTAAGTATAATGATAATAAAGTTAGACAACCCAAGTTCACATAAAAGCTAAAGAGGACTGTAAACTAAATATTCCATAAAAATATAGCTTTTGGAATGTTTATTAATGATATTTAAATCTGGATTTTTGTGAGGATTTCTTTATCTTGTTTAAGTTACAAAAGTTCAATTTAAAATTTTTTAAGCTTCAAAATGTTTTAGTGGTTAAGATTTCTTTTTCCTCAGTGGAAATAATCTGGTTGTAGAAATACCTGTGAGAGGGATGGCAGAATCATTTCACATTTCAATATTTACTTATAATGATTAAAAATGGTAACATGTTGTTTGATGAAAGCATTTATTTTGAATGATTGAATCACTATGAAGTAATTGATAAAGATGGGGTATAATTATTTCTCAATGTTTCTAGCTATTTTATATTAAAATAAATAAAGAACATAAAAATAACAATTACTACTTTTAATTTTAAATACTAGGCAGTCTTTGTTACATATGCGATCCATACATTGTACGCAATCATTTGCAATATTGTGGTGACAATTTATAGTTCTCTCATTGTAGTATGGATTACATTTTTCTAATGATATTTTCATTATCATTTGTTTAATTACAGTTGATATCTGGCCACAATGATTGTTTCCTTTCTGATATACGTATATCATGTTTGCTTTTTCCATTTTATTATTTTTTTAATATGACTATTTAATTGTGACTGATTTAATTAATGAGACTAAAGTTTCCCATGACTAATTGCAAAGGCAGAAGGAGAAATACCTAGTTTACGGAAGATTTTTAAACATAAAGGCATCATAAGAGTTCATTAATAATCAATCATTTTTTAAACTTCAGAAATATATCAAAAAAAAAAAAAAAAAAAAAAAAAAAAATGTTATAAGCAGGTAAATGTATTGGAAGTTCAAAACAACATTATATGTTCATTATCAGATCATGAGAACATATTGATCATAGAAAATTATCTACATAAGAAACACGCATACTAAAATCAACAGTCAAAGATATTCTAATAGATGAGTTGTTTTAGAATAATTTTATAATAAAATCAATAAGAAGAAACTAATATTTAAAGCCATTTTAATATTTTTTTTAAAATTTCAGATTTCATAGAGAAATATTGTCCACATTTATATGATGGTTACTTGCGTTATTTCTAAAAAAATATAAAGTAGTATTTTTTTTATTTTAAATGAAAATAATTTAAATAAAAATATTAAACAGGATAAAATTATTTCTGATCCATCCCTTCGAATCTTCTTAAATTAATTTTCAAATTACATCTTTGTCTTTTTGCTTAATATTTCTATGTAAACAGTACATAACAATCAGTTATTCTGAGATAGTAAATAATTAATAAATAACAAATTTATATGATATTTGCAAGTTTTATTTTTCGGTAATGCGCATGAAATATCACGGTAACTTTTCTCATACTTATTAGTCACGTTTCTCGCACATATTACATGAAACAAAAGGTACTTATTTCTTTAAAATTCGAGCTATAAAATGTTATTGTTAAAAAAACCTTTCCTTTATTTTTTACATATATTTTTAATTCAATTCTCAAACTTCAAGAATTAATGAATTATTTAGTAATTTAGTAAAATTTTTGAGTTCTCATAATGACGATAATTATTTATTTTCGATATTTTCGCTGATAACATTTATGCATTAATTCCTGGAACTGGTTACTTTTAACATTAAAACAATGTACTGAACTAACACTAATTGGCTGAAATTCCAATGTTTGTATTGAGTAAAATTATGATAACTCTTATAGTTTTACTTTATACACAATAAAACCAGAAAACTAACTCTTACACAATGTTTTGGCTTATGTTTTGAATAATTGACGCTAAAATAACAATAAAATTACATTTTAAGTATATGTGTATTCATACAAGTTGTTCTATAACTTCATGTTCCTGTTCTTGAAGAGCAAGTTCATCATTAGAAATCGTAGGAAAGTATGGGTTGAAACGTTCCAATTACTTGATAAACTGAGAATAAGATAAACTACAATAATAAAGTGAAAAGTCTTATTGAAATACGAAACAGTACAAGATTATTTACAAGTATCATTGTATGTTTTTTTAAGTCGTGGTTATATTAATACTAATGTACGGATGACACTTATATGACATTGATTGAAGAGTAGTTTTCAAAATACTCAGTATTTTGGTTATAGTCCTTTCCTTCTGGCCAATTGCTGAATTTATTGGAGCGTTAAAAATAGTTTTTCTTATTACACTCCACCAAAAGAAAAGTTCTGTAAGAGTAAACCAGAAATTCGAGAGACTATGTGATAGAATAAGTCTGAGAATATATTCTGAGATTAATCCAAAGATAATCGTTTTGTGAAGCCTTTCTTCTTAACAAAAGTTAATTATTACATTTCGGCATGATATATATTCAGATCGATACAACTGTGAGTCATTTTGTATCTGATACAGGAAATGGAATAATGTAATAATAATATATTTACCAATAGAATTCCATATTCTCAAGAAATAATTATCTTAAAGTAATAAAAAATAATTGTATACTTTATATGTAGCTTGTGTGATAGTTTAAATAAAAAATATTTCTGCCAAATTATAATAAAATGTCACGGAAAAATATTTTCAAAGTCATTGTTTGTATAACAATATAGCTCATTACAAAAATATAAAGAATTCTTTAAATCACATGTTAATAATCTTAATAATACCTTAGAAGAATTGATTATTTTATTTATAAAAAAATTAAAATAAGTGACAATACATTTTTCTTTTCATAAGGCTTTAAAGTTTACAAACGATACGGGGTTGAGTAAAACATGTATCAAGAGATGCACAGATGTTGTACCGAGCTTCGGGGTTCGTGTGGATTGAGAATTGAATAAGCAACCACTCAATGAACACAAGACTTCTATTCCTAAAAATTCCACTAGATATACCAGCTGTAACAATCACAATTATACAGCTACAATTCGTCAGATACAATAAGTAACAGCTTCCAATCACAGGACTCAAATACCTCAGGCAGAGAACAGATTCTCTAGACTAGCAGTCACGAGACTAATCGTCTTCACTCACTGACTGTCTTCACGAAACTTAAACTATGTCTTGCTGCGGTTTTTATACCTGACTGGGCGGGGAAATCTACTAATTTCGCCAAGGTTCTGGAAGCTTCTAGGCTATCTCGCTAAATATTGGTCCTAGAGCTTAGGTGATGGATGTTTCCAAAAGTATCTATTTCTCGCCAAGTCGCCAAAAATCTCGCCAACTGTCGCCAATTTTTCTCGCCAAAACATCGCCAAGTCACCAAATCATTAGAAAACCCGCTTTTAACGTATAACACGTCTAAATACCGCAATTTTTGACCAGAAAGTGAGAGTTTACGATCTGTCTGAGATATTTTAAGACCTATACAATAATTATTTATGCTCACAGGAATAGTCTGTAATTAACTTGTGGTAAATATGACGATTTGTTGTTTCTCTTCTTTCATAAAAGCAGTAATACGAATATTTTAAATTACATAACTGTGTTATACTGCCAGAGAAATATATAGTGAATTGACTATTCCTGGAAAACTTCTAATTTCAATTTCCTTTATCAAAAACATACACCGTATTACAATAATCCGGTGTATTGATTGTTTTATTATCAAGTTTTAGTGTTAAGACTCAATCACGAGTTATGAATTATTACTCTGATTAATTAAAGTTGTAAGACGGAAAACAAATAAAATATATCACGCTTCTTTTTCTTGTATCATTTTCTTTTTGATTGTATGTCTATATACAAGTACCTAAAATTCTTTAATTAAAATTCGCGGCAATTTTATAATAAAAGATAATTTTTCAAAAAGTGAATTTATTCAACAATATTTGCCAATATTGGCAATCATATTGAAGATACGAATTTTTAAATTGGTATTTTCACTACCCCTATGTAAGAGTTTCATTAGTTTTTGATAAAAGTATCCAATATGTAGTATGTTTTTAAATTTGTAGAAAGCCCGAAAGTTTTTGGATATTTGTTCTTTAACCAAAAAGTAGGAATCCACGAAACACGCATATGAAAATAAATAGCTGACTAAAACATATTTAATATAACTTCATAATCAAATTATTAATGACAGATCACAATTTTTGTTTCAAATATTATAACAAAAATAAGTGGATTCATAATTGAATGAAATTTATTGGATACAGTTTCTAATTTATTAACAATCCATTAAAACTTATTAAAGTGTACATTCAAGCTTAAAAAAATCGCAAAGTTTCTTCCTGATTTTCGAACTTTAAAAAATAAGCAAAAAAATTGAAATGAAACTTCATGGCAAAACTTTCTCTAGTTACACTTGGGATTATTTCGTTTGTGGGGGAAAAAACCACGCAATTTCCATTTAATCTCTGCCCGAAAGTGGTGCGAAACGACATTAGACGGTTTTGAAACTTCCCTTGGGAGATTCTGAAAGCGAAAATGAAAATAAAAGTTTTGGAATTAAGGTGTAATTTCCAGACAGTGATTTACTCCATAATTTAATAAAGGCGGAGTTTTCTCGGATCTGGAATTTTAATCAGTTAATTTCTTGGGCGAGGAGGAACTTTTGTAATTAGGAATTTCACCTTGGAATCTTAAATGAAGAAGATAGCGAGAAGTATTGGTATTATTGACTTTAGGAAAATTTCTTTAAAAAAATTGAAGTTTCGAAATTAATCTGAATAAAACCTATTCACTATTTCTATATGATGTTTCCTATTTTTTTCAAATTTATTTAGAACATGTATTTAACAAATTTGGAATTTTAAGAAAAATCGAATTTTTATTTATTTAGAATTTATTGATTCAATCATATTTGGAATTTTCAAGAATTTAGTTTTTCTTATTCACAGTTCAATTATTTTAACCATTATAATTTTCTGTTAATTCTCATTTTAATTTAACGCATATTGTAATTTTTGGGATTGTAGATTAACATTTTCACTACAAAACCACATGGAAATCATTACAAAATTAAAGGGAGAGTATATTCATGCTTGTAATATTCATTAATATGATAATTGTTGATGTAGTTTTTATATTTAACGGTTTTTGGAGTTTTAAGTACCAATGTATATAAAATAATCAATGTTTGAAGAAAAATCGCATAAATTTTTTATCGAAAAATATGTAATAATAGTTCATTTCTTGAAATAAATATCTCTTATGAAAAATGAATAATTAATGGCAACGATGAAAGATTTATTCTTTGGTACAGATTTAAAATAAATCAATGAACTAAAATCAAAGGATGGTTATAATTCAGAGATTTAAATGGTAATGATTTGAAGTATACACCAGATATTGCAAAATGGTCGTAATTTCATTTGGAATCGAAATTTATAAAGCAAGAAAATTTAATATACGTTAAATCAGGATTTATTTTATCATAATTTATTTATAATTAATTTATTATTTATAATTTATAATTAATAATAATTTATTTATTAATTAAATCAGAATCAGTGAAAATTTAATATAAGTTAAATCAGGAAGCCTATGTATTATTTATACATATTGACAACGTATGTAAATAATGATATTTTGAAATTTTAGCCTGTAAATTGATTTATGTATTAAATGGCATTAGAATCTAGCGATTTATTATTTTTATAATATATTTAATCATTTAAAAATAATCTATTCTACTCCAGTTATAAAAATGGAAAGAAAGTGTTTGGAAATCAGTGAAAATTTGTCAATAATGATATCGGAATTAAAAAATCTTGCAATTTTTTATCTCCAGATAAAGATTGTACTGCAAGAGGATGTATATGGTATTTTTTTGTCTTGTGTCAGCTAGGCTGACAGTATGGGTTGCCCTGCTCCACTTTTTTATACTGAACCATATTTAGTGTGGTATCCGACTGCTTCAGTACACACATGCCATAGGGACCCGTTTATAAAGTACGCAACCATTCACACCTCATTCATACAAGAAAGAACAAAGACAGGATAGATAGAGAAAGTACATACATGCCCGAACTGGGATTTGAACATAGGACCTCACTATCCGCAATCAGGCACTCAGACATATGATATGTATATGATATCTTAATAGACTTGAATGAAACAGATTATATTTCAAGATTTGCACAAGATGAATATCAAGATTAGTGAAAAAAATGACTGAAGATTATCGAGAGTGGACACTAGTTACTCAATAAAGCTCCTACATTAATATGGTATTTTTGTGCAATTTTTATTTCTTAAGTCATGTTCACAAGCTCTCTCTATTAACAAAGAGGCTAAGAGCCAAAGAGTTCGAAAATAAAGGACTTTGCTTGAGAGTTTCCCTAATGAAGTGTCCTTCCAGTGGATTCCTTCCAACTGTGGCATTGAGAGAAACGAGAGAGCTGATCTCCTTGCCAAGAAGGCGACCTTAATTCTGCAGAAACTTCTTCTGAAACTGAGATTCCATTCATCTAAACTCTAAATTTCTAGAATCTCTAGAAGCTTTCGTCGTGATACTGCCTGACACCTTTCGAATGTCAAGCCTCGGACTGTTCCCTTCTCTGCTCCAAACATTATTCCTGACTTCCCTCGAGCGACTGCAGTTGCTACATTTATAATGCTGACTGGTCACGACTGTCTCCGTACCCACCGCTTCCGTTTTAACATTGTGAACTCTCCTGCGTGTCTGGGCATGTTATGATTGCTTCCCATTTGGACGAGTGCTCTGTACTACCTGTTTATTCTAGTCGTGTTGCAAGATATTGGAGAGCCCGTTGCCTAATGGCCTAGCGGCCAAACGACAGGCATTTGTAAATAATAATTTCCTAAGTCATTCGGTATGAATGTTTTAAGCATTTTCACTTTTTTTTCGAAAATTATGGCTTTTTTTTAGTAATTAGTTAACATTACATCTTATTAATTGCTATACACATTTCAACATTTTTTTCTCGATTTAAAAATATTTTAAATGAGTAAACCATTGATTATGGAGTAAGTATTATTTATAAATATTTGTTTTTTTTCCATATTTAAATATTCAACTGAATACTTAATTCTTTTTACTTATTTTAATAATTGTTAACTGAATATACCTGCCAATTTTTTTTATCGGATATCAGAAAATTTTTTTAAATTTAAAAATAAACAATGTTATTGCATTCTAATTTAATGACATTAAAACAATCTGGGATTTGTATCAATATTGCCATTCAAAAGAAAACTTTCAAAAAATACAGAACCCATATCTATTTCCAAAAAATTCTCGAAATCCTGTTATGACCGAGCACGATCTAAAATGTATAAATGTGATTTCTTTCCACTTAAGTTGACTTAGAAATTTTTTTTCTACACATGAGCAGGAAATAAAGAATTCCGGAAATCTTCAAACGTTAACGCTTTTTATTTCCATTTTCCACCCTTTAAGCTCAGGAAAAATATTGCTTTCAAGTCCTTCTTATCTTTCTATGGGACTAAGAAGATATTTCACGGTCCTTTCATAATCTTAAGCGATTTTCTCAGAAATTGTCGCCTTCTTTTCCAGAACCATTTTTCTTTCTTAGGATGGCTTATTTCAGCTTGAATTAAATTGTAACGCGTATCAAAATTTTAAAAATCGTTCCAATGAGGGATCGTTTACAAGAAATTATTTTAATTTATTAAAAAATACTTGGCTTTTAAATTATTGTTGAAATTAATTCGATAATCAAATTTAAGTCCTTTCAAAAATATTAGTGTAGGTTTACACGGATTCAAAGATTGAGAAGATAATGTTTGATCAAATGTAAGAAATGTTTTATGCTTAAAAGTTTAAAAAAAGGTATTGTTTAACATGAAAGTCATGTATTATTTTGCAAATTTTGGTAAAAATTTGGAGATTCAATCATATCACTTAAAATCCTTTTTAATCTAACGATTTAATTGTTTCAAGTTATAATGAATTTAATGAAATAAGTACTTATCAGTATTAAAATTCGTCTACATTATATTCAAAATAGTTATTGATTTTAATATAACATGCATTCTAATAAGATAATAACTTATATTAATAGACAAAAGTGTTTGGCAATAAATATCTAATTCTATGTATATGCATGGAATGTGATTTATTTGCTGTCAAATAAGATTCCTTCTAAACAAAATGAATAATCTTAATTTAGTTTTTTAAAAGCAGATTGATTAAAAAAAAAAGAAATATCTAAATTTAATAAAAATATTTGTTTATACGATTAAATTATCTCATCAGTTGGACGCTTGATCTTATATCTTACCAAATATTATGAGATCTATCATTTAGTTGTGTTTTTCTACTTTTATTCTTTTATTATTTTTTATACAACAGTGGCCAAATCCTTCGGTATAAAACATAGTCGGAAATTCTGCTACTTATTTGCCGTTTGTGAACAAAGTCACGGAGGCGAGAAGCATTTCTCACGCCATATCACCACAAATCAGTTTTTAGGATGGGCCAAAGATCATATATAATGTTAGAAAAAAGGACAGGGAGACACAGAGAAAGAAAGAAACGTCTATATCAGAACCAGGATTCGAACCCGGATCCCACAGCTTAGGAGTGGGGAGCGATAATCTTTCAGACATCAGTGGGTGCTTTTATACTTTTATAGTGATTTAACATATCAATATACAAGAAAATAATTCTTTTATGTGAAATTTTCTCTCAAATAAGTTAGAAAAGATATATTATTCTTTAAAGTATGTGGAATATGATATAACTGAGCCTGTTTTGATTTGAATAAAAAAAATTGCAATTCGATGCTTAAAATACATGGGATATAATTGATAATTTCCAATTTTTAAAACAAAATATTTCCTGAAAAAGTACAGCATATAAAGATATAACTTGTCATAAACAAATCAAATAAACTAAAACAAGAGATAAATTATACTTTAAGCAAGGCAATTTCTTGCCTGTCATTCATTTTGGCAAGAGATTTACTCCAAATTTCCAGTAAAGCTCCTATAAAGCGGTAACATCCCGGAGGCAACAGAATTTCTCGAAAAGAAAGAAAATGGTGTTTGAAAAAGTTTTGTTACATGAAAAAATGTCGGAATTGACAGGAAACAATTTCCGTCTTCCTCATCTTTAAATTAAAAAAAAAAATTAAGGAATTTAAATAACTATTATACAACAATGATTAATAACATTATGAATAGAAATAAAATTATTAATAAAAATACAAAAGTATAAATTACATTATTTTATCGAATATAAAGCAAAATTATTTAAAATATATGCATTTCGATAAAAAATCATGAAAAATACAACAAATGTTAAATTCGGCAGCAATATGAAATTTAAAGCACTTTTTTTGTATACTAATTTTCCCCAATTTTTACATTAACATTTTATATTTTTAATATTAGTTAGTTTGCTAATGGATTATAATTAACATTTTCCTCGCAATCTAGCTAAATATCTATTTAATTGATGTGCGTGATGATTTTTATGATTTTCTTCAATATTTATTAGATTTTTAAATAAAGTTTAGTTAATTGAATAGCATAATTATTTTTTATTATATTTTATAATTTGGCATTAATATTAAATATTTTATAAAAAAAAGTAAAAAATATGATCAAACTAAAGAAATGATAAATTTCTCTGTTTTTTAAGGAAAATTAAATAAGAAAGGAACTTATGTAAAATGAAATTCTTTACGATAATTATACTTACTAATGAGATTTTAGCACTTAAAATGTATTTTTCAGATTAAGTATTCATTTTTATTGCGTTAAGATGTATGTCTTCTCTCTCAAATAGAATTACTTTTAGCAGCTACAAACTCTAAAATACGTGAGCAAATTAGAAGTGTTAGAAACAAAAACGTGCTCATTAATTAAAGTTCCTCTCGGATACATTTCATCTCTAGTTTGTCATGATTCGAAGTACTTTACGAATATTTTTAGTACAACATTTTTGGCCACTTTACAACGGTGACTCATTTTGAGAAATGAAAGATAGTAATTTCTTGAAATTCAGCAATGAAAACGGGACTGAAATTGTAAATTAAATTTAAATTAACCACTACATATTTTTAATTGTGCCTAAGATCTTTTGAAAACAACTGTATTTCACAAATAAAGAAGCTGTGTATGTATTTCCTGTAAACTAATGGCAGTAGAGCAGAGTAACTATTCGTCTAATTAATTGTAGGACATTTTACAATTAGCGAAATATATTAAAGCTGGGATGTTAATTCAATGATGTTCCATTAAGGAGATGTATGTAATTATTTTTCATTTCATATTTTCATGATTTATTTCATGATAATTACTTAATTAAAATTAATTTTACCTGCGCCAAGAGTGGGAAAATATCTTCTGACAAAACTCTTTTGTGCAAGTTATTTTCCAAATATATCGTATAACAAAAGGAAAATTTGAAATTTAAATTATTTTCGTATATAATTTTCATTATTCAACTATGTGGAATACATCACCTGAAGTATTAATACTGAATTTGGTATTAAAATACTGATAAGTGAAAATTAATTTTTATTTTGAGAGATTGTAAGATTAAAGTGTTCCCCTAAAAACCAATATCAACAGTAAATGATTAAGAAATTAAAAACAAAATTTCATGTGTGTTTTGTGTTAAAATATTAAAAACTTATATTAAATACCTATGTTTTTAAAATTATTAATATTTAATAACTTAAAGTATGTTGAATAGGGAAACTTAAATAAAAATGTACCTCACAAAACAAATTAATATTGGATATAAGCAAGCCAGGGCTAAAGAACATCAGATTTTTGATATTTATCAAAAGAAACCAATAATAAATGTTTCCCAATAGAGTCCTTAATTGTTGTCCTAATCCTTAGAAATGGTAAAGTTGATAACATTTGAAATGCATTCTTGTCAATCTTAATAACTAGTGATTTAATTCAAAATTCGATCCGTTGTGAAAAAGCAAAAACTATTATTAAATTATATTGTTGTTTTGTGAAGTTAAACTAAAGGGACAAGTCACATTAGACTACGTCAGAAGAATTTTCTGATTATAATTGTCGTCCTTCATAATTATCTTATAATTATAATTCACATATTCTTCAATTTCTCTAGAGGATGAAACTATATTCTTACTGAAACTGAAATTTATTAATATCGTCTATAATTGCAAACAAGAAATAAAATAAATTCTAATTAAACCATAATATGAACTTCGGAACTGTAGAAGCGCAAAAGCGGCTTTAGAGTTTGTCATTTTCTTTTCTTGCACTCTTTATTTACCAAAATATGATTAATAACATATTCAGAGCTTCACTAAAGCATGGGCATGCAGAGAAGCTGCCCATGGCCTCCACATCAAAGGAGGAGAGTGTCCACGGAGGCCTGGTTGGTTAGGGAATCATCCTCATTATGAGAAGGTTGTGTGTTTGAATCCGGGTTTAACCGAAAAATCCGCCGTGTTCACTATGATGGCCTTGGCATATTAAAACTGGGAGTGGTCGCAATATCCTCGAATTGAAAGGATATCTCTCGACATTTCAGGTCATTTATTGGAAATCTGCTTGGTTAATGCTTCAAACAAAATCATAAAGACTCCACAAGTTGCTTTTATCTAACTGGTAGAGCCCAAATCAGGGCAAGGTATAGGAAAAGCATGCTGGTGCAACAACAACATCATAGGGGCAAAGCCATGGTTGCCTAGTTAGTTAGGGCACCGTCCTTACTATCTGAAGGTAGTAGAAACAAAATCACGAAGACTCCACCTAATGCTTCTATCTAATTGGTAGAGCCCAAATCAGGGCAAGTTATAGGAAAAGCATGCTGGTGAAACAACAACATCTTAGGGGCAAAGCCATGGTTGCCTAGTTAGTTAGGGCACCGTCCTTACTATCTGAAGGTAGTAGAAACAAAATCACGAAGACTCCACCTAATGCTTCTATCTAACTGGTAGAGCCCAAATCAGGGCAAGGTATAGGAAAAGCATGCTGGTGAAACAACGACATCTTAGGGGCAAAGCCATGGTTGCCTAGTTAGTTAGGGCACCGTCCTTACTATCTGAAGGTAGTAGAAACAAAATCACGAAGACTCCACCTAATGCTTCTATCGAATTGGTAGAACCCAAATCAAAACTAGATACAGGGAAGTATGCTGGTGCTACAGCAAAAACATCAGAGAAGATCTCCGAATCGAAAAACAATTTTATTTTACGTTTCCTTCTTTAATAAATTTTTTTTAATAAAATGACACAGTTTAAAACCCTCAGTTAGCTTCTTAATGAATCTACCATTTGAAAGCAAAAAATCTATTGCTTTATAATCAGAAACTCCGTTAAGTTTTCTCAGTTACGATGGATAAGTTTAGCTAATCAAAAGATTCTATTTTGCATATCGCAAAATACGGCATGCTTACAAAAACATGGCCTTCTAATTGACTTGATTGACACTTTGCAATTGTGAATATTTTAATGTCGCAGCAAGGATTTGAATTTTCCACTAAATAAAAAAGTTATATCACTGTACTATTTGTAATCTCTATTTGTTGCATTGAATTTCTAACTATGTATGTTTTTTATTTGCTCTTATTCTTTATTTAATGTTGCTGTGAAGCTTAAGGGGGGGCAAACGACATGTTTTTGCCCTTGGCCCAATTCAGTCTAGGTCGGACCCTTCACATATTTATTGAATTTACATTATCATTCTACAAATCCATATATAAAGAATTCCGAGTAGTTTCAAGAGAAGCTAATGTATTAATTAATTAATAATTTAATTAATAATTAATTATATGGGAAAATATCACAACTCAAAAAACGTTGCAGAAAAGGCATCAAAAATAACAACCTAAAAAGATGATTCGGATGCAGAATCAAATGAATAAACTTATATATCTAAAAATTTATAGTTCGAGAAGGAAAAATTGACTTTTCAAAATGTTCAACCAATATTTCTTATTTTTTCGAATTTGCCCTAGGAGAGCCTAGATTTCATCTCAAAGAACACAAGCCTCGTCTGGATCACTAATGAAATTAATAGTAATTAAATGGAAAAATATATCTTTCTTGAGAATAAGTTGAATGAATTCAATTTATTATTATAATCAGAATTGAGCTTAAAATAGATAAGAAAATATTTTGATTACTATAAATTAACGAATAATTTTTGGAACATAACAATTAATTATATTAATTTCGTTTTCTTACAATTTGAAACAAATTATTAAAAATGTTAAGGTCTGACGTCAGAGAGCAAACGGCAGTGGATCAGCCGCAAGAGAATAAAATGCCGCGCAAAAAATTATGTATAAAAATTGCAATTTGTTTAAATTTGACGTATTGATTAACACCATTTCATAATATTTCAATCCAAATGAAGGGACACTTGATAAATAATTAACGCGTATTTCTTTACATAATAAAAGAGAAATGTTAGTTTGATATAATAGTGATTGTTAATCTCATCTTTAAAGCATATCATAGATATGCGACATTCATTTTATCATGAAAGCTAATAAACTGCTAAACAATTTCGTGCTAAAGTCATTTTTCATATTCATCTCAAATAACTTTGAAAATGTTTTAAAACAAAGACACTGAGAACAGAATCTTCCTCTTAAAGTGCTAGGAATTGCTTTTTCTAGAAAAGGCTTCCAGATTTGTTTATAGTTACTTCAAAACACGCATTTCATTCTTTAATGATTGCGTTTACTTATCTACGTAAAGCAACACATAATATTGCTAGATTATGTTTTGAAATATAATCTCTGTTCCGACAATTATTATTTTCTTCAAGATGAATTCATAGAACCTCGATTTTCAATTAAATTCTGAATTTAAATCATTGCTTGGATATAATTCTATAAAAGTAAGGCAAAAATGAATGAATTTAGGTTGTGATTGGAATGCAGTACCTGCTAAACTATTGGTACAGTTTAGGGCTCTCCCTCACTATCTTCAAACTGACGCTTTAAATACCAGATTCAATGGAGTAGTTTCCCACGCGTAAAAGGTTCGTAAATCGGCATACCGAATCAAATAACATTAATATAGATAAGCAAATTCAAAATTGCATTAATTTCAATTTCAGTAGTTGTACACGTTGAACCCTGGTGAGTTAGCAGTAGCGTTTCAGCCTCCCAAGGCACAAGCCCAAACTTTTATCCTCGGGTTGGGACTATGCCTTTCATTCCTTCAATGAGTCGATAAACTGAGAACTAAGCATGCTTGGGAACTAAACACTGGGGGTTTCACATTAGGTTAACTACATAATCGGGACATATGATTCGCACCTAAGGGCCTCTCGTTCAGGAAAGCAGATATGGGCATTGCAGGCCTTGTCCGACATGGGCTGTCATGCCACAGAGTTTAGTTTAGTAGTAGTTGTGCACGTTATTTGTCTTATTTAATCACTTATATTCGATGGAATTTTAAGTGTATTTCCTTCAGACACATCATTATGTATTTCCCAAAACTACTTTATACATATTATCCAGTTCAAGTCTAAAAATATTTTAGTTTATCAATTTTCTAAGTAATCTAACACTTTTCCGGATGATTTAAACTTAACCTTTTATTAAAAATATCTTGGAAAAATAAACTGATTGTAATGAATTTTTTTATAATGTTTTACACACCATAAATCAACCGGATTGAACTCTCAAACTAAGTGTAACAAACAGTTGAAAGATACCATTCTTCTAAAATGTATAAATACAAGAATAATTAATTAATATGCTCTCAAAAAATCATTTATTGATCTGACAATATTGCATCACGCTTAAATGTAAAAATATTTGTTAATAATTAATTATTGGACATACATATTTGTTAAAAACTGAACTAAGTACTTTTTACATCTTATATTTCAAAGACTTCCAAAAGATCAACATGTGAACACCTATAATTTATCCAGACTAGACTCTATCATGACCAACTCTTACGACTCAATGAAGCTTAAACCGGTTATTTCTTAGTCATCGAAAGTTGATGCTGATGAGTAGGTTATTCTGGCCAAAGTAAACATTAAATATTGTTAAAAATTTCAAGAGAAAGCAAACTTATTATGATTTTTTCATAAAATATTTCAATCTAGCTTACTTTGCTGTTTGAGTGCTTTTTTCTCAGTAAGATATAATTTTAAATTTTTAAAAATTATTTAGTGTTTGGGTATACCCAAACACTAAACCCTACTGAAACCATAATTATTAATGATAATTTCAAATAAGTTTTGATCATAATTTTTTAAACTTTATTCAATTAAATTATATTTATTATTGCTTTGTATCAACACTGACTGTATATCTTGGTTATTAGGGATAGCTGAAAAACTAACCCTAAAAATATACTTGGATACATTTTTTGACTAAATCTAAAAAAAAAAAAAAAAAAAAACATATTTAGGACTTTTCTGAAGCTGAAAATATTGACAAATAAATTCTAAGGACAACAATAATACTGGTTTGGTGATATAATACTTAGTAAACCATGTCAAATTAAAAGGTATAACTTTGTTAGAAGAACAATGTCTAAAAATATAATGCTTCTAACAATTAAAGTTTTAACATTATTTTTTATACATTATCAATCAAAAACAAAATCTATTGAAAACTATGCTATATAACTGGTAGTTTACCAGAAAAGTTTAATTTTTCTAAATTGCAATATAATTTTTTAGTTTACATCTGAATTATTTGACACTTACGATTATTTAAGTTTAATAGAATTTCAATAGATTGATATTTGCATATTACGCAACATGTCACATTTATTTAAATTATATCCGATGTGGTGGGGAGGAATGCTAATTTATATTGATATTTGATAATTTTATCAACTAGTAGGATCAATAGTTTGTCATCATATTTCTGCTTAGAATGAATAGTGAATGATGTACCTTATTGTCTATAACGCCAATGCATTCGAATTGTTTAAAGGCCAGTAAAAATAGTTATGTTTTTAAGTAGCCGAATTTTATGTGGAAATGAGATTAAAATATATCTTTTATAATTTGATTACTTCAATATTGCATCGTTTTACAACAAATACTATTCATTGTGCCTTTAATTATGCAAGGTACTACTAATTACAATAAATTTTAAACATGATTGATTGATAGTCAAGCACAATAGCATTATATTATTCAGATTCTACCAAAGTAGAAGTTCAACATTCATTTATAGCCAAAGAGGAAGTCGTATTTCTGTTTTCAGTACGTTATGGGTGCTTATAGGTTTTCCAGTAATTTTTCTTTGAACTGTATAAATATAAATATGTATGAAATTTATAAAACGGGAAACAAATATTTAGGGAATGTTTAAAACAATTTCAATATAAATTTCTCTAAATTAATCTGTTTAATATGTTTTAAAAATGCATTCTTTTTTTCTTATGTTCTTTTATTTCTCTCTTATCTTTATTTTTTAGATCTAACTAATTAACCAACTCCCCTACACTGCAGTCCATGTTGGACCATGACCTCTCTAACAATTCGACTACAAGGCAGTCTGCCTCGTGCCTTAGTTTTCCAATTTATTTTCTAGTTGTTGAGATTCTTTTAATCTCTTCAAGCTATTTTTTCTTTGGCCTTCATGATTTGCCTTGAACTTGGCACCTGAACTTTAAGTTTTCCTTATGGTACATCAATTGTTTTACATTCTCTCCATAGGTTTCAATAATTGTATTTTTTAGGATTTTATATGGTTTATTACAGCTTTTCCTGTAATCAGTTTTTGAATGCCATGGTTGATCATTTCCTCCAAACATCATCGTCTTTATTTATTGGATCATTTATAAAAATAGTTATATTTTTTAAGTAGCCGAATTTTATGTGGAAATGATATTAAAAATATATCTTTTATAATTTGATTACTTCTATATTGTCTCTTTTTACAACAAATACTATTCATTGTTTAATTATGCAAGGTACTACTAATTACAATAAATTTTAAACATGATTCATTGATAGTCAAGATATAGCATTATATTATTCAAATTCTACCAAAGTAGACCAAATTATTATTTTTTATTATTATTCTATTTATTTTTTATCTATGTTTTTATCTCTTATTTTTTATCTCCAACCAACTCCATCCAACTTTTTATCTCCGACCAAAATAGAAAAACATAGTAATACATTAAAAACAACTAAAAATAGTAATGGAATAAAAGCAACTGATAATTGTTGAATAATTTATAAAAAGGATTACAATATTTAGCATTATAACATGTGTAAATTGGTTACTTGGATGACCATAGGTCATTTACAGATGGGATACAGTCAGTCCATCGACTATTGACAATATGTCTTTAATAGTTTGGTGTATAAAATTGGGATTTCAAAATAGTAGTGTTCGCGAGATATAGTGATCAAATTAAGGTTATACTCTTAAACCAGAATTAATGTCAGTATTAAAAACTAACGTTTCGAAAAAATCAGTGGTTTCAATATGTTATTAGTATCAGTTGCTTAACAGAGCTGTTTTTAAACTGATTCAGATCAGGAAGGATTGAGTGGAGTACTATGTTATTTATTGTCGAAAATCACTTCACTGTAACATATATATGATTCTCTTCTAAAGAATAACAAGTATTTATAACAATTCTCCATATGTTCATGAAAGTATCTGATACTGGGGAGTTTGAGTAATGGTCTGGGTTGATATTTTCAATCACTGGTATTGACTTTTGCATTGCGAGCTAGAAACACATTAACAACTTAGAGATATAGAAATGAGATCCCTAGATCTTTTGAGATTATTTAGCGGTTCCTCGCGTTCATTCAATATCATAAAATACAACGCGTGTTATTATTTTCATTCGAAGGAAACATACCCGTTATTAATCTCCTTTTTATACGCGAAATTACATTTTTTTGTACATATAACATGCAGGAAATGTACATTTTATATTTATCCATAAACTTCGTTAATAAGATTTCGATACTTGTTAATATTGCTGTTATGCTTACAATTGTTTGTGTTAATTTTTTTCCTATTTTACAACAACTATACATATTTTAGTCAACAAAAATATATCCTTATATATACGCTTAATATATAAAATTCTTCAATTGAATAGAATATATACAGCATAAAAATTACGTTGCTATTGTTTTAAATGAATTAAATATATAACTAAGTAAGTACTAGCATTCTAAATATTACAAAATAATATTTTTGATGAAGTAGAAGATTTATAGACATAAATGACTGAAAAATAAGGTAAATATACGTTACATTGTAAGTAGCGTATTACATTTTAAAATCTATTACACCTAAATACATTTAAGCATTGAATCGAGGATTTTCTAAATTAATAATTACTGATTATTAAAGCCCCCCCCTTATGCTTTTAAAGTAGTTTATTACACAAGATCAAAGATACAATTATATCTATTCTCTATAACTATTAATACCTCTTTAATTTACCTTCAAAGACTCAATCAAAAGCCTGCAAATTAATTTAAATTAATGCTGCAAACGCATTTGTAGTTAATTTCCACCCAGAATAATGCGAAAGTAATTAGAATTCTGAATTGAGTAACTCAAATGGAGGGCTTTTCTTGACCAAAGAACGCTCCGTAATTTATCGACGAAATAAGCAGCGCACGCATTTTACATAATAACTTTGAATAGAAAATTCCCACAAAGCAAACCCGAGATGAACTAAAACTTCATTAGTATAAGTGAAGTTCCCGAAGCATTGATTGAAGGACGAGCCTGCCTTTCTGCAGTTTTAAAATAATCGAGAGGGGGCAGCAAAATAAATCATCTTCCCAACGCATTGTTCTGAGCACCCACACATGACGAGGGCTTGACCAATCATATTCGTCCATAAAAGACGGTGGAAATTTTTCAAGCACAAACAAAAGCGAAAGTGTGGGAATGGAAAACAACTGAATCCCTCCCTAATTACTAGCGGTAATTTGTTTAATGATCTTCCACAACACCGCCCTCCTCCTTACCCTGGGTGTTAGATCAGAGGCAAAGTGGTACCAAGTGTGGTCTTGAGATAACGATTTTGTGGTTCAGGAGAGAAAAATGCATTAATTACTATTTCCCTCTGAATAAAAATAATGTAATAACCACGGCATGATTAATATGCGTTAAAAAGATTAATTTCAAAAGAATGCAGTAAGTAACTGATGATAAACAGACGTTATTTTGTTAATGATAATTAAAATAATTGCTATACATGCTTTAAATTTGAAACATTTCCACTGATATGAAATTGAATAATAAATTTAAAGTAATGCTCTACAAGTGTGGTTTCATTTAATGAAAAATGAAATGCTGACTTTTCTTCCTTTGTTTTGTAGGGTTACAAATATTGGAATATGTTCTATATAGAGTGAAAAAAAATGTTCTCACTCTTTCTGCTGTATAATTTCTATAAATGCTTTTATAGTTATGATGTTTATTTTATTAAAATGAAAATATTAAATTTTTCTAAAGATTTGTAAGAACTTGGATCTGTGTGATATCTCATTAGAGTAAAATTTACATGTTTGCAATGTCTACTTTGAATTTTTTCCTTTATTTTGTACAAAGACAAACAACATTTTGAACTTGGTTTTGTGCAAGAATTTAAATTGCTTTCTTTTTAGTGAAAAATTGAAATTTTTTCAGAATTTTTTACGAATGATACGAGTTTTGTTAATGATATTTAAAATATTTTATTTGAAAAGTCAGGATTTTATTTTATAATTGCTAAACAACTTTCCAAATTGATAATTCTTTTTAACGTATAGTTTATCCACATTTTCAAATTAAATCACCTAATGCCTAATTCCATTGTACAAGAATTTAAATGTGCTCTTTTTAGTGCAAAAATTTTTTTTTCATATAAGTAAAATATTTTTAGTGTTCACTCTGATCATTAACATTATATCTACGAATCTAAATTACTAAACAACTTTTCAAATTAATAATTCTTTTCAACGTATTGCTTTTCCACATTTTCAAATTAAATAACCTAATACTGTTATTTCATTGTACAAGAATTTAAATGTGCTTTTTTTAGTGCAAAAAAATTGTTTTCATATTTTGTTACGATTGATCTAAATGAAATGTTTTTATTGATCACTGATTGATTATCAATGCAACTACGAATACAAAAATTACTAAACAACTTTTAAAATTAATAATTTTTTTTAACATATCGTTTATTCACATTTTCAAGTTAAATCATCCCCCACTTTTATTCTATAAAATATTTTCAACATATTTATTATTGTTCTCAACCAAATATTTAACATCCATATGACATATTTACGAATAAATTTAAAATTGAATTTGAAAAATTGTATATTACTACACACTACTACATTACAATTAAAAATTCCAAATGTTTATTTAATAATACGCTAAACACACACATTGTATAAATATATTTATTATTAATATTTAAATTTAGTTAGGGTGCAAATTCAAAAGCAATTTTTTAAAGATATAGATTGCATTTATTTTTAATAAATACTTTTTGATTATCCTTCAGGCAGTGCTCTATGCCTTTGGTCCCATATGACTTGTTTTTTTTTAACTTTTCTGTTTTTTCCTTTTACACTTGTCACACGACAACAACAACAACAATTATACCCATCTGAACAACATTTCATTACATAATCTATTGTTATTTTTAATAAAAGTTGAAATTGGAACATATAATGGGATTTACTAAATTCAATTAATTTTGTGATATTTTATAAGAAAGGCCTTAGAAAATATAAATCGTATATATTAATAGTCTGGGTTCTATTTATTTGCTATCTTTTTATATATGATTTTTATTTAGCATAATGAGCTGTAAATAATATAATAATTTTTTAAGAAAATAATTATATTCTTATTTACATCATGATAAAAACATATAAAATGTTAGTTCTGGCTTATAACATTACAAATTGCGTGTGACGTTTTAATTAGAATAATCCTATTAACCTTACAGTTTTGTATTTCTGAAAGATATTTTTCTGATAAACGATTAAAATAATTTAATTTATATCGTTTATCAGAGATAATTATACGTCAATTATGATTTAGAATAGAGAAATGATATTTGATTTATTTTCTGAGTATATAATTGTGATAGAATACTTAACAGAAAGCCAAACATTTAAACTGTATTTCAGCATTGATTTAATTCTATGATTTTATATAGGGAAAGTTTGAAAAAGAAAAGAATCTATAATAAAATTTAGAACTGAAACTATTGCTGTATATATAAAAGGCAATGTGTTTTCAATGGATAAGAATTCGCTGTCAACAATCTAGAAATCAATATTTTTAATGAAAAATTACATTGGTGACGAACTGAATAAATACTAAGCAATGATTACATTATTTATTTTCAGAAGAAAAGAAAGCATTGAATGTAAAATGTAATGAGTGAATGCAATATGCTTTTCATCTAGACTAACAAAAACATATGAGGCGAGACACAATGAAGGCTATGTAATGGTCAGAGTAAAAGTCACACATTGAATTATATTTATAAATCTTATACATTATTCTCTCACTAGTAAATGAATTTGAGCTGTGGTGAACCGGAAGTACCTGAACAATCCAGAACGTATCCATGGTAAGAGTGATGTCAATAATTCTATCCTTTAAAAAAAGTTTTTGCAGACCACCCTGTATAGTGGTCAGAGTGCCTGACTGCAGATAATGAGGTCCTGGGTTTTAATCCCGGTTCGGGCATGGATGTACTTTCTCTCTCTATCTATTCTGTATTTGTCCTTTCTGTGCATGAATGAGGTGTGAATGGTTGCCTACCCTATAAATGGGTCCCTATGACATATGTGTACTGCAGAAGTCTGACTCCACACCAAACATGGTTCAGTATGGAAAAGTGGAGCAGCGCACCCCATATTGTCAGCCTAGCTGACAAAAGATAAAAAAAATGCTTTTTTCCAAAATCAAAGAAATAAGAAGCGGACTGTCATCCAAGAGACGAAGTCTTAAAGATTAAATTCTTAAAAAGATTCTTAAAGACTGAAATTAAGATGTTTAATCATTTTATAAAAATTTAGTCTTTCCAAATGCTTGTGGAACAATTGAAACTATAAAATATTAACGTAATTGTTATTTAGGAGATAGAGTGGAATAGAGAAAGTGTCTCAAAGAATAAAAGTGTATTTTCCAATTGTAATAGCAGAAAACATATTTTGACATACACTGTTTTGCCGATCGATAAACAAAGATTCTTAATTTAGACTTGAAATTAAAATCAATTATGTTCGGAAGTATCAATAAAAAGTTAATATTTTAAAAATATTAGTATAGCATCACTCATCTACATAAGAGAAGAAAGTTAAAAAAAAGATTTTTTATATAATTTGGATTTTTGATAATTTCCCTCAAAACAATATAAATCTTATATTGGAGTAGCGTAATGCAAAAACTTGAAGAAACACCATTTAAATCCAACAATGAAAGTCATAACCTGCAGAAGTGTCTATCATAATGTTATGCGCTATCTATAGATTTTGCATCCGAAAAATAACAGAAATGTGGAATATGCTGACATAGAACTATTTCTAAAAGGATTTGGAGATCATTTAACTAACTAATTTAACCAAATTGATTATGTTCTTATTGATGCGAAACACTTGTCAGATATTCTGGATGCTATTAACTTTCGAGGTGTTAACATTCTGACTCAGATCAGCATGTGATTTTGGACAAACTACATTTGAAAATAACTGAATTTAAAAATTAAGAAAATAAACCTGACAATGATTTAAACTATTTCAAAGTAAAGATGAAATGACCACAGAAAATTTTTTAAAAGAACTGAGTGATAAAGGATTTGATAAACATGATATTTTCATAAATACTGCTTTTAAAAGAAAATATGATTACTGCGTAATGATAATGATCTAGTATCTACAAAGAGCTGGGACCAATGAAAGATTGCATTGATAAAAATCTAGATTAGAAAACGAATAAATAAATATAGTTACTGTGTGACGATAATGATCTAGGATCTACAAAGAGCTGGGACCAATGAAAGATTGCATTGATAAAAATCTAGATGAGAAAATGAATAAATAAATATAGTTACTGTGTGATGATAATGATCTAGGATCTACAAAGAGCTGGGACCAATGAAAGATTGCATTGATAAAAATCTAGATGAGAAAACGAATAAATAAATATAGTTACTGTGTGATGATAATGATCTAGGATCTACAAAGAGCTGGGACCAATGAAAGATTGCATTGATAAAAATCTAGATGAGAAAACGAATAAATAAATATAGTTACTGTGTGATGATAATGATCTAGGATCTACAAAGAGCTGGGACCAATGAAAGATTGCATTGATAAAAATCTAGATGAGAAAACGAATAAATAAATATAGTTACTGTGTGATGATAATGATCTAGGATCTACAAAGAGCTGGGACCAATGAAAGATTGCATTGATAAAAATCTAGATGAGAAAACGAATAAATAAATATAGTTACTGTGTGATGATAATGATCTAGGATCTACAAAGAGCTGGGACCAATGAAAGATTGCATTGATAAAAATCTAGATGAGAAAACGAATAAATAAATATAGTTACTGTGTGATGATAATGATCTAGGATCTACAAAGAGCTGGGACCAATGAAAGATTGCATTGATAAAAATCTAGATGAGAAAACGAATAAATAAATATAGTCACTGTGTGATGATAATGATCTAGGATCTACAAAGAGCTGGGACCAATGAAAGATTGCATTGATAAAAATCTAGATGAGAAAACGAATAAATAAATATAGTTACTGTGTGATGATAATGATCTAGGATCTACAAAGAGCTGGGACCAATGAAAGATTGCATTGATAAAAATCTAGATGAGAAAACGAATAAATAAATATAGTTACTGTGTGATGATAATGATCTATCATCTACAAAGAGCTGGGACCAATGAAAGATTGCATTAATAAAAATCTAGATGAGAAAACGAATAAATAAATGTAGTTACTGTGTGATGATAATGATCTAGGATCTACAAAGAGCTGGGACCAATGAAAGATTGCATTGATAAAAATCTAGATTAGAAAACGAATAAATAAATATAGTTACTGTGTGATGATAATGATCTAGGATCTACAAAGAGCTGGGACCAATAAAAGATTGCATTGATAAAAATCAAGATTAGAAAACGAATAAAGAAATATCATATATGGTAACATTTATAATTACCCAAAGGTCAATAGGGGATCACAAGACCGCAAGGAGGTATGAGAAAAAAAATACAAAAGAAATTACTATTATTTTATGAATGCTCGAGCATAATAAGACTCTAAGAATAAGCAGTGAAACAAAGTTTGTTACACTCAATAAAAATTATTTTAAAAGTCTATGAAACCAAAATTACGTTTTGTAGAAGCAGCTTCTGTGAAATTCTTACTGCTTCTATAAGAATAGTAGTGTAGAATATTTTAGTGGTTTGTTTTTCATATAAGGATTTTCAAGAGATAATTTTAATTTCTAGCTTTGAAAATATGATATATTTAAAATTTTTATTCAAATTTCCTCCCCTTTTAGATCGATGTCAAAACAGAGGGAGTAGATCCTCTGGTGGTGCCATCTATCGGAGGTGTTTAGAGCAAAGTTCTACTTTCACCTTCATAGTGTTCCGGTTAAACGAAAGACGCATCCTACTGACTTAAATTCGCATAGCCAACTTGGCTTGTCTAAGTATCATAAGTAACAACAACAAAAATTTTTCATCCATACTTCAAAATAGTAAGTTAAAAAGAGAACATAATGATTTAAATTTTGAAAGAATGCATTTTTCATCTGCTTAATTAGACATTATATGACATTTATCATAATAACTGCAATATACTTTTTTATGAATTTGTTTTTGAATACGTAACATTAAAAATATATGTTTTGACGATGATATTCTTATTCTAAAAATAAATCTATTTTTGTGTATAGATTCATATACATACATTTAAATAAAGAAAAAACAAAATTTACTAAATTGTATTTTGTAAAACACATAATTTTCTTTATTTTTATACCGGGAAATAGCTTTGTATTACGAGAAATCGGAACGATAATGAATTTCAAAAGAAATTATCATATAAATATGAAAAAATTAAAATAATAAACAAATATTTAATGCTATAAAATAAAAGTTCTTCCTACATACTGTTAAATGGATTTAAAGATCTTATAAACTATACATTCTTAAGGTTATTAAATTGTGCTATTAAGGCATGTAAATGAAAAGTCAGGACAAATTTGTGAATTTTAACTTATTCATATTGTGTTTTTCATGTCACGAAACAATGTCATTTTTATAGGTAGATATAATTCATTTTCATCTTAATAACACTTTTGTGAAAGATTCTTTTGATACTTTCCATGATTAACTTTAAAGATTAAATATTAATTCTATAATCTTCTCCAAAATTGTATCTAAATTTACAAATGGGCGTTTTTGAAATCAAGCCAATATTTTTTTGACATAAATTTCCGTAGTTTTCCATTTGATGTTTTTATCATTATAAAGAGAGAGAAGAGATTAAGTTATTATAAATATAGAGGAAGATAAAACACGACGCATATATATTTTTGTGGAATAATATCTATTTTATATTATAATGACGGAAGACAGGACATTTATTAAATATTAATTTCTTTTAAGGACTGTTTTGTAAAATATAGATTACTTTAGAAAAAATTGTTACATCTGTTGTGGTAAATGAATACTTAGTTTCTTTCTAAGACTTTCGTAAATATGTTTTAAATATTAATTGAAATATGGGAAACAATTATAGCTTAATTAAATAAATAATTAAATATTTACAATTTAATAATCAGGAAAGCTATTTATTTAAAATTCTAAAACAAATGATAATGCTTAAAGAGGCTTTAATTTTTCGAAATGAGAATAGGTGTATCACTTTGTAGCAGTTATAAAACTAAATTTTCTTATTTTCAGAATATAATATGAAAAGCGTAAGAAATGCAGTAATTACATTATTTATCTATGAATAGAATTAAATTAGTTTTCCACCTATTTCAAATACTGTTAACGTTTCCTTCGTTTTGAAAAACGCAAAATTTGTAGCGGGTAAATTTTTCAGTTTCAACTCTTTGTCATTTAAGTAAATTTAGTGATTACTTTAAAAGAATGCGTCAAAATAATGCGTTAAGGTATATTTCTATTTTTTCACTTAGAGTTAGTTAATTAACTTTGGGAATATTACACGAAGTAATTTTTATTTGAGATACATATTCGCAGTTAAAATTTTCTCAGCATTTATTTTATAAAAATTCATAGAAATACTACTATCACAAGTTTATTTGTGCTTTCCTTTTGTGCTTTTCTTTGATATAACTAATTGACATTCGTATGCGTAAATATCTTGCCAAAGATGCATCTCCTTTTTCATTTAATATAATATGCATCCATAAAAATTATTTTACCATGCCAAGAAACGAATAAGTATTGAGTTAAATACAAATATGTTTCTTTGATGTTAAAACAAGAAAAGTGTTCGCGTTTTTGTTAATTTTTTACGCTTATTTCTTCCTAAGTTAAATTTATACTTGAAAATCTATGCATACTAAAGTATGTTATCATAAATAATTTTCTGATTAGTAAATTTTATATTCATGCAACTTACGCTTGTTTATTTTAACTTACATTTATTATACAGAATGATGTTAAAATATTTTTTTTTACTTTGAGATTAATAAAAAGTTATTTTATAAAAGTGTAGATGAATTCAGAGGCATTTTCGAAGAAATTTTGTTTCTAGTACTTGTTTCCATTAGTAGAAAATCTATGAAGCTAGAATGTGACATATATTTTGGAACATAAATACAGATTAGAAAACAATATAGTGTTTCATAATCTAATTCATTATCGAAATTTCTCTATAACTTTAAAATTCAATTAGAAATTGGTCATTCATCAAATAATGAATTCCAACGCGAAAGAAAATATGGTGAATCATCTCAGTGATGATATGAACTATTGCTAAACTAGAAAGGGATTTGATAGTCCATTTCACCATTCACCATTTCACCTCTAAATATAATTTTCGAATACTTATAAAATATCAAACAATTCGATTCCTCAAAAATCTTTCCGGGATATATTTTTCTCCTTATATGATGTTTTATCTAGAATAACAATTTTTACATTTATTTGTAGCAAACATTATAATCTTCTTTATAATGGTAAAAATCTAAAAATAACTTCAGGAAAGAAATCAAGTGTAAGAGTTACGAGGAAGAATTTTGAATGTCTTTGTTCGTACTATATTGGATACAATTTCAAACAAGAATTCTGAAAATAATTTCGACTTGGCTATTTTGTTCCATAGAAGAGTTAATCCTTAAACATATATTCCAAAGTATTCACTATGGCCTACACACAGATTAATGCTGTTTGGAAGTGAATTTCCCAGGTTCGAATTCAGGTGTTACTTAAAGACGGACACTGTCTCTTGTTCTTCCCTTCCATTTGCATATTCATTAAAGTTTGAGTATGAGAAACTTTACAACTGTCTTAATTACGTTACTTGAATACGAGTGAGTCAACGTCCCTTAAAAAGTCTCATTAAACAAAGATTAAAATGATGTGAAATGTCAAGATGTTTGATTATTTGTATGTTAAAGGAATCGGTTTTCAGTGGTGCTGGGCTCAATCTAACTTATACGTTCATATTGGGTTTATGGTAGAAATTCATAAAGTTGGTATCAAATTATTGGGGCTGTTACTGAATATCATTTAATTATTTTTTAATCAATTGATTATTTCATCAATTATTTTACAGACAATGGATTGTGTGAAAAGATGAATTTATGTTGAAATTTCAAGAGTGATGCTGAAGCAATGAGATATTGAAAACAAAAGTCATAAACATACTCCACAATACCTCTAAACAGAGCTAAACCTTACATTTCTTTAAGAACACTTTTTTACTACTTATTTTAAAAACTTTTGAATCAACATATGTGTAGTATCTGGTTGGTTGCTTAGATAATAAATTGTGAATAGTAATGAGTATTCTATTTATATATTTTTTAACACAGTTGTATTTAAAATGAATTTATTCATTAAATAAAAGCTTAAAAAAATTGTATTGCAAATGTGCTTATAAAGATTAAAAAGAAAATCACAGCTTTTCTTTTAAAATTATTTTTTGATAATAGGTCTCTCAATACTGTTGTTAAATACAAGTGAATAACAAATTCATTTAAGAGATTCCTTACATAGAAATATATATTGTCATATTTTTGAATAAATATCCAGTATTATTATAAGAAATTATGCGCTGAAATTTTTAAGTTGTGTAAACTTAAAATAATTGATTGGAGTCGTTTGTTGTTAAATTCCTGATATATAATTCATTCAAGATTTGGAAAATTTACAACTATGTGTATATTTTTATTTTAAAAGAAAATCATCAGGGAAATTTTCAATTTATTCTCAAGGAAATCTTTTGGTGTTATTGTTGTTCTCGTGTGCCAGCTAAGCTGGCAAATTGGGGTGCGCTGCTTCACTTTTCCAACTGAACCGTATTTGGTGTGTAGTCCGACTTCTTCAGTATACACATGCCATAGGGACACGTTTGTAGGGTAGGCAACCATTCATACCTCATTCACACAAGGAAAGGACAAAGACAGGATATATATAGAAAGAAAGTGCATCCATGCCTGAACCGGTATTCGAACCCAGGACCTCCTTATCCGTAGTCAGGCACGCTGACCAATTGACAAGTTGGCCGGCAATCTTTTGGTGTATTCTTCGTAATCCACTGACGCCTTGTACCAACCTTACATTAAAGAGTATTCCAATGTCAATTATCGCAGTTGAAAGTAAGAAATCAACGTTTATTTCAAAACACTATTTAAAACGCTTTCTTTGTTCACCTTTTGTGTCTTTTCATAACTTTAAAGGTAATCCAAGTGCTTTTACATGCTTCAAGGGGATTACAGAATTCATGTGAAAGCTTGAAAATTTTTTATTCATTAAATATTAATTAGGGATATTTGCAAAAATATAAAATATTAAAAAAACAAAAACATTATTATTTGTTAAATAAAGATAATTAATATAATCTACAAATGTATATGCTTCTTAGGAATTTCATTAAAAATAAAAACCTTTAAAAAAAAAACTAATACTTCTTTATCTATCAGCAAAAGTATTTCTATTGAATGTGAAATGAAATGAGCATTTTAGTAAATTCTCCAAAAATAAGTATTTAACTTTGAACATTTTACACTGTAATGTGAAAAGTTCTTATTCAACATTATTTGGGTAAATGCAATTGAGAAATAGCATAAGAATATATAATTTTATAATTCTTTAAAAAAATTAAAATTCAGTAAATATTATATGACATTTTTTTCTTATACTACGTGAAACAATTTTAAATGGAATTCAAAATTGTTAAATAAATTCAAATAAATGTTAAACGTTAGCAAATGAAAGGTGAGAAATTCACACGAATTTTAGTTAGTTTTATGATTATTTAAATAGTAAAATTTTACAGAATATTATTTCATGATTCGTTAAATCGCGAAAACATTTATATATATATATATATATATTATATATATAATAAATAAAATAAAAAAAACCACACACCCACTAAAATAAAAGGAAAGTATATGTTGAGGAATACGTTCATAGTGTTTTTCCAGACTTTTATTTAAACAAAAAAAAATAAATAAAAAAAATAGATACATCAATAAATTAATCAATTATATCATTGCCTTTGTTGTTTACAACCTCTTCCCATCTCTCCACCAATTTGTTGATGCCGTTTTGCCAAAAAGCGCTTGGTCTGGTTTCAAAAAATTTGTTGAACCAAGTTTTAAGGACCTCTTTGTTATCGAAGGTAATACCCTTCATATGATTTGACAAGGAGCGGTAAAAAATGATAATCGGTCGGTGCAAGGTCGGGATAATACGGCGGATGCTGAAGGACCTCCCATTCGAATTCTTAGAGAGCGGCTTTGACAACTTGTGCAGTATGGGGCCTGCTTTGTCGTAAAAAGGTATGGTTTGATCATGGCGATCAGGTCTTTTCAATCGAATAGCCTCGTTCACGCGGTGTAGCCGTGGAATGTAGAACTCTTTGTTGACTGCGACATTCTTTTCAAGCATTTCCAAATGCACCAAGAGGTCCTCAAAAACTGCCTCAACAATTTCTTTGACTCCAGACCAGGCGATTTTTAGCGGAACGGCATCAACAAATTGGTCGAGAGGAGGGAAAGTTCATAAACAGCAACGGTGAATATATAATTAATTAACTTATTGATATAATTGTTGTTTTTTTTAAATAAAAGTCTTTGGTAAAAACTCTACGAACTTATTCCTAAACCCAATAAATGTATGAAATATTTTCACTCCCATTACATACAACTGCAATGAATATACTTTGTAAAAAATATAAACTTAGATTCATTAATATGATAATGATGTAAAACACATCACCAGAGTTTTCTCATAGTTTATTAAATAACTCTTTACTTATTCTTAATCAATTGTTGTTTATCCCTGAAACAAAAATCATAAATAACATTGATTATAATAAATCGAGGTATTTTATTTGAAATTATTTCAAACGCGTTATGCACCAATCCATTTTATTAAGATAATGTTTCTTCTCAGATAAGAGAAATTGACTGTTTATTTTCCTTAATACATTGCTTTCATAAATCTAAAATAAAATAAAGTTGGATTGTTTTAATTAGAAATGCAATTAATAAGTAAAGCAGTAAAATTGACATAAATAAAAAAAATTCAGCACATTAGTTAGTTTTAAGTAAATGCAATTATTTAAAAAGGAATACAGATTTTAAACATATATAAAAAGAAACATTTGTTAAAAAATTTTTTTTTCTGGTATTTCAAAAGGATTTTCATAGAAAATTATTTATTTTTGTTGACTTGAGAAACCCCTGCTCGGTATCCTTTTTTTCATGTTAGATTTGGATTTTTAATGCTTATGTGCGTGTTCAAGGCATAAATACAAAACTACAAGTAGGACTTTTGAAACGAAACTACTCCTCAGCTTTGCATAATTGGATAAGTTCCATTTTTTCACTTAATGCCAGTTGCAGAATTCAGTTTTTTTAAAAAAAATACAAATAGAGAAGTCTGTAATCTTGTTTACTGAAAATATTTAAAAATGTACCTTAAAATTTTGTTATATTTGTAATTTGCATTCATAAAAAAAGGGAAAGTTTTTTTGAAATACACTTTATAATATAAATGAACAAGAACCTAAAATCTATTAATCGAATGCGTCACAATAAAAATAAATTGACACAAATAAGGAAAATTTGAGTTTATTTTGGAGCGACTTTTCTCATTCCTGAAATAAGTTTTATAATTATAACTACTTAATTGCTAATAGTATTCCCATATAAAAAATATTTTTAATGCAAGCAAATAAGTCATTTTTTTGCTTGGATATTGTTAAAAAGTAATAAAGTTGTTAAAATTTAAACTCAGTTCTTATATTCTTAAAGTATATAGATGATTACCCTACTGAATTAAAATAAAACGTGTATTTACTAATATAAATTCATAAATGATGCAAATTTAGCTTTTTAATACAATAACTGATTGAATTAATTTTAATTTAAGTATTTTAATCCTATAATAGAATTTATTAAAGGGTTCGTAGAAATATTTTAAGTTTCCAACAAGAATTATACATATAAGTGCCAAAGACATTAAGTTATTAGATAACAATAACCGATTTTAAAATGTTATATTATTAAAGAAAATTTACTTATTTTCTAATCATCTGTCATTTGTTGGAATATATTGCGTGTAATTCAAAATGCAATACAAAAGAGTTGGCAGAAAACTATACGAAGACGTATTTCATCAATATTTGCAAATGATAGAACTGTGATATTCGCACGTGCGCCAGCTCTTGTTGAATAAAACATAAGGGAAGGAATCTGCAACATATGTGCTATTGTTTCTGCAAGACAAATCATCTTAAAAATTTTGTTCGTATCCCAAAGTATATGTGTGATAGCAGAGAATGAAGGACCAACTTCCAACAGACAGACGATTTAAGAGGGCATAATGATTGGATTGAGAAAGACAGGTTGGTTCATTCAACAAATTTCGATTGACACATGTCTGGATTCGTCTCCAGTGCTCTGGTTGTAGCTAAGATGTTTGGAATGAGGAAATGTAGCAAGTTTGTGAAATGCTATTAGAGTAATAGTGATATTATCATTCGCAGATCGACAAATCTACAGCAACAGGTGGTGGCTCCCGAAGTTGCTTTTACTGCCGTTTTGCAGCACGTTGGACCACTATAAATGGAGGCCGTTCTGGGAGACAATCAATTTTACAAGAGACATGGTAAGAAGACTAAAAGGGTAAGAATGACCCATAAAACAAATTTCAGCTGCCACAATCAAGATATTTCCGCAGTGAACAAGCTGGTTTGAAAATGGTCGGAAAAAGAAAGGCAACAAGTTTTAGGTGTGCCGGGGAAATCAGAGAGATCCAGATAGCATAGATAGCTTAATCCTCCAACAAGAAATGACAAATTTTCAAGTTACATCTATCTCCATAATGCAGCATGGTTCAAGAAAAACCTGAATGATTTCATATAAACAGAACTATGTATTTATTGATTGTTAATGGCTTGCATTTATGGCGTTTTATAAGAAGAAAGTTATCCACCTATCAGAATAAACGATAAAGTTTGCAATGGTACCCGACTATAGCGGTATATATGTCAGAATGACACAGGGCCTGCCTTTCAGATGAGTCACGTTTCTATTTCCTCAATGGTAGCCACCGCGATGAACGTAGTGTCGATGTGGGATTTAGTCCGGTTCGGCAGCAATTGTGGAACTCATTGCAGTGAGACAACCTGGCAGCATACCTTACAGTTCTCTTATATTCAGTCACGATTCCAGGTCTTTCCTAATCCATATTCAGGACACAATATTTCCTTAATTGATAGCTCATGATTTGTTGCAGCTGGTAGTACACACCTATCTTCAAGATGTGTCCAATACTCTTTATCAATAGAATATTTTTCGATTGCTCGCTGCACGCAACGTCAAACGGGATATGCATCGTAAGCAGATGCATGAATGGCCTAAGAGAATTTTCAATCTATCATCAATGAAGCATATATAGGGAAGGGTTGCAATTTGCAAACACTATAGTATTCAGAAAATGAACCGTGGAAAATGGTGTTCTGCAAATAGACTCATTTTTTAGTATACCATTTGTACTCTCATTGAATCTGTATCTAAACTTGTTACTATGAGTATTTCGTGATATTTTTATGTTTATTAGGTGTATATATTGTACTTTCAGTTATAAAAAATACAGGTTCTCAAAGATGATAAGATGCATCGAGAAAAAGTTAGAAAGCAAATTTTAATCATGTGCATATTTCGTCACAAGAAATATAGCGTTCTTTAAAGGAAGTATTAAATACCTAATTGTAATGATAAAATGTAATAATATGTGTTGTTGATAATTTTTAAGAAAAATAGAAAGGATCCGAGACAAAAATTTAAAATTTTACATTTGTCGGTTTATTTATAAATTTAATTTTTAACTTTTTACTTATTTCTAAGCAGAGAAATTATTTGATCAAAAATAGAGATTTAGTACCTTTAGTACCTTAAGTGAAATGAAATATTTAACATACAGACAATATTTAACATGTAGAGTTGTAAGAGAAATGCATACTTTATTTCTGAAGTATATTTTTAATTTTGTAAATTTCTGGGAGGACCAAAAGCAATAAATGTTTTTGAAAATAGAAAACGAGGAAATAACTTTCATTAAACACACGCAATATCATGAAAGATTTTCATAAATAAACTTTATTCTTCTAAAACGACTTATTTTTAGTACATAACAATTGTTAATTGTAAAAGAAAAATTTGAATAAAAATAATTATCATATTATTAGGAAAAATATAATAATTAAATTTTTAATTATGGTGTTTTATAATTGCCTATATTTGTGGAAAATTCTATAATTATATTATAATTACATATAGTCCACTAATATGTATTACAAATTATAAATTTATTTTTGAATTTTGTGATATATGATTATTAATTTGAAATTACAATTTTTCTATTTTATAATTTTCTTCGGCATTTAGTCTGTTAAAATATGAAATGCAGTTTGAAAGTGCAGATATACTAATTTATGTTGTTGAAATAGGTAAAAATGAGATAACTTATTATACATACTAGCGTACAAGAAATATTTTGTATTTTATTTTACACAGCTAACTTGGTTCGTTGAAAATCATCTTGGTTATAAATAAATAAAAAAAAACTGAATTTCTGAAGGAATTTTGATACTATTGTTTCCAAAATTTCTTACACAAACTTGGCCAGCCGTTATATTTATAAGTAAAAATATAATTTTAAAAGAAAGAATTGTACGAGAGAGGCAATAATCATTTTTATTAAAAAAATAAAAATAATTATTGTCTCTCACTTAATGTGTCACAGATACTGAGAACATATTAGTTCTACATAGTGTTTCAGATAATTTAAAAACTGTAAACTATTGACAGAAATTTGCGCAACTCTAAAGAATGAATTTCTCGGAAAAAATCGTTGTTTGTCTTCACGAATCGCATTTGAGGAAGCTTGGGACACTGCAAGCAAAATTTGAGCAATAAATCTGGAAATTTCCTAACATCCATCTTTCCAGATATTTATCTGTAACTGACAAAATAGGAGAGTAGAAAACTGAAAAAAATACTTACGTTACCTTGGTTGACAATGTTTAATATCGAACTCAGAAATTTCACTTCAAATAGCAATGTCTACCATAAGGACTTATTAATCTTTGTACCTAACATAGTTTGACATCAAATCTTGCACAAAGTCTAACTTTTATAAGGTAATACAATACTCACGGTGTAAATGCGTCCATGGAGCAATTAGGCATTACTGATATTAAGTATTGCAACAAGGAAAACTCCTAAGCAACTTTCACAGAAAAAAGCACTGTTCTTTGATCAGAGCACGGCGAATCACTTATTAAACATTTGTCTAACAATCATTTTTAGAAATATTCTGAGAAATACTTGAGAAATCAATAAAATAGGTAGTTAACTAAACTTAAAATTCTAAGAGTAGTAAATTTTCCTATTTTGTAATTAAAATTTCATTTTTTCAAATCAAAATCTTTTTCCCACGGATTTTTGTATTAGACTCCTTTTATTATTTATTTTTTATTTGAAATTTACTTTATAAGTGATATTTTTATTCAATTTACCTATTTTCTTGTTATGCATTTAATGTCACGTAAATAAAAAAAAAATACATGAAAATGATAAAATTTTTCTTAAAATTACAATGTGAACATATTTCTAACACTTACTTGAGGATCTTCCATATCAAGGTACATTGCAGAAGAGATAGATACGCTAAGGAATAAATTCACTCAATAAATTGTGTCTCGGTAGCCGATGTTGGACTTACAAATTAGGTTTTGTAATTTTCTGAGTTATTTTAGATTTCATCTTTTATTAACATTAAATATGTGTATAGGTACATAAAGATAATTGTAATACCATATTTTTCTGTCCCTGAATATTTTTGAGATTTATTAGAAAAAAATTCAGTCTGAAATTGTATACTTAGCTCTATAAATATAATACTTGTTCTGTTTGCATCCCGAAATTTTTTCAGGAGTTTAATCAAGAATGATTGCATGGAATAAAAATAATTTTGTATTAGAATAATGAGGTCCAGAGAGAGAGTTAACCTAAATATATAGCACATTTCATTTTAAAATTTTAATTTCACTGTGCGTAATTAATTAAACTCTATAAGCAGATATTCTCATGGTTTAATTAATGACAATTTAATCATAAACATGTCTGACACCTAGATTTAAGCTCAGTTATTTGTCTTTATATAAACACCATTCTAGGACCCTAAAATGGATGTTGGTGGCTCTTTCTCCCTTTTAGAATCTCCATTTATTTGTAACCACTGAAGATAGATAAATAATGTATATGATATTAGATCCCTCTTTCGGATTCAGTGTAGAATCGGGCGCCCCTTAGTTTGGCGAGAATTTGGTGATAAAATTCAATTTATGGCAATCCTGTTATTTTAGTCTTATTATCTATTATTATTATTATTATTATTTACACAATCATATATAGTACATGATAATAAAAATTATACATTATTATTATTTAGTTTGTGTTAGTCACGTCTTGGCGACTATTTTGGTGCCAGAAAAATCGTCCAAGTATCGAAGGGGCACCGGATTTTAAACTTTTACCATTCCTTCTTTATACAATCTCAAAAAGAAAATATCCTGACTATTGGAAAAGAATAATATTTTAACATCAGTGTTATAATCTACTCTAATATAGTAGTAGGTATTTAGTTGGTACACCATCATAATCCTGAAACTGAGAAGGTTTTCATAACTTTAAAGCAGGAACCAAGCAGAAAATCATTAGGTATAGGAAATAAACACTAGATTCTTTATTTTGTGCATGAATATTGCGATCTTGATTTATCGTACATGCCATAGAAACCCTGAAATACCATTTAGGATATTTTCTTAGGTCGGGTATAGAGAGAATTCTCTATTTTTCAATAAATAGAGAGAGAGACCTGATATTGAGGATGAAATTTCTTCATCCTCAATATTAGGTCTCTCTCTCTTTCTCTCTCTCTATACCTGACCTAAGAAAAGATTCTAATAGGTCCTTAATGGTTTCTAAGGTATGTGCCATAAATCGAGATCACTATGCTCATGCATAAAATAATGAATCTGGTGTTTATTGCACCATCATAATCCTGAAAATGGGAAGATTTTCATAATTTTAAAGCTGAGACCAAGCAGAAAATCACTAAGTATTGGAAATAAATACCAGATTCCTTATTTTGTGCAAGAACATTGCGATCTCAATTTATGGCACATGCCATAGAAACCGTTTAAGATCTTTTCTTAGATATAGACCTCGCTATTTTCCAATATTGAAGATAAAGTTTCATCAAGTAGACTTTCACGTCTATACATTCGTACAATATAACTTTTTCCTTAAAATAATCCAATATTTACTACTTTCTTCATTTTGAACAAGCATTTTTAAGCCACTGCAGCGAATATTGTCTCGATTTCCCCAGTACATCATCAGTCGGAAATACAATTAAACGAGGATGAAAAGAATCTTGACTTCCATATTTGTTAATTTTGCAACAAAAGGAAATTTTTAGCGACATCTCACTTGATTTGTTTTTGTTTCGATCTGTGCATAAACACTAAGTTCATGACTCAAATCAATGCTTTGAGCCAAGCAATAACAGTTACACATGGATAGAAAATACCATTATTTTTACAAACGTAAATTTCTCTTGAAAGCTAGGTACACTTTCTCGATAAGAACACATGGTCCATAAAATATGTTGACCTTAATCTTTTGATCCATATATTGAAACAGTATAGCTTAAAAGCGATTTTTTTTGCCAAGGTAAATATATTTAGAAAACAAAAAGTCATAAAGTACATTAGGTTTAAGTATAAAATTTGAATAATTTATCAATGATTTTATAATGAACACAAAACGTTATGATTAATAACTTATGACTTTCAAAAAATTGAAGCATTAATAAAACTGCAACCCCGCCAAAAAATTTAGTATTTATGCATTATCTTTATTTCAATTCCTAAGGATAGCTTTAGCTTAAATATTTCTTTGAATTACATAAAATAAGCATAATTTGGAATATAATTACTTGAATATAAGAATATATTATTCTTTTACCTTCACGCGCAAATGAGAAATATACATACATGCATATATATATACATATACATACACACATACACATATTTCTCATTTGCATGAAAATAAAAGAATAATATATTCTTATACTCAAGTAATTTTATTCTATATTTTCCATATTAAGTTTATTTTATGTAATTTGAAGGAATATTTAAACTAAATTATCTTTATATATATATATATATATATATATATATATATATATATATATATATATATATATATATATATATATATATATATATATATATATATATATATATATATATATATATACATACATACATAATTCAAATTTCTAAGTGGAAGAAATACATGTATAAAATTCAAACAGCTCTAAAAGCTTTTGAAGTAATGTCAGCTCTTCTTCACATATCTTCAGAAGTGAATGTATCCATCTAGAAGATAGTCATCATATACAAAACTAGCAAAGCAATGTTTTTAAGAAGTATATGTAATGGAGTCTCATTTTTAGTCAAGAAAGCGTAATATCAGAGAAACGCACTTATTCTTTTATGTTTTTTTAAGTTTTTAAGTGCAAGTACCATTTTTCGTCTTAGAATCTTAAGGGAGGGAATTCCATTTCACGAATAATAACTTCACTTTTAAAAATGAAATGATATGAAGACAATCTTAAAAAAACATATAAGGTTTTTTTACATATTGCATTATAGAACAAATTAATGCAAAATATAAGATTTTTAGAGGAAAATTTTATTTTTTGGACAATAGAATGTTATGAGTAAATATAAATGTATACTGCATTTCATAGTATGTATTCAAATGTATACTGCATTTCATTTGAACGATAACTTCAGTTATGAGCTTTATTATAAATTCATAAAATATGTTTGTTTTACTGGATATAAAATAATTGAAAATATAAATTTATATGAAATTTTTTTGTAAAAATAACCCTATTTTAAAGATTTATTAATGTAATTACACGTTTTAAAAATTATACTTTACCCTAAATAGTTTACTTATTTTTGAAAATTAGCTTAATAATATTTATTATTTATATATTTTTGGACAAACCTTGTGGTAATTATAATTTGATAGTAAATGTTCTTTTATAAGATTGCAGTTCATGTAAAAACATCACAAAAAGAGAAAAATGAACTTTTAACTTCATGAGATAAAATTTTATTAAAAAAAAAAAAAATCATAGATAATTTGTTGCTTCCCAATGGAGAAAATTTGGAATCCAGATATACTCCTTTCTCATTTTTCTCGATCGAATCTAGGTTTAATACAAGGTTTTCATGTAATCAGTGTAACCAGAATGGTCAGAATTTTGCTTAAATGAATTTGATAAATTCATAAAATAGTAAGCGTAATACCTAATAGAAACAGCTGATAAAGTGAGTGAGAGAGAAAAGAAACTGAGATACCAATGTCAGTAATTGTTAGTATTATGGGTTAATGTTGAGTTTATGTCAATTTAAATATTTTTTACAGACAAAACACTCTTTTGAAAAAAAGCAATGTTAAACGAGAATAAACTTAATTAATTTATTGACATAAAATGATTATAGTTAGAAATTATAATCATGAACAGCATTAAAATTTTGCATCAAGTTTTACAAATGAAATATCAGTTCATTATATTTTTTCATTTTAAAGTTTTTATTTGTGCATTCTCAAAAATTGTGTGCAATGATTTATTATTATCTAAACTTAAACTTTAAGTATGGCATCGACTTGTTCTGAAGAATTGTAATTAATGGGTATTGATATGTTTAGAACGATGAAATGTGGAACTAGTAGTGCATTTCCCCCAATTGGCAGCTTTTGCGAGATTTTACGTCGCCAATCAATTTAAGCATTGTTGCTACTTTAAAAAAGCATATACGAGGGTTACTCTGAAATTTTTGAGATACGTGCAGACGAGAATTTACAAAATAAAAATAACGGTTTAATTTTAAAAAAAACAAAATATTTTAACACATAAGGCGATTTTTTACTGACTTACTTCAACTTGTTTAGCGTAGAATAAATTTTAAGCAGAAGCGAAAATGGAGTTGACGCGAGAACATTTTCGCGCTATGATTTTCTACGATTTTAAAGCAGAATTAAACCAAGAAGAATGCGTTCAACGGTCAATTAGCATTTGGTGCTGAATCACCAGCTCGTACTACTTTATTCAGGTGGTTTAGAGAATTTAGAAGAGGTCGTAATTCTCTTCAGGATGAAGAACACACAGGAAGGCCGCCGTCGGCAGTAATCCCGGATAATGTGTCTGGCATATGAAAAATGTTAATGGATGATAATCACTGTACCTATCAAATGATACAGAAGGGACAGAAGGGGATCAAGTTTGCGAGAAGGAACTTAACATTGGATCCGCAGCCATACATAAAATCATTCATGAAGAATTACATATGAAAAATAAGTTTGCTTTTGGGTTCCCCATAATCTAACTGAGCACCAAAAAGAGGAGTGTGTCAGAATCAGTAAAAAAACGCTTAAATTGCTAAATCATAGTGGCCACCGCATCATTTCTAAAATTGTAACAGATGATGAAATGTATAACGTTTTTTGTTGTTCTAACACATTAAGAAAGCAAAGTAAGGGTTTTTGAAGATGATCCCACGCCGACAAGTGTGAAAAAGTAACGCACACTGAAAAAAAGTGATGTATGCCTATTTCTTCAGAAAAAAACGGGTTTGATCAAAGCCATCAAGTTGGAAGGACAGAAGACATTAACAGCAAACTGGTATACCACTCAATGTCTTCCAGAAATTCTACAAGAATTGAATGTTCGGGGACTAATGCTTCACAATGACAATACATTATCACATACAACCGGATTAACAATTGAGTTTCTTAAGCAAAAACAAATTAAAGTGATCGAACATCCACCGTATTCACCTGATCTAGTTATGTGCGACTTTTGGTTATTCTTTAATCTAAAAAAGAACTTACGTGGACGTCGTTTTCATTCAGAAGAAGAGACTGATGTGGCAATAAATGCATTTTTTCCTCTATTCCAAGAAATGAATGGCTTGAAGCATTTAATCTGTGAAAAATTAGTCTACAAAAGTGCATTGATGCTGGAGGAGACTACTTTGAACACACCTAAAATTTTGTAAGTATAACTTTAAAAACTTAGTTGTATCTCAAAAATTTCAGAGTGACCCTCTATATGACACTGAAGGGGGGTAAAACACGAACAAAAAACCTATAATCTGGCAACATAAAAATCCCAAAAACAACCAAAACTCAAATTTACAACACCAAAAGGGAAACCGACAACATTATCATCAAAATAAAGAACGCTAGATTAGAATCTAGAAGTCCTTTGGGGAGATATAACGTACTTATGCCTAAAATGTTCATATAAGAACTCTTTCATATTATTTTTTCAATATATCTTATATTTTCCAGCAGTGTTTTTCGTATTGAGAGCTTAGATTTCTTGTTATTTGTTTTGTATTATAAATATGTGTGTAATCACATTGTTGTTCTATTGGTTCTATTGAGTACAAAGAAATCCATACTTAACTTAGTAGTTTTTCTGAACCAGTTTATGAAAATTGCTCATTTTTGAAATGTGAAAAACGGTACTTTTTGAAGTGTTTACCAAAATAAACTGAAAGATAAGCTATTCTTATACATAAGTTATTTTGAATTATTTTTTGAATTGATACTATTTTGAATTCAGTTCTGACAGGCAAAAAGTCCTTTTTACATTCAATAAATTAAGAGATCTCAATTGAATATGCAAGAAACAACCTAAAATTGTGAATGATTTTTTCATTTTTAAATGTGAATAACTTATACATTTTGAATTACAATGAAAAATGTAAATTAAATTGTACGATTGATTGACTATTTAAATTTGTGTTACTACTTCATATTATTATAAATACTAACTCTTTCTAACGAAATTTGTAGTTTAATTAGAATTTTTAGTTAGCTCATGAAATGCTTAAAAACATGAAATGGAATATATAACGAAAATAAGATTTGAATTGCAACTAACTTTGATTCCATTAAAAAATAAAATATATTGAGATAATTGTGCTATATATTCTAAAGAACATTTATAATTTAAGAACAATTTCATTTTGCATATAAATGAATAAACAAGATTTTTCCGTGAAATATGATTTATACAAATAGTTCATAATATTTACAAAAATATATTTAAATAAACATTGATATATATATATATATATATATATATATATATATATATATATATATATATATATATATATATATATATATATATATACATACATATATATATATATATATATATTAAAATTTATCAAAACGGGAAAGGCATTAAGACGCTGAAAACTTATGAAAATAAATTACTTCTTTATCTTCTGACGCCCCACAAAGAATTCCATTTTGTATTTTAAAAATAAGAGAAAATATATAAATCTGAAATTTCATTAAGATAATTTAAATGTTGTCTAGAATAGAGATTTTTTATGCTAGGAAAAACTTATTATATTTTATGAAAACTACTTCACTCTCAATTTTTGCATTTATTTAATACATATTTCGAAATTGGATTCTTAGAGTTCTGACAACATTAGAATATATTTTATCATGCTATGTAAAATTTTTATGGAAAAACAAAATTTCGTTTGATTAAAGTGTTGTTTATTTTATATCAACAAACATCTAATTTTACTAAATCATTATATTTTGTGAACAAAATTTACTTCTTGAAATTTATAACTGAAATGGATTTTTATACTTTTAAAAGTAAGCTCTCAATAAAAATATTTTGCGCCGTTATTGTTATGAATTTGATAAAGTATAAATATGAAGTATATGAAAATTATTATCATTTATTTACATAAAACAGTTGTGCAAATGTATACCGATGGTAGTCGTACCAAAAACATTCCTGAGAGTGGAGTCTATATTAGAACCCCTGAGTCTGAAATTAAGCTAAAGAAACGTAACCCTGACACAAGTTTAGTCTTCGGAAGTGAGTTGATAGCGATTAAGTTGGAACTTGCAGCTATCATTTCTAGCAACTGTGATTTTGGAGAACTATGGATTTTGATGGATAGCCGCAGTACACTGCAGCATCTCAGTGACTGTTTCTCTATAAAGGATGAAACAAGTTTATGTATTCTGCTGAACTTCAAAATGATCTCCCAAGACCATGATGCACATCTCCAATGGATTCCATCCCATGTAAATATTAGCGGCAATGAGACCTCTGATAGACTGGCCAAAGTGAGCAGTGAGGAAAAATACGCCAGTGATGCACCAGTACGCCCACTGGTGCATCACTTACATATTAGGAACTTCACTCTAATGAACAATCTAGATTATATTCAATTTAGCAAATTCCACCCACACATAAATGGTACATTAGAAACATCTCATGGAACACTTCTGGAAATAAAATGTGACGGAAAAATCTCAAACTGCCTTGGCCAGATTCTCAAGTGGACATATAAAATGTTTATCGCTCGAATGTGGCACAAAGAAATTATCTCACCTGTAAAAAATGCTGTAACCATCAAGCCTCAACGATACATATTCTGATTGATCATGATTACTCGTCGGACTTTTCCGGGAGAATTTATCGTCAGATTCCTTGCTAGTCATTAATTTTCTAACCGTCAACAATTTATTGGAGTTTATATAAAAAATGCCAGATCCTTAAAGAGGACAAGCCAACAACAACATAAAAATTTTTATATATATATTCAAGAATTGTAAGATGATAGATTTAATACTAACCAGTATTGAACAATGGGATATTGATATTATGTTTCAAATTTATACAAGTATGTATGCCGAAATGAACTAGAAAATTTTCCAGGTTTTCTTTTTTTGAAACTTGGATATCATGTGATATTATTGAAAAGTCTTCCCAGATGGCAAGATCTGATGGATGCTCATATTCCTCGCAAAAGTCTTCGGGTGTTAAAATATCAGTCAAAGTCTGAAACAATCCGTCTACTTACCATACAACAATTTTAAAATTTTCCTTCATTTTTGCTTTTTTTGATGATATTAATTGTTTCATCAAAACATTTTAAATCATTTATAAGAAAATATTAGAAAAAGCTTATACATTTAATAGTTTAGGCACATACTAAGATATCTAATATTTTAAGTAAATGCTAAAATATTAATGTAAATGTTTTTCTAAAGTGAAAAAATATTGGTGATTGGATTACCTAATCAGAGTGAACACAGCTGAATATTAAGAACACCTCTACTAGTTAAATATATAAAACAATTAAAGAAGTTTTATTTTAATGAAATTTATATATCAATTCATTTTAATTTAAAAAATTCTTATTAATCCTACAGTAACAGATAAGAACTTTAAATAAAAACAAAATATTATCAACGAAATTGAAATGGTAAGTATGAAAATGAAATAAAATACAATTTACTTAAAATACAAGTTTTACAGCAAAACCAAATTATTGGTTCACAATACTCAGGGAAATTTTACGCATATTACAAATTTTAAACAATACTACAAATAACTTTTTATGAGCTAATCACTAATTACCAGTAGGTATAACATTGTGTGTGTGTAGAAAAGTTTATTTTAGTTTCAACACTCAATATTTTATTTCCATGGAACAATAGCAGCTGAAAGCAACTGCTGTAAGACATCTTATTTAATCCTGAATGTGTTGGGCAGTATGTCTATGTCGCAATGAAAATTTAGTCACTGTGACTGTAGTAAAAGTATTTTATTTTTAATGCATTCTAGAAATCTGATAAACAAAATAAAATTTGTTAGAACTTTAATGTTTTTATGTTGTTGTAACTAATCCTTGATTATTTACCTAAGCTAGGCAATTTCTATGAATCGAAAAATATACAAAAAGTTTAAAAACAATAAAGGGTTTAGATGTATGTATGAAAACTCTGTAATTTTATAATTAAATAAAATATAGGTATTATATTTTCTATCTTGTCTCGGATTCAGAATCTATATTCTTTAATAGCTAAATGTATGCTGTTGTTATATTATTATTTATTCAAGATTTCAAGAGCTTATTATTTCCAGAGATTATTTATTTTGCAAAGAAATAATCAAAAGTGGTTTCATTTATTGATTTATCATATATATATATATATATATATATATATATATATATATATATATATATATATATATATATATATATATATATATATATATATCTTTTAAAAAAGATTAATATATTAAATATTAACCTTTTTTTAAATTTTTATTAAATATTAAATAAACCATATATATAAACATTTTAATATTCCGAAACTTTTTATATAGTTTTGGATTCATAGAAATTGCCTAGCTTAGGTAAATAATCAGGGATTAGTATATAATCGAAACTATTCTAGAACTTAATGTTTATAATTAATAAAATTTGATTATAAAGAAAACCACTACAAAACTATATATATATATTTAATCTATATTTCCTATTAACTTATGTCTGAAACATAACTTGACACATTGCATGAGATTATACTTGCTAGATGTCCAATTACCTTACAGGATTGAATTTGTGTATTAAATTACTTCCTAACTAGTTTACTTCCTAATCCGATTATCTTAACATAGCGTAGTATTGTGTAAGAACAGAGTACTCCATACTTTGCATCGTTTCATACATGCATAAAAGTTTATGGGAATTAATGTAGTTCGAATTTTCTCAGTTCAGTGTTATCAGACTTATACCAGTTTAGATCGTAAACTGTCGAGGGCGCCATTGTTTCTTGAGCACCTGAGAGGAAATTAGCATAATTTAGGGTGTGGTGGAATAAAGCTGCTCTTCCATAATTCATCAAACATGACATTATTTATAATTTATAGTTGGTATTCTGCCATTCATAATTAATAATTCTGCATGTGTGTTGCGGCAGCCACAACTTTTCTAAACAATAAAACAGCCGACGCATTGTTCCTTTATGAAAGTTTTCGAGGTAGAAAATGTTTATAGTTTATTGATTACATGTTTGAGGCTGTGCAGTTCTGTTGCTTTCTTTCGTTAGATAGAATTTCAAGTGATCTATCTTCGGTACATTCATATTGAGTAGGTGTATATAGAATTGTGTTTGGGTTGGCATGTATGACAACGAATGATTGAATGTAAGATCTTTAACTTCAGTATTCCTTTCTTTTTTAGCATTGCATTTACAAATTTTATATCTAAATATGAAGATTAAGAATCTTCACTAAAAAGAGAAAATAAGTAATTTTTAGACATTATAGTTCTCGAATTAGATAGATGAAATTTGATAGAATTTTTCAGTGTTAATAATAATATTTCACAAAATATAGCTTCTTTCCTAAAATTTGTAGTGAATATGTGTATTCATTATAATTGGAAACTGGAAGACTAAAGGGCGTACGTTTAGTGTTATGAATTTCAATAAATCAACATATATATAAAAATATATATATATATATATATATATATATATATATATATATATATATATATATATATATATATATATAAGTAGAAGTTTAGCGATAAAGAAAAGTTGATCTGATACGGGACTTGGTTTGTTTTCCACAAATTGAAGATAGAGAAGATTTTTCTTTTGATATATGAAATTTTTCTCGGTAATATAACAGCTGATATTAAAAAATAATACCGTTTTAGTAATATGAGTGCTAAAACTGCAGATTGGAGGCAAGGGTTAATGGAACTATGTTTTTCTCCATCGAGCTATCTTCAAGATAGTTTGGAGGTAAAGGTAAGATTGTTGAAGTAGATGAATCAAAGTTCGGAACGAGGAAATATCGCAGAGGGCATGCAACAGAAGGTCTGTGGGTGCTTGGTAGTGTCGAAAAAGGTAGTGAAAGAAAGAGTTAGTGAGTTTTTGGTAATAGTACGCTACTGAACGCGAGGAACTTTAGTATCTGTAATGAAACAGTGGACTGACTGAACAAGGAATAGTCATTAATCATAGTATCGGTTTTGTAGATTGAGATACAGCATGCCATATAAACATTATTAAAACACATAAAGACAAATCAAATGTAACTTGCAAATATATAATCGTAAAGTTGATTTTAAATTTTATTTGGCATTTTATTTATTTCACAAGTCCTGCGAAAAAAAAATATCCGACCATTTTAATATTTAATATTTCTTTGGAAAATCATTGGAAAAATTCATTGAGATTTGTTAAAAGTTACTGCTTAAAATCTGTCAACAAGCTCTCCCTTTATATAAGAAAATTTTATTACTTATTGTATTAAAATAAAAGCATTATTTTAAATAATTTTAAAGTGTATTTTAAAATTGCTTTTACATTTGCAAAAATAATGTTTTTATTTTTTCTTTCTAAAATTATTTGGTAGAATCTAAATTGTATTTTATAATTTATTTTTACTTTATTGCGAGTGTTCCTTATTTTGTTTAGAATTTGTATTTCAAGTTTTTTAAAATTCGCATTTATTTGCCTTTTCGAAATTAATGTCTTCATTTTTATTTGTATTCATTTAGAAAACTAGCGTTTTCATATTTTCTTTTTTAAAATTCATAATAATTCAAAAATGCATATTTAAGCTTTGTATTTATCATATTTAATTTTACTATTTAGATGTGCAAGTTTTTTCAACACGAATTTGATATGTAACAATTACGTATATTGATATGTAAAAATTCCAAAAATTAATTGCCGTATAATCCAAAATATTGGATTATAGGGCAGCTGTTCCATTTTACCTATGTAAATAATACTTACCTAAAATCTTGTATGAATGATACTCGAGCACGTAGAATTGCAACAATATGGCATGGAAAGGGTTTTACTAATATATCAGATTATCTTGGTGTAAATTCATATAGAATTTTCAGGGATATTCACAAATCCATAAAACTGCAAACTGATGGAGATATTTTCTGAACAGAGCTTTGGAACATATCCTAAATTATTTCAATAATATTCATTTCTGGAATATTTAGGTGACCGATAGAATTTCTTGAATCAGAAGAGTGATCGTTGAGTGAATTAAGATCGATTATCATCATGCAGAGTGTTCCATTCTTCTTCTAGAAATACAGAGGAGCAAAGGATCCTAATACTTGTAATGCCGCCACCAAAAGTATCATTTCATTTGGAGGACATTGAGACAACGATCTATTTAATGTGCTCCAGTCGTCTTTAATAAACACAACGACGGATCTTTGGTTTAGGGATTTGAATATGCTATTTTTCAATTACGAGAATGACTCGCCGTGGTCCTATATATAGCAGGCTCTATTCTTTTTGCTAATTAATGTTAATTATTATTATTTATAAAATGTTTATCCTTATAAAATGCTGATTTGTGATTAATGAACTTTTAATTTGACTAATTATAATAGCCATATATTTTTTTAGATTAGTGAACACTCTGGAATAGCAAGCATTTTAATAGTAGTGTTAAATATAATTAACAACAGAAGCGTATTTTAATTGCATAGATAATGATAAATATATCAAAGAAATAAAATTAATGAAACTAAATCTTTTTTTCATTATATATGTAAATTTAAAAAAAGCACTGTATTTTTATAATTTATGAGTTTATTTGAAAATAATTTTATTTAAATATATTAATGTGTGCGAGAATTAAATTCAATTAAGTAATAAAATCTATAAGCTGAAACAAAACTTAAGAAGCTATGTTTCTTATTTTCACTAAATGTAGCTTTGCTTTTAAAATCTGACATTACTAAAATCATAAATGCTTGAACACGTTTATATTTTTAATTGATTAAATTTTTACCTATATTTCTTTTAAATGTTACATGGACAAAAATAAGCAGCTGCTAGCATTGATTAAGCAGTGACAGTTAATATTTTACAAGAACTTCAAACTAAAAATGTTTTTAAAAGTTCATTATAGTAATAAATATTTTTTTGATGTGCAAAAGCTATGAGTATACAATTTTTAGCTCGATAGAAAAGCAGTTTAAAGTTTTGTAACAGATGCTGTAAAATCCAGGATTCCAAAGTCTAAATTCTTTTTGCGATGAAGAAATATTGCCAAGATGACATATTGTGACGTGTGCAATGACGTAAATACTAGGGTTACCAAAATAGAATTTTAAGTGAAATTCTTATAGGTCTCCATATCTATGACGTAATAAAAACGCAATTGTCAAATATCTTCTCTGCATTATTTTTATAGGTCTCCATACCTATGATGTCACAAAAATCAGGTTGCTAGACACATAAGAAAATCTGCTAAAAAACTACCCAACTCAGAATTTGACATCCTAAATTATATGGTATCTGTGTCAGAGTGTTTTATAATAGAGCAATATTTAAGAAAGAGAAAAAGTATTTATTAAATGTTTAAGACTATTTTTTTAAACCTTTAATTCTGTATGTTTATAAGAATAAGAAAGTACTGAAGCTATAAATTCTTCTATGTAAAAATAATCAAACTAATTTAATTAATTTTGATTAAATAATTAATTTAAAAAAATCTATGACGTATTACAAAAGGATAAAAATTAAAATTTAAAACAATGTGTAAATGATATTAACTCAAATGGCAACAAATGAGACAGCAATTATTTTAAGCTCTAACCAACACTGGGTCAAGTGTTAAATAATGTATTATGAAATAGTGATTTGCAACAATGAATATTCAATAACAAAATTCATACAGTTGGTGGCAGAAACTTAATCTGCTGCAATAAAAACAGTTTTGAATTTGTGCTTTGATAACATTTGAGGCTTATAAGTATTTGTAAATTAATTTATGTTATGATTATATTCTGAAACCTATATAAAAATGCCAACTGGAGTGTATAAATGGATGACCAAGCAATGGTAAGTTTGCTTACTTTCTAAACTATTATTTAGATTTTACATAACACTACATTTATATTCTGTGTTAGAGCCAATTAAAAAAACAGTTCTTCATTTATGAACAGTAAGAAAAAGAGGCTTCGTATTGAAATACCAACATCAATATGTATTTAGGAAGATGTTATAAAAGAATATTTGGTTTGAAAGGATGTTAAATTTTCTAAACCGACATTAAATTATAATCATGATTGGATTCATGATTATAATTTAATGATTTATAAATCAAATAGTTTCCTTTATCATTACTTTTAACCTTTTTATTAAAATTTTTCATTAAAAGTTAATTTTTTCACTGAACAGTCTTTAATAGCTTACTAATCTATAGGGTATAAATAGAGTGAATATCTCTATCCTTAGAAATAAAAAGAAACGCGGCACATGTGTCATATAACTCATGATGCCAAATTCTGAGATTGGCGTTTTTTGGCGGATTTTCTTATGTATCTAGCAACCTGGTTTTTATTACGTCATACATATGGAAACATATAAGAATTATGCTGAAAATTCTATTTTGGTAATACTATATGTCATCTTGGCAACATTTCTTCGTCGCCAAAAAAATTCCAAATTCAAAATCATGGATTATAAGGCAACTGTTCCAAAAACGATTCTCGCTTATGTATTGTATTTATTTCTTAAATGTTTTCAATTTTAATTTTACCTATAAAAACTGTATTTTTTCTAGAATTAACGAAATATTTGTAATTTGTTTACATTTTAAAATACTTATTTATAAATGACGCAGCACATTTTGAGAAATAATTAATCCAGTATCAAATATAAGCTTATTCTTGAAATTAAAAGTTAGTATGTAATTCATGAATTTACCTAATATCAGAATATTTTCGGTAACTTTCATATGATTCTGACATTAAAAAAATTAATTTTTATTCAGTGTAGCTGTAATAAATATGTATGTAAGAGCGAAACATATTCTTTGACATGAATATGTTCATTTGATCTACATGAATTAATTTCTTGTTTTATTTAATAAAGTGAGTTTACTAATTATAAATATTTTTGATATTACAGGACTAAGTTGAGGGGAAAACCTAGGAGTGCACTCTTTAACAAGTGGCTAAATTACTTGTGGGCTGCCAGCACTACAATCCTCACTATAATTCTGATTAGGACCTACAAGTCCATTGGAATGTACGTGCCATTGCCCTTGAATTAAGCAATGCGATGTATTCTAAATGTTGACAATGATAATTAAGGCAAAAAAATTTATATAAAGTTGATTTTATCCCGATTGTTATCTTAAAAATACCTATTGTGACCTCGAATTTATTTACATTATTTTGTAATTTTAACATCATAAACATAAATTTGCAGATTTCATAAAGACAATGCAACCTGATATCTGTGATGTGAAAGTATCATCTTATGAACTTATGAACATCTTATGAATTTTTTACTGAAAATGTGACAATCTCAAAAGAAAAATATAGACGATCTAGTCTTCATAAGAGCTGCCGTTTCACATTTTCTGAAGAATTTTCTAGTAATCACAATCATTCCTGACAACAATATATCCAGACAAAAATAACTTATTTTCAATTACACGCAAAAAGCTTAGCAAATCCAATACCTAGTTAATAATACTTCTCCATTAAAATTTATTTAATTTTATATAATAAAAATATTAAAATATATATATATAAAAAGAAAAAAAGAAAAAACGGTGAAAATGAGCTTTGTTTCCCCTGCTTGGCTCATTTTCAAAAAGTCGCCAACTGGCGCGTTTTTGCGTGTTGTCTCGCGCAGTTGAATGGTCCGAGACACTACGCAAAAACGGTGTTTCTATGGTGACAAAACCTAAATCAGTGTTTTTAATGAATTTCACCGTTGACATGGTAACGAAAACAAAAACAATGGTTTCTTACGAATTGTATAGTAAAAATGCACATATAATTGTATAACAAAAAAGACAGGATTGCCACAAGGAGTGCATTTAGGATGAAATAGTCAGGGTTACCACGCTTTGTGCGTCTATCGCCCATTTGTCGAGAAAGGGGTACTCAAACCACAGATCAACACAAAAAACTAAAAAAAAAAGTTTTTTGAATTTATTTTATACACATATCACACCTTAACTTAGAATCCTTTTTTATTCTCAACAGCTTTGCTTTATTGTGTATTATATGTTAAAAATGAAAGAAAACTCTATTTTCAAGAATTGCTTACAATGGCTCAGATGTTTCTTACAATAATAAATAATAGTACTGAAAATAGAAATTATAAACATTATAAAAATATAAACATAAATAATAAATTACTGAAATGAATTATAAATAACTAAAATTTTTTTAGCGTAAAAATAGAAATCAAAATTTATATTTAGTTTTAAATATTAAAGTTTTGTTCTACTCAGTGTTTAAGAAGTTAAATTGAATCAAAATTTAATTCATTTCTCCTCTAAAATCTAAACGTTTCTTTTCCAAATGCTTAATAATTCAAATCATTTTGCTTGAATTTATTTTTTAAAGAAATATTCTAAATCATTTCAGGTGCATTCCAATACAAAATATTTAGGAGAAAAAGAAAATTGTTTAATAAAATAAATTCCTTAGGCACTGAGTTGTGAAAATTGAATTTTCAACATAATTATTATTGGTCTTCACCTGTTTGAGGTAATGAAAACCAAATTGCCAGATAAAAAAAAATCCACTGAAAAATTCACCAAACTCAGAATTTAGCATTATGAATTATACAGCATCTGTGCCAATTCCTTATATAAAACTGTTTTTGATTCTACTTTATTCTTTTTAATGAATGCAAAATGCTTTAATAACATTTTTGTTCTACAAGACTTTTTTCCAATGTATCTAAAGTATAAAGAAGACATATCATTGCTAAAAAATTTCAAAAAATCATATAATTTGCTTTTATTACTCAATATAATGTTTTAAAGCTATCATTTTTTGCATTTTTATTGTTATTTAATTTCTGTCTACAATATTTAATACATATTCACATATTAGCTCTACTACATCCCGTCTAAAAATAATTCTCGGATAAATATTGATAAATTGTGTGTTGTTCTGAGAGTTATTATTAGCTATATAGAATGATGAATGTCAGAACTTAATTAAGATTCATCTCTCAAGTACTTTTAAGTATCACAAAATATTTTAAATCATCAAACAAATAGATTATAAATGATCAATTCGTTTGATTATTAACTTTTTCTTGTATTTTAAATTCCGTAAAAATATAAAAAACATGAATTATGACCTTTTAAAAGCGAAAAATAAATAAGATATTTACCTTCTTTGTTGGCTGAAATATTATCAGAAATTTTTCTTGAAATTAACCAAAAAATTGTCCTTAACTTTTTTTTACGTAATCTGTGAGAAATATCTTCCCAAAAATCAGTTGATGCTCCGTTTATCACTTCCCTCAAAATTATTGAACATTTCACATTGTAAATAAGTTTTCCTGATTACCTGAAAAGTATCTAGGTGTTAAAGATTGACTGAAGGTTGATTTACTTTACCTAAAATTGTTTCATTTATAGTTGCATATTTTTAGAAGCTTGATGGAGCGTATTTTATATCCAAGCATAATTGTGAAAATTAAAACTCATATTTGTGTATTAATTTTGCTAAATTTAGAAACAATAAAGAACTATTTGTTTTTAATGAAGTTTAAAATTATGATAGAAATTTTGAAACATTTTTGCATTAAGTTTTTGAATAATAAGATATATAAAGAAAACTATGCATTTCTTTTATACTACAAACTACACTTACATTTTATAAGTAGATTTAATAAAATAAAACTAATAAATTATTATAAATACGAAATCGCTTTTTATATTTAATTCTAAGAAATATTAATGAAATTGTACAAAAGACATCTTTCCTATTGTGCTTGATTTCAGAAATATTAAAATTATTTTGTTCCCTATATTTTAACATAAACATTAAAAATAACAAAACAAAAAGAGTTTTAATACAAATTATGCTATTTATATATTGTATTATAAAATACATTTAATTATTAATTTTAATAATTTTCGGTTTTTTCTCATTATACTCCTGTTGACCCTAAGCAAATAGCATGGTTTTTATGGAGAAGCAAAAATAATATAACGTAAATTTGAGAGAGAGATGATTTGAAAGACTGAAAATATTTTTTTGAATTTAATATAAACTAAATAATTTTTTTGTGTGGAAAAAATTACTAAAAAGTGATAAACAATGATAAACAAGCTAAATGCTAAACAAGGTTAAAGCTTGTTGGTGCAAAGATTTGCTTGGTGGTATTTTTTTGGATTAAAAGAAGCAATGCGTTCACAATTAACCAAGGACAGAAAAACAGAATAAAGCAAAATTTAGTTTTGTTTTTTGAAAAAAAGGTACTATTACATTATACTTTCGCAAACGATTACTGATGCAATTGGTGATATTATTAAATCAAGTATTTTAATTATTTTCCTATAAATTGAACTTCTCTATATCGTGGCAATTTTTAAATATTTAAAAGTGAAAAACACATTAAATGTATTTTATTTTACTATGAATTTAATCCGGTAAAGATTTTCATTACTTCTTAAAAATTACTAAAGCTAGCAAAATAATAATACTCACAAAGCTACTTCTAAGTGTTTTATAGCTGAATACCATACCTACGTAAGAATTTATTATAAGAATAAAAAGTTTACACACTTTTGGCGAAATAAGCACTTTTTCATAATTCCTCAAGGAAAAGAGGGAATTATGTATCTTTTATAAAATAATAACTAAAATTATTGGTATTCTCTCAGGAAATATCTTTAATCTGAGATATTATAACAGGAAATAATAAAATAATGTATTATAATATTATAACAGGAAGCAAAAACAGAACAGGTTAATCGTTCAAAGTTGATGATGGAGAATAAAGTTTAAAGTTAAAATTAGGTTGGTCTTTTAGAAGAAGATTAGATTGGTCTTTTAGAATAAAGAATTTTTATTATTGTCTACCTTTTTATCTGTCAAGTTACGTATGCTACATACCTCTTCATAAGAAAATTGTGTTTATTATTGGTCGAATTTTTATGTCATAAGATGATATTAGCTATTTAAATTAATCTCCCAAAATGTTCTCCTTACAAATTTCAGTTACAAGAAGTTATTTAGGATTTCAATGAAATTTGTTTTTGCCATTGTGATAACTTCAAAGTTTCTTAAGGAAACGCTTTTGTCCTTAAGAGACAGAGGATGAATTATTATAACAATACCGATGCTACACGATTAATAAAAACGAGGAAACTTTAATTGATTTCCAGATCAAACAAAAGGTAATTCTTTTATCTCGTAACACTTGTCCTTAGAGAACAATTATAATGCTTTTAAAAAAGTTAATTAGATTAGTTTTCGTTTTATATTTTGCCTGCCAATTTTAATGAAATGGTCGTTTCAAAGAAGATTAATAGAAAATGTGTTTCTTTTAGATGAAAGCCAACAATTTTCTTTTTGAGAATTAAATGAATTAAGATGATGAAATTACTCTTTTCATGTTATTTTCAAAATTTAAGGAAAATCATTAATTGTGTTTCGTTATTATATGGAATTTCTAAAGATTATTAAGAAAATTGTTGTGATATGAATGTATTTTCTTAAGAATCATGTGTAATTAGTGACAAATCTGTGAAAAATACGTAAAATAATTGACTTTCTTAACACTTATTATAAATTTAAAAGTATGTAATAATACTGAATCTATTCTTTGTCTTGTTGTTTTAAAGAAAAGTTTCCTGTTTTAATTGGATTAAAAACATTATTTTATTTAATAAATTAATAATAATAAATTAAAATATAACTGTACTAATTAATGTTATACTGTTGCTAGAAATAACCTGATAATAAGAATGTTCCCACAAATGTATTCTGAAAGTCCCACTTATAATTAGAAAAAAAATGTATAATCTTTTACATATGTAAAATTATTTACCAATTTTTATTTTTAAGTTTATAAATATAAATTTAATATTCACAAGAATTACAATAAATTCCGAAGTAATAAAATAAATACTTGTAAAAGAATATGAAATGTAATATTTTTGACTTTAATTGCATATGTATCGAAATGCATTTATTCTGAACATTATAAAAAAACTGAAGTGATATTTTGATGTGTATGAGATATAAGGTTTTTTGTGGAAGTATATATGATGCCTTTTCTAATTAATTTCAATTATAATTTATTTTAAATTCTTTTTTTTAACAGATTAAATCATAAAAAAGCTTTAAAATGTTAAGAAATTTAAGTTAGTGTAGCTCCAAACTTCATCACTTCAATCTATTCTTTTAGCTGTATTCATCATCTTTATTATTTTTTCTGTGTTATTTGGTTAAAACTGGAAGTGCTCTATCGAAGTAAATACTTCGAAAGCAATAACACGTGAAATAGAGATAATTATACGTCAGATACTAAAGGATACCCGAAAAAATATAATATTGCTTCCTCCTTACCCTTGTGGGATTCATGTAGAAATGTGATTAAATAAACAAAAGCTCATTTTATATATACTTTACAGTATTGTATGAATTCTTTTTAAATTTAGATTTCTTTTTAAATTTTTAAATTTTTATATTTTAAATTAGAATATAAACTGTTTTAGTTCCTTTCAATTAAGTCATTTTTACGTTAGATACCTATATATTTTAATAATTTATCTGTGATTTTGATGGTTTTCGTATTTATTGCTATTTTATCATATTGATTTTGAAACACTTCTTGAAACCACATATTATTCTGGTTAGCTTGAAAGCTGAATGAAAGTTATACAAGCGAATTATAATTAATTAATTTATCTTGAGATTGTTAAATATATATTGTTCGAAGGGATTTTCGTATGAAAATGCTCATTCTTTTTCACTGATTCTAAACGCATTGCTATGTTTAACAGATCGAGGATTTCTGGACACCAAGGGTCTGGAGAAATGAAACAACAAATTATTATAACACTACCAAATGTAATGTTAAATTTTGTTATTTAGATATCCATCTAAGTTCATAACAACTTTTTTAAAAATAAATTAGCTTATTTTTTTGTACTTTTTTGTTATTATTTTACAAATACATATTATCAAGAATTTATGCATATCATGCTTTTATTAGAATGATCAGTTTTCTGATAAAAACAGTAAAATGTTAATAAAATCGCTAAGACGCTATAGAGAAAATTACAATGCATTGATCTTAATATTCTTTGTAAAAAATACACACTAATTATACTTTTAGATGATTGTATGACAATATTATTTGAGATGGAATGAAATATAGAAATAATTGAATCATAAAGCTCATACTGTTTAAAATATCAATCTTTTACAAAACTTTAGGTTGCATTGCTTTAAAAAACTGTTGAGGAAAAAAGTTTGAATAGATGGCACTGTCGCCTATTATTATGTATGAATACTTCACACTTTTAGATTTTGTTTTAATTGAGGGAGGAAGTTCTCCAAATTTTTTTTGATGGAACTATTAATTCCTTTAGATTTCTTTAATACAATTCATTATTTTGAATTTATATGTAATTGTTAAATGCGTGTACCTCTCGTGTTTATTGAAATTTGTTTTTGTTTATAATATGTGATCTCTTGTTTTTTACTTTCCCAAGGCGTGTTTTAAATTCACTCTTTCGATTTGAAATATTATTTAGATTATAGATTTTATACATAAATTTTCTTTAATATATATATAATATATATATATATATATATATATATATATATATATATATATATATTTGTATTATATTTTGTGATGCCATGTCAATGGATTCGAGTTATTAAAAAATAAAATTTTGAAAAAGTCACACACTTAAAGGTCTTAATAATCTCAATCATCCACATACCTTTCTAAAACCAAAATAGTTTAAAATTTATGTTAATTTATCACACGTATCGTTTTGCCATTTTGCAAATGTTTTACGGAGTGTACACAATTTCTTGCATTCGCTTTTGTTATGCGCCAATTAATTGATTTCAGCATCGTATTATAGAACCTTCTATGGATAAATAATATGTATGGGCTAGAACTTAAATTAAAATTAATAGATGTATATATTTATTCTGTAGCAAATTAAGATTAATAATCTCTTATTTCAGTATTTAGTATTTTTTTTGTCATTCGATAGGCAACTTATAAAAATCATGAGGTTAATATCCGTATTTTTATCATTAATTAAAACGTTATTAATTAAACGTCATTAACTTTTAACTGTTTAACAGATTCACACGTGGTATTTAATAATTTAAAATTTTGATTTCCAAAGGTAAATTTTGTTATAAAATGTAAATGTGAAATATAAAATGTAATTAATTTTTTTTTACATTTTACATTATAAAAATATAGTCCTTAAGCAGTATAGTTCTTTTAAATTTCATTTAGTTTGCATACAACAACAATATTTAATTTTTAGAGCTATCCATTTTTTGTGGAGATAAATTTCTATTACGATGTGCAAGTTTTATATTTCAAACAAATTTGAAGACAAAGTAAAGCGGAGAAAGCATCTAAGTAACAAAATTTATGATTTAACATCATTATGAACAGCATTATGATTTAGCATTATTAAAGAATTGTGAATTTCCCTCTAATAATCGCTTCTTGTTTCGAAGTTTCAACAAATTTCAGTGAAAATCTGTGGATCTCCATCTGAATACAAAACTCATAAATAAATGCTTACCAAGCAGGAAATCAGCTTTCTTTACTATAGTGGGTTCTTAACAACTACTTTTTATAAGATTTAAAAATTAATAAAAAAAATAATTAAGAAAACTGCATCTGAGGGACTCCCTAGAGTCGCGTTTCTCACGGAACTTTCATCTCTAGTCTCCAAGAAAAATGATATCCCTGTTCTATTACGTCAATCAGCCTTGAAAACTATAAACGCAATTCCCTTTAAAGTTACCCTTATTTATACTGATGAGGTAAAAATGAAGACTCTCGTTCTGGTAGTGTTATTATCAAATCGACGAAAAGAATTACAAAATAAAGAGAATAAATCCTGACTTCATTTCGGCTTTCAAGAGTGAACTTATAGCAACCGAAGAGGGACTGAGTGCTATTTTGTCTTGTATACATATTAAGGCAGTGTGGTTTTAGTCTGGCACAGTCTTCGCGTCATCCAATATCTTTTTAATTGACGAAGAGCTGGTGATAAAAAAGGAATCGCAATTTTTAGCAAAGTTAAATTGCTTAAATAGGTCTCGTAAGTTTGTGAAGTGCACTTTCAATGGATTCCCCCCGCAGATTGGTACATGGGAAATGAAATGGCAGACATTATGGCGAAGGAAGGTTCTGATGAACTTTTACTAGTTACTAATTAACTAACCTATATTGAATTGTATTCCTTTAGAAGACATGCTGGCAGGCAAATTTGGCTCATTTCCCGGAGTCATCCTGATACTGTTCTGGATGATCTTTTGCAAATGGTTGCGATAGATATGTTCAGACTACACTTTCTCGTTTTTTCAGCGGCCACCTGTTGGGAATTACTTTTGAGAGAGGTCTGAAAAAATATATCCGAATTTTCTTAAATGCCAAAATGAATCGGAGTCACCGGCATATATTTTCTTGAGTGCCTGAGGATGTCTCTTGATGCGAAACTCCTACTCTTGTTTTTGATTTTCTGAAAGTGAGTGGGGATTTGAGGACCTTGTTTAGTTTCGAGGACTTTGACATGGAGATTAGTGACAACAGAAACAATAACTAATAAGATATTTATCGTTGCATTTATAGTTCTATGTGCTTCATAAAATCTTTTTCTTATTTCGAGAACTAAACGACATTTTTAATAGAAAAGTAGTTAAATATAATCGAATCACTTTCTTTTTTCAATAGTACTAAACCTGCTTTATTTGATAATTTTACAGATCTTCTCATTAAAGATGCAAATGATGAGTTATGTCATAGTTAATATTTATATTATGTCATAGTTAATATTGATGTAAATATTTGTAATATTAATAAAGTTAGCTCTTAATATATATATATATATATATATATATATATATATATATATATATATATATATTCATTTAACAATTATTAAGTTACATAATTTCTAAAATATAAAATATCACACACACACTTTACTGAATAAAAATGTGTAGTTAATATTCGTATATAATTATTATGGTTGATATAAAAGAGATAGTTTTACGTTTAAATTTTATTTATTTGTTCCTTTTATCATTAATTTCAACATTTTCTAATATTTGCATTATATTAGTGATTAATATCTTATTAAAATAGTTGACATTTTTAAGAGAATATTTACATATTATATAAAATAAAATAAAATGAAATCACAAATGCTATTTTAATTAAAACATTTATGAAATCTTAAAAACGAGTAATAATTTTATTTAGTTCTTCATAATTTATGAAAGAATATAACTTTCTTCTCTCAAATTAAAATACACTGATTTTTAAACTAAATATTTCTTTAATAAAATAGATGGTTATGTAATACAAGTAGCATGCATGCTGCTGTAAATGTTTTTGATGGAGATTTGAAAATTTAAAATATAACAATGAATTGAGATTTGTTAAATATTAATTTTATAATTATTAAGATAATCATAAGGAAATTTATTACAGTAATTGAAAAGATAAAAATAATAAAAAAGATAAAGATTTGTGAAAATTTAAAATATAATATTGAATTGTGAGTATTTATTAAACATTTATTTTATAATTACTAAGATAATCATAGGAAAATTTATTACGATAATTTTTAAATTATTATGTTTCTCTATTAGATTTTGTACAATAAATATTGTGTTCGAAAACATCATACAATAATTGTTTCACAAACTAAAGCAAACATTCAGGATGATGTTTCAGACAAAAATATTTTCTTTTATGGTTTTCCTATTTCATAATTACTATGTTTAATTAGTTTAACTCAATCCAAACTTTAAATTTATTAATAAAATAAATATTCTAACCATGCATATTAAAAACAATTATTTATATGGTTATCAAATTTGAATTGAATTAAAAATTGTATACCTTTGGTTATATGCAATTTTTTTTATTACGAATAAATATTTTTCATTCAAATGATACTCAGATGATATTTATGGTTTTCCTATTTCATAATTATTATATTTAATTAGTTTAACTTAATCCAAACTTTAATTTTATTAATAAAATGAATATTCTAATCATGCATATTAAAAAATTATTTATATATATGGTTATCAAATTTGAATCGAATTAAAAATTGTATACCTTTGGTTTATGTAATTTTCTTTCATTACGAATAAAAATTTTTCTTTCATTTCAAATGATATTTTTGATTCAAATGATATTTATGGTTTTCTTATATCATAATTATTATATTTAACTAGTTTAACTTAATCCAAACTTTAATTTTATTAATAAAATAAAGATTCCAATCATGCATATTAAAAAATTATTTATATATATGGTTATCAAATTTGAATTGAATTAAAATTGTATACCTTTGGTTTATGCAATTTTCTTTCATTAGGAATAAATATTTTTCTTTCATTTCACATGATATTTATGGTTTTCCTATTTCATAATTATTATATTCAATTAGTTTAACTTAATCCAAATTTCAATTTTATTAACAGAATAAGTATTCTAATCATGCACATTAAAAAATTATTTATATATATGTATATGTTTATCAAATTTGAATTGAATTAAAAATTGTATACCTTTGGTTTATTCAATTTTCTTTCATTACGAATAAAGATTTTTCTTTCATTTTGTATGGTATTTTTCAAATGGTATTTTCTCAGTTAAAAATAGGAACTTTGCAACGAATAAATTTATACATTATTTTATTTTTTTAAGTTATATAATTTGTGAGTTTAAAATATATGCTACATAAAACAGGGAAAACTGTCACATCAGTACTTTTAATGTTTCAGATTTCAAACTAATGACGAAAAAAGTAAACTGACATTTACGAAGAAAAGAAAAATACAATACTCGTTACTAGCTTGGAAATATTTATCTGACTCCTATTTCTAAAATTGGAAGACATGAAATATTTCTGACGTTAGGTTTTTTTATTTTTATATATATCGTTCTTTCATAAAACAACACCTGGCGAGATAAATGTAGCAGAAAATTGAATTTAGCTTATGTTAAATCGGTGAAAAATTCTTTGTAGTAAAATTTTAAGTTGTTATATAAAATTGAAGTAAATAATTTGCACCTGTAATCTATGTGTATTCTTAAATTTAATAAAAATATGTATTCAAATAATCTATGATTTGCTGAATTTTGAATGTAAATTATAGATTTTTGCAAAGTAATACGTAAATCAAACGGGTATTTTGTCTGAAAGATGTGAAGGTATTTATGAATTAGAATCTGTAAAATTAAAGCATGATGAATATTTTATCAAATTCCTTCGAGTGTAAGTATACTATCAGTGGGTGTTAACTATATTTTGTTGTTTCATTTGATATTTTTAAAAAATAAAATTATTGATGTAAATAAAATACTTAAAATTTAATGTCTTCTAGAATATTTAAAATTTACTTTTTGCTTTGGATATTTAACAAGTAAATATTTAAAAATATAAACTCTTGAATTTAATTTATTTATTTTTATATAAAACTGATTGAATGGAATTAGCTTTTGTAGTTTAGTGGTACAATGTTTATCAAAAATATAGAGGAAAATAAAGGGCTTTTTTGTGCATAGAAAATATAATTAAGATTTCAAAAAGATTAACAAATAAAAATAATATGTTGTATTTTAGACAAATTCTAATTTGGTGTAGTAAGTATGTTATTGTGTGCATTGAGACAAGATAATTGTTAAATAGTAGAAGATAAACATATTGAATTTCACACATTTCACTCAATTTATTTAATTTTTATAAGATGCAGCAATAGAAATGAAATCTTTTAGAAATCAATAAATGAATAAAATATATAATTCCATATTTTTGTAAGCACTCCAAAAATTTATACTAATGCATGCAACAATGCCTGAAAACTGATCAGGATATTAATTTAGCGCTTATTTATGGATAATATATAAAAATACAGGTTTTATGATACACTTTGTGTGCCTGTAGAATGTGCTCTATAAGTATTTTTATTTCTAATACTCAACGCCTTGTGGGTTTTTATATTTTCGTCACTATAAGGGGGACGATTTCAGGGAAAATATATATAATCGTATATTTAATAGATGAGAGGACTTCACTACTTCGAAAATAAGTCTTTTAATTCTTTAAACTGGTTAGCAGTATATTTCTCAGCATAATATTCTTAAAATCATATGATTTATATTAAAATTACCCATTTATGTGTAAAAAATTAGATTATCTCAATGCGAGTTTTATATATATATATACATATATATATATATATATATATAATATTATTTATAATATTTTCTCAGATGTTGTCCTGTGTTATCAATGAGTGATCAGGAAAAAAGAATACAGTTTTTATATGTTATCAAATTATAAGATTACAAAAAGGAACATGAAAGAGTTATAGATAATAGTTTATATAAAATAATAAATATGAAAACACACACAAATTCAAAAGAATTAGACCTTAATAAAGCTTACATTATAACAGAAACATTTCTTGGAAAAGCAGAATAATTATAAATTGACTATGTATGTAGTTTAAGGGATTACATTATTCCTATAAATAACGTGTTCTTTTAAAACTATTATTATTATCCAACAATAAATACAAAATGACTTTATATCACATTCATTAAAAACTGCGAATATATTGAGATACTATTTAAAGTGCATCTTTTTTGTTGCAAAATCCTAGACACAAAAATCAATTCATGTCAAAAGTGCCAAACAAACATTAATCCCAATATTAGCAAATTATATTTGGTATCGATTTAAAGAATACCAACTTCAAAGTGACACATTTTCAGTTCAATATGTACAGTAAGCATTACTTATGGTCTAAATCTTATCCGTTATTTCACTTAATTTGTCAGTTAGTAACCGAAGAGGTATTTACCCGTCAAAAGCATTTTATACCTTAAAATTTCAGCTTCATGGTTGCCTATTCCACTTCAGGCTGAAATTTCAACTTAGTGAACTAGAATGATAAGATATTTTGACATGAGACCGAATAGCGAAATGCCAAGGCACTAGAACTTGATTTCTACTTTTATCGATTTTAAACTGTCAAAGAAACTGACTTTTTTTACATAAAACTTTTTCCAAAAAAAAGATTAACTTAAATGTTTTAAATCATTTTAAATGTAATTAAAGCTCTGGTAGGAGATTATTTTAATTTTATATATTCTTAAGTTATATATACAAGGCTTTACATATAATGTCAACTAATGTTGCTTTCTTATGCTTTTTCAATGCAAACGTTAATTTTGAGGTATTTAGTTAAAAACCCTGGGATAATAAAGTAAAGATGATATCGAAAAAGAATAGGAATTCTTTTATAATTTTATAAAACAAAATTTTTTTTGTATAGAAAAGGAAAGTGAAAAGTCGTAGTTTCAGAAAAGAAAATGGCAGATGGCAAAATCGAAGGGGACAAAAAATTGGTTACAAATTTTAGTGGAAGTTTATAATTTCTTAACTTTTAATAATAGCTTTTGTATTTAATTTCAACAAATATTATATAAGTATTTTACAGGCTTATATATTGTATTTAAAATAAATTATTTAATTCAAAATAAATTTTTCTATAAATTACGTAAGTATTTACACAAATTTGAATAAACATCTACTTTAACATTATTAGTTATCCTTTTTAAGGCAAACTGTATTTCATGTTCCTAAACCCCCCCCCCCCAAAAAAAATCATAGATTTCAAATAAAACAAACAGTACAGCTTAATTACATAAATCACAAAATTTCTTACATACAGTTAATGAAAATTTTATAGAAGCAAACTAAAACCATTCTTTCTTTAATGTAAATGCAATTCTAAAGAAAATATTTTATACTTTATATGTTGATGTGAATGATAAGAGTGTTTGAATATATTTGCAGGAAATTGAAATAGATGCAAAGAATGCAAATAAAAATACATAATAGTTTAAATTGAAAGATATAATATTAAGGAAAAGGAAAATAAAATTTATAACATATTTTTGCATATTTTTGTAGATATTTAACTGTAATTCAAATGTTAGAAATGTATTTCTATTTAGGTAATATATCTGTCAAATTAAGAATAGAATTCTGAAATCTGAATTTATGTTTTTATTAAAACAGAATAATCAATAAGAAGGTTAAGAAAAAATACTGTCAAAAAAGTATGCATTATATTTATACTATTTTGTTTATACAAAAACAAATTGTACCAAAATTAAGTAAATCATGTTTTGAAAATACTTTCAAAACTATTGCATTAATATAACTTCAAAATATGCGGCATCACACGCACGCTAGTCCGTATCAAATATACTTTTATAAATTTTGGAGCTTTTTAAAGCAAATTTGAGGGATCAGAAATTTGTACATTAATTAATAATTTCATACATAAGGAAAACAATACCTTCATTTCAATTCATTATTCAGAAGGAAATTTAGACATAAATTTTAAGCAAAAAAATTTTTAAATAAGGATTTAAAATAGTATATTGTATTAAATGGGGATAATGTGTTTTGATTTTTTCATATTATTAACATTTAATTGGAAAACCATAAAATTAATCTAATTGCAAAAGAAAAATTCTTTGTTTTTCACACATTAATGGGAAGCTGAAATATAAGAAAATAATTTTGTATGCAACAAACTTTTTATTTAATTTAACTCGTAAATATAATTTTTTCACAGATATTTAACTTTAGTTTATAAAAATGTTTCATGCTTTTCGTTATACAGTAAAGGTACAAAAATATTAATATTTTTATTACTGCAGATTATTAAAAGCAATAAAAAATAATGCAATCATGAAAAGCAATGCAATTTTATGAAACATATTTTTGCAAATAAGAATTGTATAAATTTTCATACGAACATGACTATGATATATATATGTATATATATATACATGCAAGTCATCATTTAATATCATAATATTAATTCCTGTTCATATGTCAGCATATGATTGGAAAAAAAAAAGATTAAAATAATAAAATATGTGTCAGATAAAAATTTATTTTAAATTTTGTTAAACATTTAATGTCCAATTTGTTTCGAAAATAAAATAAATCATCGTGTTCATGAATTATAAATTAGATTTTTTTGATATGAAGTATTAGTGGATATCTCGCATGTTTAAATACAATATGTAGATAACAATTTAAAGGCAGGATTGTTTGTAATCTATCAATAAAATTAAATTTTTAATGACATATTTCTAATTTTTACATCATTTTTAACTAGCTAATAAGTTATTAATTGATGGTTTCATTCTTTGCATACTTATTGTTATGGCATAAAAAAGTAGAATTTATAGTTTTTGGTGAAAAATACCTAGCAGTTACCCCAATATTAACCTAAAAGTGGTTCTTTGTAATTTAGACTCTTGAATTCAGCAACAGTCTACTTGACTTGCCATTTTCAGAGTTATCATTTCTCTAAGAAGACACTGCAAACCTTTCCTATTGGAAGCAAGTTTATCTCAAGACGTTACATTGTCAATAAAAAAATGCATTTCCATTCAGTTTTGGAAAATAATTCAAATCTAATGCTTTATTACTGTGCAATGCATATTCTTAGATTTTAGTACACAAATTCATACAGGAATACTACCTTTTTGCCATTGCCAACTGCCATTTTCAGAGTTATCATTTCTCTAAGAAGACACTGCAAACCTGTCCTACTGGAAGCAAGTTTATCTCAAGACGTTACATTGTCAATAAAAAAATGCATTTCCATTCAGTTTTGGAAAACAATTCAAATCTAATGCTTTATTACTGTGCAATGCATATTCTTAGATTTTAGTACACAAATTCATACAGGAATACTACCTTTCTTTAATTAGTCTGTTATATTTTAAATTAATGGAGTTTAAAGTATAAAATACAAATTGCAACAGTAATAGTTTTACTATAAGAGAATTTAATTGCAAATTTTGCAAATCGTCTTAATGTCTTAGAGTTTCTTTGGCGTGTTTGATTTTTTACTTATTTCTGTAATTTTTTAGTTGACGCTGAAATAAATACATTTCATCTTCTATTATATATTGCTGGTGAACAGATTTTTTAATTGTACTACATTAATATAAAAATGGAAATGAACAGTAATACAAATTTTTCTAACAATACGAAATGAACCTCATCATTGTCTAATAGACTGAAAAAAATATTTTTAATTCCTATAATCATATTTGGCAAAGACTGTTGTAGAAAATGAACATTTAACAAGGGAAAAATCAAAAAGGAACATATGCAATTATTATTGTTCAATATCATTTCAATGTCGTCAAATAAATATACTTGAAAGCTTTAGAAACAAAGAACTTAACTCTAGCATTACAACACATTAAATCTTACTTTAGAAGCATCAATAATAATGATTATAAACTTATTTCTTATAATATATTTAATAATTGAAATATTTTTATTTTATTTCATTTTATTATATTAATGTTTTTATCTCTATTAGGGCTATTAATTGCTTATTTCATCATTCTCTTTTGACTTATTTTTTTCGTGTCCATATAATTAATTGATATCGCTTTTTATTTCCACATTTTCATTTTATTTTGTTTCATTTATTTAGTTATTTTTATAATTTTTGCGCTTGGGTTGATACTTGTAACTATTTTTAATTATTTATTTTTGTATGAAAAAACACTTTATTAGAATCTTTTCTCACTAAAATAATTATGAATCATTTATGAAATACCTTTAATTAGCGTTTTCTTAAAGTTCAATGCGAAAAAAAGTTTTATTTAAGAGTAATTCAATTAAATTTGTATTATATTATGTAGTGAAAAAAAACGGAAGATAAAATAGAGAGAAATAGATAGATGGGAAAAGAAAGAAAACTCGCAAATGAAATGTTTAAAAATTACTCAATCGACGTATGAAATAAAATACTTCCTCAGATCAAAGTAATAAATATCTTAAATCCTTTTCATTATTTTTCTTCTCTATCGCTCTCAATTTTCCTCTAGGGTGTATTTTTATAAAGATATTTCTTTTACTTCATGTAGACAAAAAACTATGTGGAACACACTTAAATGCATAAAAATATGAATATACTTATTTCTCTAATTCTTTTATAAGTATTTAATACTTGCTTTTTATTTATTTTCTTTTATTTTCACTGCCGTACTTCAGATTTTTATATCCACCACTTTTCGATTACAATTCAAAGACTTCTTCAAAACTGCATTTAAGATTTTTTGAAAAAAAAAAAAAAAAAAAAAAAAAAATTGAGCTTTGAAATAGAATTTTCTACAACTGACATGTAAAAAATTCAGTTTCATATTTTAACTGAAAATTTTTCCAATAAAGCAATATTGATCATTAGAAAAATGAAAATTTGAGCTGAGTTTTAAAACTATTTTTTGAATTACATTAGAAAAGTGATTTTATTTTTTGAAATTTTTTTATTTAAACTCATTTTATAAACATGTGCTTTATAGATTTATAATAATTTTATTATAAGTGTACAAATGTTTTAATTTAACAAACGAAATTTTTTATACAATTTAATTTTATTTTATAGAGTGATATTATTAATATTAAAAACCTTTACCATAAAAAGCGATAAACTTCTATAAATATGAGAAAAGGCACACAATATTTAAAAGCAGAAATTTGTGGACTTTGAATGAAATACTTACAAATGAAATTATTTCTTAAATAATATCTCCTGAAATCAATGTAGTTTGTTTTTATTTTTGATTGTATTATTTTCAATAAGAAATTTATCATCTAGCTAATACAGATTAAAATGCTAACAAGGAGAAAAAATTAAAACCAAGTTTCAAATTTTAATAAAATATAAGATAAAATTTTTCTTAATCAGATCGAATAAAGTTTGAATTTATTTGAGAAAATTTGAAGTTAGCCGAGAGTATGTTTCAATACTTTTTCAAAAAAATATTGCTTAAAATTTTGACTTGTTCGTGTAAAATTAAGTACATTTCTCAACGAATATTAGAAAAATATTTACTTTGTAAATGGTTTTATTCATGGTGATTATTTAAAAATTAAGAAAACAACAACTTTTTACTTCTAAAGTCATGATTTTGTAAGTAGAGACAGTTATTAGATTTTCTATATTATTTTAGTCATTAATAACACACCGATCGAATAAATAAAAAGTTTTCATCAGATTATTATAATACGATATTCATAAGACTTAGTATAAAATTTAAAAATTAATATTTATTTAGTTATATTAATAAGTACAATTATCAAAAATTTAAAATACTTTTTTTTCAAAATTATTAAAAGTTTAAGCAAATGTCAAAGAATTTTATCTGGATTTACATATGTTTACTACACAAAGAAACAATCATTTTCTTAAAGATCAAAGTACGATTTATATTTTACATTTAAAACTAGTAAAATTAAGAGAATGTTTTTGAATTAGTTAAAGTAAAGTCGCAATAATATTTTCCATTTGGATAGAAAAAATAATAAGCATAACAATAATTTATCTATAAGAAATTTAAAATCACACAAAAATGTTTAAAATATATTATATTCTTAAACATTTTATAATAATTTAATAAATTAAGTTTTAGAATTGAAAAAGTATATAGTCTTTGATGCAATAAATAATATATGCATGAAAAAAATTGAGGAGTTGCATTATATCTATAACAACAAAAAACATTGAATTTTTAAATACATTTTATAAATACTATAATACACACATAATGACTTTTATTATATGTTAAAATATTTATTCATATGTAGTTAATATTTTATTGTTTACATATATTTACGTTTTACTGTTTATATCATGGAATAAATTAAACAAACTGGCTTAAAATTTCCAAGATAGTTGAAAATCAATGCTTGTATATATAGGTCTAAAATATTAAAACCCAAATATCCTTTCAATATAATTATCTTTGGTTTTGTTTGTTTTGTTTAACTGGAAGTATCATGATTTTTGATGATTGAAAGTATTCTGCAAACGATGACCAAACTAAATGGAAGACTGCTTTAATGATGCTTCTTTGTTAAAAAATAATTTACCACCAATATTATATAATAATCATTTGAATTATTTTTTAATTATTCTATGCTTTGAAGTATTGAATGTAGCTTAAAGAATTATGGTACCAAAAAAAGGAGTTATAAAAAAATAGAGGATTGCTAGATTCCAGCAATGGGATCTTATATATTAATACACCAAAATGTTTGCAATAGTCTCCTCTACAAGATTCAGTTCGGCTCCAGACTTTTCTAGCAACCTAAAATATCCCAATCGTGCACCCCGCCCTTTTAGTTTTGTGTTCTTTTTGATCAAATTTTAGAAAAAGTAAGAGATTTATGATTCTAACCATGTGTTATTAAATATTAATACATCAAAATGTTCGTAAGTGTCTCATCTACAAGATTCAATTTGGTTCAATATATCTCTAGTATCCTAAAATGTCCTAATCAAGAAAATATGATGTGTGAAAGCGGTAGAATTATATAAAAAACGAAATTTGTTTAGTTATTTGGAAGTACAATGTGAAAAATTAAATGATTTTATATAGTACATGTAAGTGATTTATGCAAAATTAAATCATATTAGTTGTCATAGATTTGAATTATTCTATTTATGTAAAATATTTGAATATCCTACTAAGAAACGTACCGGTAGCTAGAAAAGGAATATGTTTGAGGAATTTGTTGCAGCATAATAAATGAGAACTACATTTATTTCGCTCGCTTTGACAGAAAAAATCATTCATTTTTCAAATGAATCGAGTTCCTAACGTCAAAATATAATGTGAAATAAATATATTAATAAATACTTTGAAAAGTATAATATCAGAAATAAATAATAATGCATTTTTTTCTTATCAAAAAGGTACGTCATTCAGCATAAATAAATATTATTAAAACTTGTTTCAAAAGAAAATTTTTCTCAAAAGAGAAATGCATAAAAAGAAAGGAAATGTGAGAATAAATTGAAGCAACAATGCAGCATATTAATTTATAATTTGTTTTTCAATCAAATTCATAATATTTTTAATGAGATGCATAATATTTACACCATTAAATAAGCAAAAATCATATTTCATTTATTTACAAAAAAAAAGTATTTCGTATTTATTCAACATCAAATCTCATTTTCTCACTACTAAAAAAATTAAAGACTAGAATTACCAGAATATTGTTTACCGGAAAAATTTGCATTCATTAATTTCCAAGCATTGTATTAGAATTTTTATAATAGAATATATTTTCAATTTTAAGATACAAATATATGAAAGCAATGAATTTTATTATTATTACTTTTTGTAAGGAAGGAAGTAGGTATTATTTAAATTCATTTTAAAATAATAATGAAAAATATATTTCAATGAAACGAGATTTTTATTTTTGTTTTATAATCTTCTAAAATTTAACACAACAGATGAAAGTATATATTACTATTTTTATCGTTTCCTTAATTTAAAGGTTATTAATTTGAAATATTTTGAAAACAAATATAAGTAAAATAATTTTCTGAAACATTTTCCTATTTCAAAATTTCAAAATTATTTTTTAAAAATTTGAATTTCTTTTTATCCTATTTTAACTCTTTGTCTCATTATTAAATACTAGTTTTGGCTTAAAAATATTCTATCCTATTTATTCAGTATTTATTTTCTTGATTAAAAATAATTAAACTTTAATTTTGGGTTTTTTTTTTAGAATATATGATTCAGGAATAGAATTGATTTTTTAATATTAAGAATACTTTTATTTTGATAATTTCAAAATTAAATTCAGTAAAAGAAATATTTTTAAAAATTGATTTTTATTAAAATCTTTGAACATATTTGTAAATAAACTTATGGTTACAGCTTTCATATTTAATTTATGAAAATTTGCCTGAAAGCCATTAAAATAATTTAAATTGCACATGAATTTTTTATACATGATTAAAAATATTTGGATGTGTTCCATTATAACTGTTATTAAAACATAAAATTATTAATGGATATTTTAATTATTAGAAGTATATTTAAATGAAATGTAACTAATATACTATATACAGATTAAAAATAAAATTTCTTTGATTAGAAAAGTGAAATAATTTTAGATCGTTAGGTATTATATATACGCATATGTTAAAGATCAATGTGATATGATAACTGCATTACTACACTCTGATATAATCAAATTATTTATTTTTTCCTCCAAAATTATTAAATAATTTTATAATATCTCAATTTCTAATCAAATTTTTAATTCACAAGTTTAAAGTAAATTTCTGCTATGAACGCTTTTACTTCATTTTTTCACAGTACAATGAAGATGTAGGAGAAGAGCTATTAAGAATATCAATTAATGCATGAATTATTAATCATGACACTTTTAAGCAATTAAACTTTCTAAATTGTTCATTTTATAATGCTTAAGATAACAATGTCTACAAATGAAGTTTTAGAATTTAACTCTTATCTCATCTAGCCATTGCTTTTAATGGTGCAATATGTGAAAAACATGTTTCAAGATTATCATCAATGTATAGAAATACTTTAGTATAATTAATTTAATCTATAAAACTGATAAAAACTTAATAATGAGAAAAAACAAGGTCTTATATGAAAAAGTTAATATGAGTTTTCAAATAATTTAAATTAATAAATTTAAAAAAAAATGTATAAGAACTGCTTCATAACACATACATACACATACATGTATTTATATATGTGTCTCTGTGTGTATGTAAATGTGTATGTTCAATCCACATACGGTATTGTCTTTATTAAGGTATTATATATAAAATAACAGTTTATATTTAAAAAGTGCTTATAACTTGCATAAATTAAGATAATACACTAACCGAAATTGGAAATGCAACAACAAGAAGAAGTTTGCAGAAGATGATGAAAGTCGGATAAAAAAAAGTTACAGCAATGAACAATAAGTGATTTGTATTTTGAAATGATTTGCATAATGCAGAGGCAGAACAGGGTTTAGTCTGTAGGTTGTATTACAACTATGGATGGCGATACACGAGGGAAAACGTCTCGGCACAGTGTCAATGAGAGTACGGAGGGCATCCTAAGGAACGGATCTCCATTCCCTGTCAAACATTCTCAAAAGTATGTCTTCTGAAGGAGGCAGTGGCAGAATCTAAAGATGGTGTTCAATCATATCCCAAACGTATACGATTGGTGAGAGTTCTGAATAGCACTGTGGCTAGGGAGGCAGGACATGTTGGGTGATGCGAGGATTGTGCGGCAGGGAGTTATCCTGCTGATGAAGGGCATTGGTCACCCCTTGAAAGTAGAGAAATGTCACTGGCAGCAGCACATCATCCATGTAATCTTGTGCTGTCATAGTGCTGTGAATACGAACTAGAGGTAACTAAGAATCGTAGCAATTGCACTACAAACCAATCATGATTCTTCGTCGCGCGGTAGGGCGTTCCATAATTCCTGCAGGACTGAACATGTCTCCACTTCAATGCCGCACGTGTACGTGGAGACTATCACTGAAGTAGCAGATGCATGATTCATGTGAGAAAACAATCCTGTGCCACTCTATCGTCCATATCCCTGTAAGCCGACATTATTCTAGACGTTGATGTTTATTTTGTGGATCAATGGCAGTCTTCTTAACGGATGTCATGAGCGCAGGCCACTGCCTCAAATCAAAAGCAAATACTTCTTATCGATATAGGAGCATCCAGTGTGTCTTGCGTATGGTGCAGAATTTCGATAGACGTATTTAGTGGGGTAGCCACCACCGTTCGTTGGAATCGTCGATCCAAGCGTATTGACATCACTCTGATTGCACCGACACCCCATAAGTTTCCATAGTTCCTTCTTCCAACCATATTCACCTCAGCGGATGTACTGTGAAGCGCCCACGTGTCTATCAGCTATGATTTGTAGTATGGACCAACCTGCTCTTCTCTGTCCAATTACCATGCCCCTCGTAAACTCGTCTGATTGCTGAAACTGACTTCATCGACGATTGCCTGGCATTATCTGTAATTGTAGTTGTCCTTTGCTGTAAGAACAAACTTCAAATGGCCTTCTGAATCATCCGATCATGATTCTCAGCAATTACAGGCTTCTTTCCGACAACAAGAAACTTTTAATGATAATTTTCCAAGCATTAATAATGGTGTGAATTTTGCTCATTCTGCAGGTTTTTGATCTTGTATCTTATCCTACGTGAGTTGAAACTGCGTTAAGAGTGTATTTCACATCATTTGCCTAACCTAGTAAGGTGCGTCTACCCATAAATTTGCATAATTTTTTGATCACTAATTCTTGGTGTTGCGTTTTCAATACGGAGCAGTGTATTCAGAACTCTACTAGATATGGTTTTTAAAATTAATTTAAAATTCAGTTTATTTTTACAAAAGAAAAATTTTTTCTCTATTTAACATTCCTACGATTGTTAAGAAATATGTATTTTTATCTATATTTATGATCTTTGATGATTAAATTAAATAATTTCTTCTGATTTCATCCGCTATTTTGCAGCTAATTGTTTTCTTCTAGAAAAAAAATTGAGCTTGTCCAAGGTTTTAAAACGGTCTTAAATAAACTAAATTCTATTGTTCATATAAGCATGCGATAAGAATAGCGAATCCATGAAATGTTGAACAAAGATTATTCCAAATGCTGAGAAATAAGAATGATACCAGTCAAAAAGTATTTTTTGCTTATTTGTGGAGTCACAAGTGTTGGAAATGATTTTTTCTATTTTAGACATGAAGACTTTTTATCAAAAATGTGGTAGTAATTAGAGTTTCTTATTGCTACTCTGAATGAAAAATTTTAATGAAAAACAAAATAATTAATCTAATATTCACTGCTTTCATAATCATTTCACCCGGCTGGAGAACAAAAGGTTTTAAGTGTTCGATAAAATCTTCTATAGTATTTTCTTTATGGTTTCTTTACCATATATGCTCTGCGATGTATGAATCAAACTGACAAGCCACATGATTAATATACCCCACAGATCTTTTAATGGCATACCAAACAAAAATATGAAATAATAAAACTTTAAGAAATTCCAAACACTATGTTTTCCAAAAATATGAAATAATGTTTAAAAATTATAAACAATATATTTCCCAAAAATTTGAAATAATATAACTTTGCACAAATTCGAAGTCCAATAATATAATATGTTCTTAAATTGTAAACAAATAAAATTAATCATTAAATGTTTTAAGGAATGCACTCAAAATGAATTACGCGCATATCATACGACCATCATACGTCATAAAACGAATATCTGCGAACCCATTCCGAACTGTTAAATCCATTTGCCTCACTTTATCTCCCGCTTGGCGCATTTTACCCATTGTACAGTTCTCTACTCTTAGACAACATTTCCTGTCTTTTATAATAGATGAAAATATTGCTTAAAATATTATTATATTATATCTATTGACTTGAATTCAAAGTTCAATTGAAAATGTGAGAAATTTTTACCTAAGCACATACAATTGTAAGCATCTTAAAAAGCATGAATTGCTTTCATGTGTATATAAAATGTAGTAATAATGTTAAAAATCGAATAACATATGATATTATTTTAGAGCCTAAATTTGTATCCATGTATGATTAAATAATTTTTATCTCGGAGTAATATAGACTTTTTTATATATAACATAATGTAATGTAAAGTTTGTAAACAATGTAATTGATGGTAAAATTTATCTCATTGAATGTTCCTTATGTGTTATAATGATTTCTAATGCAGACATTCCTTATACCTTCTTATAAAGAATTTTGTGAAGAATAATACCTTATTGTAAAGGAGCTCAAATTGTGTTACGCAATTTATTTTAAAGAAAATTGAAAATAAAATAGCAAAATAAATGATAGTTATTTTGTACCAAAATAATTTAAATTACATATATATCTACGTTTTATAATTTAAAGTAGATATTGTTATGTTTTATTTTATTCGCAGTTTATTTTGGAAAGTTTTAATGAATAGAATTTATTTTAATGTATACAGTTTTTTTATATTAATAAAATCCATTCTTTTCTTTTGTATGGTAGGATGAGATAAGAATTTTTATGTAAACAATAGAAAAATAATAAAGATAAAAAAAAGTACGCAAAACTAAATATTAAAATTTAACTTTATTTTCCTATTAAAATTCATTTATGAAATTAAAAAAAAATTTGTTGTAGCTCAAAAATATTTATGAAATAAAATATTTGAAGCAAATCTAAATTAAAAAAGACATTTAATGAAAAGAAGTTTTTTCAATAACCATTTATAAACAAAAGTTACAATATTTTATTAATATTTTACATTTATTAGAAATAAAAATTTGTCTGAAAAGTATATTATATTTAATTATAGCAAATATTTCCATTGTTGTTTCAATAAACTACACACAAAACTCTTAAAAATAAATATTGAATAAAAATATTTGAAGAATATCATGTTTTTTGTTTTTAATATGGAGCAATTTAATTCTATTGATATCTCATAAGAGATAACAATAAAAATAAATTGCTATAAACTATAAAGTTTTAAAACTTCTAACTAAAACTTCATTTATATTATATTGAATCATTAAATTTTCTTTACTTTTGAAGTATAAATATGTAGGATTATAATAGAAATGCATTTTTTATTAATTTCCATCAAATTCAGTACACATGTCTTCAGATAAATATATTCATTTGTTCTTATTGAATTTGTTTAAAAAGCAATATTTTACTCATTAGTTTTACGTTTAATTTTATTTTTACTTTGCAACAAAATAATTTACTGTCAATACATCAGTTTTAAAATCATGAATTTTCAAACAATCTATTTGAGAATAAGATTCTTTTTTTTATTTCTGCTTATAATTTTATAGTGTTGAACACTGATTTTTAACTGCTTTCAAGGCTTAAAAATTTAAATTTCAAATATTCAGTAAGTTTGTAAAAATTAAAAAAAAAAAAAAAAAAAAAAAAAAATTAAGTTATTTAAAAGTATTTCAGGTGAAATATTTAACTATAAAAAGTAAATTAACAAAACAATTCAAATATTTTAACTTAAGCAATTTAAAAATTTATTTTATGGACACATTATTAGAGTTATAAAAACTATTATTAGAGATTGAATTGTGTATCATTATATTTCAGTCTAATCCATCTGTTATATGTTGACAAATATTCTATCTCTGCGGCACTGGTGCCGTATAATACATATGCCAAATTCTGAGATTGGTGATTTTTTGGTGGATATTCTGATGTATCTGGCAAGCTTGTTTTTGTTACGTCATACATATAGAGACCTATAAGAATTTTGCAGAAAATTCTATTTTGGTAGCCCTAGTATTTACGTCATTGCGCACGTCACGATACTTCATCTGGCAACATTTCTTCATCGCCCAAAAAATTCAGAATTTTAAATCCTGGATTATACAGCACCTGTGCCATCTCTGCTTATAATAATTATGTATTAAACTCTGTTATAATGTGATCTATTTATTAATATAATGTTATCGAAAAATTAAGTTTTAATGCACTAAATTTTTATTGCATTAAATATGGAAATAAATTTTTACTTACATGCTTAACTTAAAATTAAAACTAAAACTAAATGCTTAAGAAATTGGACTTAGTAAGTTTTAAAATCTCAGAACAGTAACAACAAGAAATTGTATACCTTTTGCTAATGAGAATAATTTCTTAAAGATAAAATTTAAGGTTATTATTGATGAATAATCAGTAGTTATGCAATGGTATTAGACAAAATATTTCTATATTGAGCTGTAAAAGCAAAATCATTTCGTTTATTTTCAAAACGGTTTTTTTGAATTATAATGGAAGCAGATGAATATATTAAATTCATAAAAGTGTTTCCGTTGCCATTAAATTCCGTTTTCAATAAGTTTCATTATATTATCCAAACTCAATGGAAAGTACATAAAGTATGATTAGAGCAAATGGCCCAAAAATATTTTGATAATTCTCAATTTCGATTCTTTTGTAAGTTGTTTCATAAACCTTAAATATTACCATCTACACACACTGTGCATTGTCAGAGATTAACTTGAGGGTGGTTCGTTTGATGTGTATTGTCTATCACTTCAAGGAATATGAGAGAGAGGGTATGAGTAGAAGCATACATTATTGCACGCAACCGATAATAAACCAAATATAGATACAGAATCCAACCGATGAGATATTAAGTCTTACCAAATTTTGATTAAAAAATTACGAAAAATGTGATTACTGTATGTGATATAATAGTTTTATAAGATATTTACAGATAACTGATTGGCATTATTCGGATTTATCTATTATGGTATGTGCAATGTAATTATATTCCAGTCTCTCTCTTATACCAAATATACAAACATAAGTTATTCTTTTACATTAAAATATACAAAAAATGTACAATTACCTTAAACTATAATATATAAAATTCATTTTATTTAATCAAGTACATCAAAAAGTGTTGAAAGCGAAGAAGGAAAGAATGCAAGTAAACTAGTCAGATATTTAATATTATTACTCGATTTTAATCCCAATGGGCGCATTCGTAACTAATACAGAAAAAACGTATTGTAAATTATCTATAAGTATGAAATTTAAAGTAAACAAAGGTTGAAAATTCTGATTCTATTGTTATTAATGCTACTAAGAAAACCATTGTAAAATCTGTTTTGAACAAATGAATTTTAAACAAAGGAGTGAATTCCATCTTTTTCCTGTTCATTAGAATACGTAAGCATAGTAAGCGAAACTTGCTTAATATTTTTCTCCTTTGATTTTGTTTTAATTCTGTTTACATATTCATAATAAAATTGTTATAAATTCTTTGCTAATTAGATGCTAAATAATATTATGCTGTTTGGAAAATTGTGTACCATTGTATGTGACTCAGGAATAAGGATCTTCAAAAGCGTTTAAAAATTTGTGTATGGTAAGTGCCAAAGAAGTTGATATGCGATCGTAAATTTTTCAAATATAAGAGGAATTTTCTTCTATTTTAATACTTAAAAATTTAATTCAAGATATCTATTAAAGCTAGAATGTCTAAAACTTTTATTAATTAATCTTAAAAATAGTGAATTTTTATGAAACTCGAGCAATAATTTTTCAATATTTCAAAATATAAGTTACATTTCTGAAATTAAAGTTGAGGAGAAATATGCATTATTTTTTAATTGGGGAATAAAAAAATGTGAAAACATTTTTTTATAAAACACTTCAGATGTTAACTATTAAAAATATATCTTTGATTCTAAACAGAATTTTAAAAATATTATAAATATAAGAGGACTGAGTTTTTTTTATTCTTTTTCACGCTGATATTCAGTATTGCATTTCTTTTCTCGTTTTTTACGTTTGAAAGTGTACTTCAGATACTCTTTTACCCACCCATCCAATTATATTTTCGAATTCAACCTTGAAAATTAAAGAATTAATATCCTAAAGCTACCAAACAAAGAAAAGTGCATACTTTAATTGGGGACATTTTTCAGTAAAAATAAACAAATTTAATTTGCTTGAATGCTTATTTATCATCCTTAAGAATTGATTTTTTTTCTTAAGATATATTTAGCAAAAGATCAATTTTGTTGACTAAACTTGATGAGATTTTTAAAATGGCATGGATTTTTCATATATTATAATTCCGTAAAGAAAATCAAAATATACTGTAAAAGAGAAGCATTTTTTTAATTTAATCAATAATTACTTAACAGCCATTGTGTTTTTATTTTTACTTTAATAATAGAAATATAATCCATTAAAATCTAATATAAACCTTATAGTGTTACTTATATAAAATAGTATTCAAAATAACTGAAATATGTGATTTTTGATGCAAATTTAAGTTCAAATTTGGTCATAAGAATTAGAGAAATATATGACTTACCAATATAAATTCATTTGCTCATTTGTGCTAATGTATGAAATTTTATTTGATTTGAAGAAGAGCATTTCAAAAAATCTAAATTATATCTTGTGTTTCAGTTACTGATTTGGTGAAATAGATTTTACTTAAAAATAAGTTATTGTAAATTATTTCAGCTTAGTTTTTAAATTATTTTCTTGAGTTATTTTCCTCTAAATTATATTTTTAGAAAAAACTTATATAAAATAAATGAAATCAATATTGTTCTTATTGTAAAATACGAATGTTCAATTTAGTTATGTTGTTTTTAATATTCCCTCATTATTATATATAAATTATGTAATTGTAAATGCATAAATATAGAAAATTTATAATCAGAAATAGAAGGGGAGACGAAAGAATATCAACATAAAAAAAAATTTAATTTATAAATAAAAATATTCTTTTCTTTAATTATTATTGAAATCCAATTTTTAAATGTTTCATTGTATTTAAACTATAGAAGCATAAATATTTCTTCCTAAAACTAATTAAATTTTTAAGAATGAAAGTATGCAAGTAATTGTAAGCTCTCATAGAAATTCAATTTACTAAATACGAAATATAATTTTCTCTCCTTATCTGGTAAGGAATCATCAAACAAAATCAGTCATTCTCAGCAAAAGGGGATTAGTAGTTTTTTTTAGGAATCCAACAACTTTATTACTCTCCGAATACATTCAAACAAATTTTAATTTTGCATAAATTCTCAAGAGAAAAATATAATAAAAAAATTTATTTTTAAACATTTTTATTTTATTTAAATTGCTTAAGAGCCCGAAGGCATAGAATACATTTGATTAATTACGCATATTAATTTGATAAACTGATCGTAAATTTGATTAAGATATTTTAATTTAAATATTCAAAACAAATTGTAGTAAAATTTTCGTAAATGAAATAGTAAATTTTTTAAAAGCTATTGTAAGTTCAATTTATACTTAATGTGAAAATATTACAGTCAATCTGACTGGAAGTTCAAAAGAACTATATTAAAACTGCCTTTGTAAAAAAATTAACAACTTCTTTAATATCATTTAACGAAATAAAACATAAAAAATTTAAAATGAATACATCTTTTTAAGAAGTGTTATTATATATATATCTCATAAGAACACATTTATAAAAATTATAAGCAAAAATAGTTTTTTACTACTTTTGTTGATAATTTAAATAAATTAATAGAAAGGGTTAA